>NQVE01000183.1:2752500-3320000 GCA_003260385.1 Cuscuta australis | reverse complement strand
TATTTGTCCATTTTTAACTTTTTCAGTCAAAATTGGTAAATTTTGACTTCAAATTAAATAAAAATGATACTCCGTATTAGATATTGATACAAAAAGAGTTTTATTAGATTTATTATATCAAATATTTTCAAAATATTATTTTATTTAATTAAAATACAATATATATTTTACTTAATTATAGGTCAAAGGTTGAAAATATTTGATCGAAAAAAGTCAAAACTGGACAAATACTCAGAGACGGAGGTAGTATATTCTTTACTTATACATATTTTAATCAATAATTTGACCAAGAGTAAATTTCATAAAAGGTCTCCAGTTATAAGTCATTTTACATATTTAGTCCATACATATCAAAAATTACTAATTTAGTCCTCAATTATTATATCATTTTTCACGAATGATCCTTTGTTAACTTTTTTTGTTAAGTTTCATTCCTCCTATCGTACTCTTTTCTAAACTCATCGCTGAGTTTGAAGCTCTAAACCCAAAATTAAAATGATCATTCCTCTCTCAAATATTAGTCTTCCTAGTGGAACCTAAAATCAAAACCAATAAGCTTTATGGATGAGTTTTATCAGTTAGTCTCAAGATCAACTTGTGGGGTGCAATTGAAGGGGGTGGGGTGATGTGTTCGGGTCGGGGCGGGGTGGGGTTTACCGGGAGGGTTAGGAGGAGTAGGAACCGTCAATTTTACGAACGGGGCACCGGAGCGCCCTCGGGTCATCCCATGACATTGGGAACCAATGTCATGGGAACCTTGCCCCTATATATAATAATTCTAGGAGAGTGGTGGCGGAAGATTGGTGGTGGCAACTACTTCGTGTGGTACTTTTTTTAGAGCTTGTAATCTAAATTTTGTTTTAGAGGTATAAACAAAATTATTTATTGAAATGATTATACTCAACTTTTGCTATTCTCACTTCAAAATACATTGTTCATATGAAAGAGGTAATAGTGCACTTTGGAGTGGCAGTATCAATTAATGGAGTCCAAATACTATTTCCCTTTAAAAATGAATAAATGACATAACTACCTTGATAATAAATTTAAAATTTTGTTTTGATATAAAAATATTAAGTGTCATATGGATGGGATATGTTTTTGAGCACATATTTTTGAGAAGAAGAAAAAGATGACACTTACGGGAATACAACATACTCCCTTTGTCCTCGAGTATTTGTCTATTTTTTGGTCAAAATTAGTAAATTTTGATGTCAAAATAAATAAAAATATTATGAAATATTGATACAAAAAATAGTTTTATTAGATTTATTATATCAAGTATTTTCAAAATATTATTTATTTAATTAATATGCAATATATATTATTTTGTTATAAGTCAAAGGTTAAAATTAGTTGACTGAAAAAAGTTTAAAAATTGATATATAATCAGGAATGGAGGTAATATTTTGTTTTAAAAATTTATATGATCTTAATTACATGGGTAAAATACTTAAATAAAAGTAACAAATTGTCATAGACTCAAATGTGCAACAACAACAACAACTCAGTTGAACCCCATTACAGTAGGGTCTGGTGGGGGTGTGTGTACGCAGACCTCGCCCCTACTCGGAAGTAGGGAGGCTGTTTCCAAGAGACCTCCGGCTCCAACCTGCACAAAAAATATGATAGGGCACAATAGAACATAGATAAAACACTAAGGGGGTGTTTGTTTTTATGCAGGAAAAGGTTTGCAGTCTGCGGACCACTACTGTAGACATCTGCAGGAAAAGTGGTGGACCGAAGGTCTGCGGTCTGCAAGAAAAAGACTGTTTGTTTTTTAATGTCTGTAGACTGCTATATAAATTAATGGTGGTAGTGTACGGTGGTGGTGTATGGACGATTGTGGTGGTGGTGGTGGGTGGTGGTGAAGGGTGGTGGTGGCGGCGGTGGACGGTGGCGGAGGTGGCGGTGGATGGTGGCGGTGGTGGTGGACGACGATGGTGATGGTGGATGGTGGTGGACGGTGGTAGTGGTGGACGGTGGCGGTGGTGGTGGACGACGGTGGCGGTGATGGTGGATGGTGGTGGTGGTGGACGGTGGTGGTGGTGAAGAGAAGTAGAAGAAAAAATGGAGAAGATGTTAGAAGATGTTAGAAGTCATAGGTTAATGTCTTCTCCAAGAAGATGCCAGGAAGATCTTTTTGAGTGAAATGTCTTTCAAAAAACAAACAATCTGCAGAGTTCAGCATCTGCGTGCGTCTGCGTGGCGCAGACAAAAGAGACCAGAAGCTCTTCTCGCCAAAAAACAAACACCCCCTAAGTACAATGGAATGAAAGTCCTGCAAGCAAAATCAAAGGATTCTAACCAAACAAAACACACTACAAAAATCTTTGAGGCACCCGGCCCCTAACCAGCTATTCTAATCCTAGTTCTCCAAAGGTTTCTATATAAAGCCATATCCTCAGTCAGGGTGAGAAGTCCTAAATCCTGCCTAATCACCTCCTTCCAATTCTTTCTTGGTCTACCCCTTCCCCTACTTCCCCCGACAACCGTAATCCTCTCGCATCTCTGTATAGGGGCGTCAGCATTCCGCCGTCTCACATGACCAGACCATCTCAACCTCGCTTCCCGCATCTTATCTTCCACCGGCGCCATGCCTACCTGACGTTGGATAACTTCGTTCGAAATCCTATCCAACCTTGTCTTCCCACACATCCTTCGTAACATCCGCATCTCCGCCACATGCAGACGACGCACATGAGTCATCTTAACTGCCCAACACTCTGCCCCAGATAACATAGCAGGTCTGACTACGGACCGGTAGAACTTACCTTTCATTTTGGGCGAAATCTTCGGATCACACAACACCCTTGAAGCCAACCGCCATTTGGCCCAAGCCACTCCAACACGATGCCCAACATCCCCGTCTAACTCCCCATCAGCATGAACTACCGAGCCAAGATACTGAAACTTGTCTACCCTAGGCACTAGGTGAGAGTCAATCCTAACTTCCACTTCTGATTCCGTTTCCTGACCGCTGAAACAACATTCCATGTATTCAGTCTTGTTCCTACTTATTCTGAATCCTTTGGTCTCAAGGGCAAGGCGCCATCGTTCCAACTTATCGTTAAGTCCCTCACGCGTATCGTCGATAAGCACAATAGCATCCGCAAAAAGCATGCACCATGGAACCCCTTCTTGAACACCTTGTGTCAGGACGTCCATCACCAAGGCGAATAAAAAAGGGCTAAGGGCAGACCCCTGGTGCAACCCCATCCCTACTGAGAATGACTCTGAGTCGCCCCTGGAGGTCCTTACCCTCGTCCTAGCCCCACCGTACATATCCTTGATCGCGCAAGTGTACACGACGGAAACTCCTCTCGACTCAAGGCACCTCCATAAAACCTCCCTTGGCACCCTATCATATGCCTTCTCAAGATTAATAAACACCATATGAAGGTCCTTCTTCCTAGCCCTATACTCTTCCATTAACCTCCGCACAAGGTGAATGACCTCTGTAGTCGATGTGCCAGGCATGAAACCACACTGGTCCTCAGATATGCATACCCCTTTCCGCACCCTATACTCAATGACAAGCTCCTAAACCTTCATAGTGTGGCTAAGCAGTTTGATGCCTCTGTAATTCTCGCAGCTCTGAATGTCACCCTGGCCTTTAAACAGAGGGACCAAGAGACTCTCCCTCTACTCATCAGGAATACTAGCTGTTCGGAAGATAACATTGAAAAGTTTGGTTAACCAAACCCACCCACCACGACCCGCATACTTCCAAAACTCCACCGGAATCTCATTTGGTCCTAGAGCTCTCCCACTATGCATCCCGCGGAGAGCCCGAACCACCTCTTCCAGACAAATGCGTCGGCAATACACACGAGACGCATCGAACTGCCCCAGCTCATCAAGATCAAGCCTCTGGTCTCCTCCCGCATTTAAGAGTTCACAAAAGTACTCCCCCCAGCGCTTAGCCACCTTGGCAGTCTCAACTAACACTCTACCATCGCTGCCCTTCACGCATCTCACGTGCTCCAGATCTCGGACCTTCCTCTCACACACCTTAGCAAGTCGGAACAGTTGATTAACACTGCCTTTCTCTTCTATATCCTTGTAGAGGCGTTCAAAGGCGGCATACTTTGCCCTCGTAACTTCTAACTTATCTTCTTTACGTGCCTTCTTTTACTCCACTCGTAACGCCGATCTTTCCTCCTCAACATTGCATTCCATATACCTCAGATAAGCCACCTTCTTGGCTTCTAGACTCAAATGTGAAAATATTTCTTAAATTGACCAATGTCAAAATAACAAAAGCAATTTAGGGGCTGTTTGGCAACTTCTGAATGGGTAAGTGCTGAACCAGTAAGAGGTCTGAATCATTAAGTGCTGAACCAGTAAGAGGTCTGAACCATTAAGAGCTAGTATATTGCTTAACTATTCAGAGGCAAATGTCTGATCAATTCAGATAACAACTCTTAACCATTCAGACTCTGTATAATACTTAACCATTCAGAGGCAAATCTCTTAACCATTCAGACATCTGAACCATTAAGAGGCTGAAACAAACAGTCTGAACTATTAAGTGCTGAATCAGACATATGAGAGGCTCAAACTTGTTGTCCCCTCATATCGGTTCCTTGAAGCCTCCTCAACCTCAGTTTACAGCGGAGCACATAATGTGTGTGCCTCCTTTCTTCTTCAAGATCTCAACTTGTAGGCATATTTCTTCTCTTTCCAACTCCTAACGCCGACTTTTCCATCAAGTCGCAGATTCAAAGTCTTTTCCAAGAAGTCAGAGCTGAAGCAGTATGTTTTGATTTTTCCGCAAGGGATTTTTAGTTTTTTTGCCCAAGTACTTGGGTAGAAAAACATGATCAAAGTCCCACTATTCTCTCGGCAGATTTGGGGTTTTCGTCTTCTTCTGGAGTTCAACAGTACAGATTTGCCGAGTCTTGGATTTCGTTCTCTGGGTATGTTTCAATTTCCACTTTAAAAAAATTGATGTTTCTCGGTTCGATCTGTTTGCACTGCTGCAAGAATGGGAAGATATAATTGCTGGGAAATGTTTTGAACTTTAGATAGATTTGGGAATGATTAAAGTGATGTCTTCTTATAGAAAAGGCAGAATTAAAGAAGCTGCTTTGCGTCGGTTGCGGTCTCTGATTCTGATCACTGTATTAGGGGTATTGTTATTCCTGTTAGTGCTACTTAGGACCAAATCATTTGGTGCTTTAGTTACCATTTACAGAAACGAGGGTTTCGAAAATTTCGAATTGAAGGAGTTTAGGAGAGAGCCCGTGAAGGAATCAAACTCGAATCTCCATAAACAAAATGAGGGTTTCGAAAATTTGGAGTTGGTGGAGTTTAGGAGAGAGCCCATGAAGAAATCAAACTCACGTCTCCCGGAACAAAATGAATTGTCCATCTCATTGGAGTTGAAAAACCAGTTGCCTCCCAAGAACTTGGATTTGTACCCAAAGTTAGCCAAGGATCATATTGTGATTGTTTTGTATGTTCATAACCGGCCCAAGTATCTAAGGGTTGTAGTCGACAGCCTTTCCCGAGTTTCGGGGATTCATGAAACCCTACTGATTGTTAGTCATGATGGGTACTTCGATGAGATGAACAAGATTGTGGAAGAGATCAGATTCTGCCAAGTGAAACAAATATTCTCTCCTTACTCTCCCCATATATTCAATGGCAGATTCCCAGGAATCTCCCCAGGAGATTGCAAGGAAAAAGACGACCCGGTTGAAAAGAACTGTACAGGGAATCCTGATCAGTATGGGAACCACCGGTCACCAAAGATTGTGTCTTTGAAGCATCATTGGTGGTGGATGATGAACACTGTTTGGGATGGACTAAAAGAAACCCGAAATCACGTGGGCCATACCCTCTTCATAGAGGAAGACCATTTCATTTTCCCAAACGCGTATCGGAATCTGCAGCTCCTTGTTGAACTAAAGCCCGGGAAGTGTCCTGAATGCTACGCCGCAAATTTGGCACCGTTGGACGTGAAGTCGAGGGGAGAGCGGTGGGAGATTTTGATAGCAGAGAGGATGGGAAACGTGGGGTATGCATTCAACAGAACCGTTTGGAGGAAAATACACGAAAAGGCGGGAACTTTTTGCACATTCGATGATTACAATTGGGATATAACGATGTGGGCCACGGTTTACCCATCGTTCGGTCAGCCCGTGTATACATTGCGTGGGCCCAAGGCGAGTGCTGTCCATTTCGGGAGATGTGGGTTGCATCAAGGGACGGATAAAGGTGCTTGCATAGACGATGGTTCCGTGAACATTGATCTTCAAGAAGATGATAAGGTTGTGAACATCAAATCGGATTGGGGAGTGCATTTGCACACACACCAAACAGGGTATAAGGCAGGATTCAAAGGTTGGGGAGGATGGGCAGATACACGGGATCACCAACTTTGTCTGCAGTTTGCAAAGATGTATGCTTGAGGTTTGTTCTTTTGAACTTATTATATACATATATTGAACACGAAAAGATGCTACGAGATGTAATACTTTAGGCAAGGTCTCTTGGTACTTTTACAGATGAATCTAGCTATAACATGAACAATCAGAATTTCTCAAGTTTTTTTTTCCTTTTTTCACTACCCCAGTTATCTTTAGGTTGTGTGCTATTGTATTTACTGTGTCTGTGTTTCTTGGAAACAGTTTCTATACTTTTGAACATGAGTAAAGTCTGAGTACACACACCCTCCCCAGATCATACTTCCTGTAAGACTTAACGGAGTTCAAAGTTTGATCTTTAACCTCTGGTGTTCGATTATTTTTTGTTTCTTCTCCGGAAAAAGAATGAGAATTATGGTCTGGTAGAGTGGTAGGTGGCAAAGGGCCACCAGAAAGGTTGAGGTAATCATACAATGGTGTTTTAGTTACTGAGAATATCAACTTATTACAATATGTGTTGGTTATGGGACTTGACACTTCAACCAACCCAATGAATCTGAAATGTCTTGGGCTGCTTTTGCTGTTGTTGTTTCTTTTGATGTGTGTGGAAGGATGAGTTATTTGCACTCTCACTTTGTAAGTGCAAATTGCAATTCCCGACACGGCTAAGATTCTTTTGACATTGGTGGCCAATGTCATAATATGACATTCGTCCATTTGAGGTCCCTGTGGTGCCCTATTAGGCCTGAAAGTGGATCATACCCCCCCCCCCACTCAAATCCTCGACGCCGTTGTAGCCCACCCCATGCTTCCTTTTGGGTGACAACTCACTGTCAATTTTTTACAGTGGATTGTCACCCAACGAAGAGTGGGGTGCAAGGGTGGGTTCGAGAGGGATGTTAGGGGGGAAAGAACCGACTCCGAGTCCAACAAAGCAATGTACGGGGTATGAATCAAATGTCATAGTATGCCATTGAAATCTAATGAGGAAAACATAATAATAATAATAATAATAACATGGAGTTATAATAATTATGTCTGAACTTTCCTTTGTTAAGCGAAGACATCAAAGCTTTTGGTGTGGGAGATGAAATCATTTGTAAAGATTTTGAGCGCACAATGGCTGACTTTTTAAAATGATGTCCTGATGTGAAAGTAGTGTTAGAAATTAGAAAGTGAAAAATGGAAACAAAGTTAGGAAAAAGAAAAGGTAAGAAACAAAAGAAAGAGAGAAAATATCATTTAGCGTGCAAATACTTCTGCTTGTTCTTCAACTTTTGTCATCATGGCTTGTTCTTTTCCAGCGATGGTTCTTTTTAAATGGAGTATATAATTTCTATACCAATTTTAGCCTTTTCTTTTTAAATCAAACTATCTCTTTTATTTTAGAACGGAAGGAGTATATTACTCCGTACAATATTGTCGGAAATTTAGGATGATTAATTTGGATGCTAATGTGCCCTGTTGGTAATTTAGAAAGTACATGGAAATGACGGAGTATAAATAACGAATTGCGTAATTGATTTCACATTACTATTATTCCGGTGATATTTGCAAAATACGTCATTGGATGAGACGTATATTATCTAGATTGAGCATGAGTGTATGACAAGTTCTAGGTTTGATTCATACTAGAGAAAATCCGACCACGAGCGACAGTTGGAGCAATCTAACACAATTTTTCAGGCAGTATTAGAATTTTACTTTGTAGTATTCAAATGCAATAAGCTTTTTCTGTCTTATATTTTATTCTAGTGGCAAAAAAATATTTGAATGTTATATTTAACATTCAAATACTATCCACAGTCGAAAGATTCAGATTTTAAAAAACATTCAAATACTAGTTATAACATTCGAATATTATACACATTTTCTTAAATGTTCATGGCAATTAAGGTGTAGTATTCGAGTGCTATATACAAGTATTTGAAGAGTCCGGTTCCATGACCACTGGATTCCAGTGACCACGGAAGCCACTGTCCTCCTACGGAGCTCCGTTCATAAAATTGATAATTCCTACCCCTAACCCCCCGGTACTCCCCCGCCAAGTCCCGACCCAAACTAATCACCCCACCTACGTCAAGTGCACCTCGTAAGTATAAAGTCAAAACTTTTGACTTTAAAGTCAATTATACTTACGAGGTGCAATTGATGTAGGTAGGGTGATTAGTTTGGATGGGGACTTGGCGAGAAGGTTTACCGGAGGTAGGAATAATCAATTTTATAAACGAAGCTCCGTATGTGGACAGTGGCTTCCGTGACCACTGGAATCCAGTGGCCATGGAACCGGGCTCGTATTTGAATGTTATACACCATAATTAGAATTCAATTCGAATACTAATTTTAACATTCGAATACTTGGTTGTTTAAGAACAATTTTTAATACTCCGTAGTTTTGATAGAGCGATACTTGTTGAAGTATTCGGGAAAAAAATTTTCGGAATGCCACCCCCGACCCTTGCTAATGAATTTATAATACTAGTGAACGGGCATGTAGTCCACATCTCCAAACTAGCCAATATCAAAATCTATTAAAATTATGGTCTAGTGTTAAGCTAGTAAATCCAATGTGACACGAACAATATAATAGAGCAACAAACATATAGTGACTTGAATTGCCACTACTTGTTGTAGATGATGAAATCTTGCTTCATTTTCTTTATGAATTCATCAAATTTCTTGTCCCACTCTTCATCGCTCAACCTATCACTCCTCCCATCTTCTTCTTCTTCTTCTCCTCCGCTCTCATGATGTTCGCCGCCGCCCAAGACCACCAGTTCCATATCTTCATCTTCTGCATCATCTTCTGCATCATCTTCTTCTTCTTCTTGGTCATCTTCTTTACGGTGATGGTGTTGATGATCAGGATGAGCCCCGGGAATGATGCTTTCGTCCTGCCCCGCTCTTTCCCCTTCTTCGTCTTCTTGAAAAATGCTTCCTTCCTGATGAAGCTGCAGAGGAATACTTCCGGCGGATTTCTCCGGCGGCTGACTGCCCGGAAAATGGCCGGAGTTAGTTATGATCAGAACCAGAATCCCGTTGCAGAAGAGGAAGACGTAATTGGGGCTGGAGCTGAAGCGGAAGAGCAGCTGATTGATGAACGAAAACGAAGACGAGAACGAAAACGGAAGCTCCTCTGCCAGAAACAGAGGATTACAGGACTGAGACAATGCCAAGGAAAGCACTGACACTGAGAAGATCACCTTAAAAGACATCCTCGGAAGATGAAATTCTGTGTTTTTCATTAATTTTATGTTTTTTTCTTTGGGTTTTTGTGATTTGTTGAGAGAGGAAATTAAGCAGTTTATATAGAAGAAGAATTGAAGCTTTTGGTTTGGGAGTGGAATGATAATTGGGGCTTTCTCTGTAAGCTAATATCATGAGATGGGGTTGACCTGTGAATTCTCCGAATTGCCCTTCTCAATAAGCGTCCAATACACGGTTGTAGTGAGCTAAGTAGTAAATAATGCCTTCTCCGTCCACAAAGGACCATACCACTAGGGCTGTTCATCGGTCTAAGACCGGACCGAACCGGATCGATCCGGACCGGACCGAAGACCGAAATGAGTAAATTCAAGGACCAAAGACCGGACCTAAATCTACTCGGGTTTGGACCGGACCGAAATATTTAGGACCGAACCGGTCCGGACCGATTGGACCGAAAAAAATACATATTTTTTTAATTATTTTGATCAATTAAATATATTTTAGACTTTTTACTTTGTACCATTCAAATAGAAAATGAATAAAAAAAATATGCAACCTTAAAATGAATACACAATATGAACTATTTCAATGTAGAAACATAAAAACAAATATGAAATGTTTTTTTTAGATTTTTTAAAAAAGTACTTAATAAAAAACCTTTTTAATTAAATAAATTAAAATATCTATTAAAATAGAGCATTAAAGTGTAATACGGAACTTAAAAAGTAGAGTTTTAGTATTTAGGTCTTTTAGGTCCAGTAAGGTCAACCGGTCCAATCGGTCCGGACCTAAATCATTTCGGGTTTGGACCGGACCGGACCGAAACCCGAATGTCTAAATTTTCTGGACCGAAGACCGACCCGAAATCCATTCGGTCCGGGTTCGGTCTGGACCTAACGGTCCGGTTCGGTCGGTTTTTTCGGTCCGGACCTAAATGTGAACAGCCCTACCTACCACAATCTCTGAGTAGTTTATTGTTCAATTTGTTTTTCGATTCAAATTAGATAAATTTTAAATTTTAATTACTCTCAATTTGTATTATATTTTTTAAAATGAAATAACATTTTATAGATCTAATAAAATTATTTTTATACAAAGTAGAATAATTTAATCGATAGAGTGAATGTCAGAGTAGAAAAATATTGGTGATATGTGGTTACATTATTTCTTTAAAAATGTATCTACGATGTTGCATCGAGTCAATCGAGTAACGGAGTATTATTCGAGTCTCTTGATAATTTTTATTTATTTGTATGTTTTTTGATTAATTGTAAAATAAACTATTTTTGTTATATTTTAATTTATAAATTTTTATATAGTTTTGAAATATGCCTTATTTTTACACAAAATAACAATTTGTGAATAAAATAATTTAAAAATAAATGAAACTTTTCATGTAATTCGAATGTTAGACGAATATTTATTTTGGGATGGAAAGAAAAAATTTTAGAAGTAGGATAATTTAATTGACATTGTGGATATAATAAAATGGTAAAATGTGGGTTTTAAATATTTTTTAATAATACGAGTATAAAGGATGCCAAGACTGAGTCAATGGGTCAACCGAGTCAAAGTTTTGAAGAAGGGTGGGGTCCTTTTCGGCTTTTCCCTCATAGCAACCTTGCAATAGACCATTTATTAGTCCTAATGTAAATTATTAGTGTATTTAAATGAGCGAGCTTGGTCCCACTCAGATTTGATGGGCTACTCTTTATTCATATCCGTCCACTTTAGTAGATCGAACTGTCTACCGAGCCCCCGGCCTGAAAAAAATGAATTGGGTTAAATTCCAATGGCTCACATCTCTCTACCATTTAGTCATTTTCTGATTAAATTATTTGGGCTAAGTTCATTAAACATGAGCTAGGTAGTTTGGGCTAAATTCTTTTGTTGAAGAGGTGTGAGTGAATTGGGCCATTATACATGGACTATAGAAAATTTCAAAATTTACATGAGTTAAATAATATAGTAAATGCACTTGATAAACTGGGCGGGCATGCTGGCCCCGATGGGCTAAACGCAAGTTCCATATCCGCCCATATACAATCCAGACTCGTGACTGGCCTGCCCATATACAACTCGGACTCGGGTTGGCCCGCCCATATGGATATTAAAGGATACCTACATCCGTCATTTTTAAGGGGAGAGTTGGGCGGGCCAAACATTTTTAAGGAACCAACAGTTGGGCTTTGTTGAGATACAAACTTGGTCTGTCTTTTACTTTTTTTTCAACAAAAAAATCCATATGCTTTAACATTGATTAGGAGGTAGACTTGTACAAACAGATTTGAGCTAAAACTTTTGTGGGTGTTTTTAAAATTATACACCCCCGCCTAGAAATTTTCTTATCATTTGATTTTTCTTGACTAAAGTCTCTAAACATTGTTCTTGAAACTAAAAAAGTATTATGCTATGATATAAATTTTTATAAAATATATCTATGTATGAATATAGATGATAATGATCAAAGAATTAATTAATGAAGTTACATTCATGATCAGATATGGTTGTTTCTGCAAAAAAAAGAAAGTAAAGATCACACACTTATAATGAGTTTTAAAGTCTAAAACTTTTTTGCTTCCTATGCATATTGCAGAAGAATTGAATGATATTCTCCTTAGAGCACTGGTAATACCCGTGAAGCTCCGAGACTTCAAACTTTCGCTCTCCACCACGTCAGCTTTAACTTACCTCACAAATCCACTGGAAATGGGTTTTTACATTTTAAATACCCAAGAGATATGTGTCGGGGGGAGAAGAACCGAAGGGATTCATGTTAACAAAAATTAAAAATATTTGAAGAGATATGTGTGAATGAAATTGAAGATTGGAGAAAGATGTGAAGATTCGGGTTTATATTTATAAAAAATTAAATTAAAGATTTTTTTGGGCTGTAACGGCTAAAATAGTAGTTTGGGGGTGGGAATCAACGCACAACATGCGTTAAACGTTTAATGCAGCTGGGATGACGCCGAGGTAACACCGAAGGGGGCGGTGTTTAACGCCAAGGAGGCGTCAAATGCCTGACGAATAGAAAGAAGAATTGGATGAAGCTTGATTAGGACTTTAAAAACTAGAGTTTAATTGGATCATTTTTAGAAGCACGAAAAGAGACTTATTTATGTTTCAATAAATAGTTACTTTTTGTTTTTTAAAACGAGTTACATTAGAAACCACCACTGAAAAATTAAGTGGTCGGGGAAAAAATTTCAGTGGCACTGAGCTTCAAACCTTACACATTAAACTTTTACTTTTTTTTAGATTGGGCGGTGCTGAGTTTCAAACTTATGACCTTTTAGTTAGAAGACTATCATACTATGTCAAGGAACCAACTCAACCAAAAGATCAAGCTTATGGTTGTGGTCTAGGAATAATTTTTATATACTCTAACACGCTCACTCATGTGCATGCATGACTTCTTTGAGCCTTACACGTGAAACCTTAATTAAGAAAACAAATTAACTACTAGAACATTTTAGAACCAACATCTCTTTTGTCATAGGTACAGGTCGGGCCGTAGAAGTTGCCAAGTAGGCATGTCAATGGTTCTGATCTAATTAGAATAAGTTCTGAGTAGATCTGTTTTAATCTGATATGAATGCAATTACATTTAAAGTTGTTTCTAATTTGATATGATCTTATTCAAATAATAATAAATAATACGGAGTAAGTAATAAAAATAAGTAAAAGAGAATATACTTTAACTCTCTATTAAGACTTTGTTGGCATATTGAAAAATGAATTAATGTAGATATAAAATATGTCTATATTCATTCATATTCAATGCATCATGAAAGTTACAATAGATAACTTATACTTATGCATCAAGAAAGTCTTTCTTGTAAACTATTACGATCTCTCGATAAGACTTATTTATTTGCGTGTTTTCATTGATCATTTGATAACATAAAATATTCTTGTCATTTCTTATTTTCTAAAGTCTTCAACGTAGTTTTTAAACATAATTTTTTTATGTATTATTTCTTTACTAATTTACAAATAAAATGATTTTAAAAATCACAGGATTTTACACATTAATTAATGTAAGAAATTCTTTTTGAGACGAGTGAATATATAATTGAGACTAGAGAGGTTATTTATTATTCTTCAAAATACCCCTAACTTTTTTGTTTAAAAATCAAGAGAAGTAATTTATTGGATTACCTAGGAATTTCAAAATAATCTTGACCTCACATGGAATATCTCTTCCTAAATTTGCTTCATCGCTCATAGAGTAATGCTAGAGTCACCAAACTACTGGGACACAAATTACACAAACTTGCTATTTTTGTACTTTTCCAATTGAATAAAGTGATATTAAATGCTTACAAAATGAAAATTGAGATACATAAATAGCAAGTTTGTGTAATTTGTGTCCCAATAGTTTGTGACTCTAGCATTACTCTCGCTTCATATAGTCATATACTCATATCAAGAGCGACCCATATACTGTATATATAAACAAATTCAAAAAATCAAGACTCCATTTCTGCAATTTGTAAATACTCCCTGTCCAACAAGATTTGCCCTGTTCGAGCCCAGAAAGAGCTTCTCAGGGATCTTCTTCCTCATGAATTTCATAGCTAAGCAGCTGCAAATTAACCTCTGCTCTTCCCTTTCTCCCGCACTTTCACACCGCGCGTCTCATCGCAAAAAATTCTCTCCTTCAACAAGTAGCCTCACCATTTTTCCGCGTGGAGTTCGTAGCTTGAATCAGGTCTCTGGAATTTATGGTATAATCCGACCAAGAAACCATTTTGAAGTAAAGTCCTCCAATGGCTGCTCCCTCAATGAGGTTTCTTGGCAGGACGGTAGGCTTTGTTTCCTTGCGCTTAGTTATTGTTAACTTTGGAGTAATTGAATTCCGGGTCTCGTTTAGTACTTCATTTAGCATTTTTTCATTAGCATTAGAAGAACAATTGCTACTGCAATTGCACATTTGGTTGCGATTAGATGCTTGTTTCTTTGCTAATCTTCATGAAGTTAGTCTGTTTGGATGGTTTTTGGAGGTGAATGATTTGGAGTGCTGAGAGTGTTCGGATAATCGGGTATTTTTCCCATTAAGACATACTATATACTGCAACAGAAAAGAAATCAGCATAACAAGAGTAAATAAAACAAAATAATAAAAGAGAGAAATAGATAGAGGATGATTGAAATGGTATATGTTCCCCTCTGAGGCTCTGATGTTCTATAAAATCCCAAATATACGTTGTGTATCAGAAGAAATGGATTCTGGGGTACCCCATAATCTTTCCTTCCAAAACCCAACCAAACAGACTCTTAATGTCTGATTTCTTCTGTTCTTTACCCACATGGCACCAATGAGTTTCCCTAGGACTCATGATATTTGTTTGTTTTCTTTTTAAAGAAGGCCGGGCTGCAATGTTGCCAGAAGAAGTTCCATTATCGGAGTTGGCAAAAGAAGAATCAATGCTGAGCATAACTATTGTAGGAGCCTCTGGGGACCTTGCCAAGAAGAAAATCTTTCCAGCTTTGTTTGCACTCTATTATGAAGATTGTCTACCCAAGGTCGTACATGTACCTCTATCCTGGTTCACAATGGCATGCTATTACTACATAATGTACTGTATTAGAAGCTCCAGCTACTTATACTGCTTTTACCTTGCCAGAATTTTGTTGTCTTTGGTTATGCTCGGACTAAAATGAACGATGAGGAACTACGTGACATGATCAGTGCAACTTTAAATTGCAGAGTTGATAGTGGGTCTGTTGTCTTTCCACGTTGTTATTGGCATTGAACATGCATTACATTTACGCTTGACTGCTTGAGGAATTGTTTTAATTTGGTCCATTTGATGAGTGTATGCAGGGAGAATTGTGATGCCAAAACGGAACAGTTTCTGAAAAGATGTTTTTATCACTCTGGTCAATACAGTTCAGAGGATCATTTTGCTGAATTGGACAGAAAACTAAAAGAGAAGGAGGTGATCCTTGTGTTAAAAATCTGCTTAACTCTACAATGTTTTAGTTCGGAATACATTTTTATTTTGCCAACATAACAAGTTTAAGACTAAAACCTTGTTACTCTCAACTCTCCTTTATTCAAATGCCAAACCACAAATGATCCGAATTAAGAACTCTAATCTAAACAGGATGAAAGATCTTCTGTGGTAAATGAACCAACAAAAAAACTGCATAAATCAAACATTTTTTTATTACTGGGTTATTCCCTGATAAGGGGCTTGATTTTATCCAACATTTTGACTACAATAATAGCGTAAATAGGGGACTCATTTTAAACCAAATGAAAAAGAGGATGCTTCAAAAAGCGATCAGTGTCTCTACTAGCTTCAGTGGATTGTAACAACCATTATAATAATCATCAGTTTCTTCCATCCCATAGATCCCACTATAAGCAAAAAGGAGACATATTCCTCTCTTGGCATCTCTTTCTGCCAAAAGATTGTCAGTTTCTTCTTTCATTCTTACTAACCAGCGCTTCTTTTGTTGGAACATGAATTATTATTGAGTTTATTCAGTTTAAGGAGCTACCTTGGACTATCATTTTCATGTGGAAGTAAATGTAAAACAAAGTACTCCCTCCGTCCCGATTTAGTTGTCCGTTTTCTAAAAATATCTTATTTTCAAGAAATGTGTTTAAAGTGTCAAACAAGTGTCTCAAAAGAGTTTGTCAATCATTCATGTCAACAATGTTCATGCCCTATCTCCAAGATATTTTAGACAATTCATCATATTTTCTTTATTGAATATGGTAAGTGGGCAACTAATTTCGGACAAACAAAAATAAGTACAAGTGTACAACTTAATCCGGATGGAGGTAGTAATATTTGGTGAGTGTTTCTCCGTGCTTATAAGCTGGTCAAAACTGTTTATAAGCTGAACGTGTTTCTCTGTGCTTATGAGTTGACTTATAAGCTGCCAGAAAAAATAAGTCTTACCCACTTATTTTTAAGTCTGTTTTTTCGTTTCTCTGTTTTGATCAAATTATTTACAAAACTATCCCTCATATATTATGAATATCCCCAAGTGACTTATATATCATTTAAGTCATTTTATCTACACGAAAGAATATTTAACTTATAAGCAGCTTATAAGTTAAAAATTGTTTATCAGCAATAAGTCAATAAGCACCAGCGTAGAGAAACACCCTCTTAGAAACCTTTCTTGATGAAGCAGAAGCCGAGTGTCTTTCGTAAACAACCTTCCAAGCTTTACAGGTAGGGTAAGATCTACCTACACCCGCCCTTCCAAGACCTTACTTGGTTGTTGTTGGTGTTGTCTTGGTTAAACATCGTCAAATTTATTTCAATTTGATTTTCTGTATGTCGGTCTAGGAAGTGGCTACAATGCTACATATGAACACATCTTTAAAATGTGATATAGTCTATTCCCCTCTTTCTATCTGATTGCTCTTCTGGATTTGTGCATTATATAGATGTCCTAACGGTGCAATTTTTTGATAGGGTGGTAGAGTCTCTAACAGACTGTTTTATTTGTCAATACCTCCAAATATATTTATGGATGTGGTGAAATATGCAAGTGGTAAAGCATCTTCTACAAGTGGTTGGACAAGGGTCATTGTTGAAAAGCCATTCGGACGTGATTTAGAATCATCTAGACAGCTGACAAAATGTCTAATGGAGTACTTAACAGAGGAACAAATATTCAGGCAAGTCCTTTTGCATTATTTTGGCCAGTTTAGTTATCATGGTAATGTTTGACGTTATCTTTTTTTTCTTTTTTGGTTAATTAAGAATTGACCATTACTTGGGAAAGGAGCTTGTAGAGAACCTTTCAGTTCTTCGTTTCTCAAATCTTGTTTTCGAGCCTCTCTGGTGCAGAAATTACATTCGCAGTGTGCAGTTTATATTTTCAGAGGATTTTGGTACTGAGGGACGAGGAGGGTGAGGCTCAACTCTCATCTAATGCTTACTTTAATAGAATTGTTTGGTTTTGATTTGTTGAATTTCCAATCCAATAATTTTGCCCTTTTTACAGATACTTTAACAATTACGGGATCATCCGAGACATTATGCAAAATCATTTGCTTCAAATATTAGCATTGTTTGCAATGGAACCTCCCGTCAGCTTGGATGCTGAAGATGTCCGAAATGAAAAGGTTCTTTAAACATTTACCAATCATAGAGGGCTTGCTTTCGGGAGAAAGTAGTTTTAAATAACTTCGCTAAGGGTCCATTTGCAACTCGGAAACTAAGAGAAAATATGAAGGCAAACCAAGAGTAAAGTTTGAAGGGAAGAAAATTTGGGGGGGAAATAAAGTATAAACTCAATCTCAAAATATTTATTTTGGATATTTTTCAAAACTCATTATATTTATCTATTTCTTGTATATAAAGACTAATAAATATAAATATATGAAGAAAAAATTAAGAAAATAATACTCCCTCCTTCCTAAAAAGAATATAGTGTTCACTATTCACGTGGTCAAACTTTGACCACTTTCTTTTCCCATTTTCGTTACTCATTTGATAAAATAATATAGTTTTCTTATTTCTTGTTTTGTAGAACTTTTGATGTAGTTTTTAATTATATAAATTTACTATTTTTAAATTTTACATTACACCAATTTACATATTAATTGAATTAAAAATAATTCCAGTCAACCATCGTAAATCGCAACAACAAAAATCTTTTAGGTATGGAGGGAGTAATCATATTTGATTCTCCTTTGCATTTTCGAAGGTAAACCTAAATGCACGCACTAAAAAAACTCACTTCCCTTGGCATTCACTGGGACCCAAACACACCCTAAATGATTCAGGTGAAAGTTTTGAGGTCAATGAAGCCTTTGCAGCTTGAAGATGTGGTCATAGGGCAGTATAAAGGACAAAGCAACGGTGTGAAGTCGTATCCAGGGTACACAGACGATCCAACTGTGCCCAAAGACAGTATTACCCCAACCTTTGCTGCTCTAGCTCTATTCATTAACAATGCTCGCTGGGATGGGGTTCCGTTCCTTATGAAAGCTGGAAAAGCACTGCACACTAAACGGTATTTTGGATTTTTTATTTTACTCTCTTCATTTTTCCTTAATCTGATGTTAAACAAAATCACCCGCATTCTTTTTTGTTCACATGGAAATGCAGAGCAGAGATCAGGGTTCAGTTCAGACATGTGCCTGGCAATCTGTACAAGAAGAACTTTGGAACTGATTTGGACAAAGCAACAAATGAGTTAGTGCTTCGCTTGCAACCAGATGAAGCAATATACTTGAAAATCAACAACAAGATTCCTGGACTCGGGATGAGACTGGATCGCAGTGACCTTAATCTGCTTTACAAAGCAAAGTAACATCAAATTTTTATGCTGTTTTTTTCTGCATCGGAACGAAAACGTATGGGCAGTAATGTCCATCTGATCTTCCCCTTGTTTTTTGTGTGTGAAGGTATCGAAGCGAAATACCGGATGCATATGAGAGACTGCTGCTGGATGCAATAGAAGGAGAGAGGAGGTTGTTCATCAGAAGTGATGAGCTGGATGCTGCGTGGGCATTGTTTACGCCTTTGTTGAGAGAAATGGAAGAGAAGAAGGTCGGACCAGAGCTGTATCCATATGGCAGCAGGGGTCCCGTTGGGGCCCACTATCTCGCTGCAAAGCATAACGTTCGCTGGGGAGATCTCTCAGGTGATTAAGGATGACTATGCTAATCATATGTATCCATACCATGAAATGGAAGCTTTATAGATCCACCCCCCACCTGCACAATAAATGATTGTATATAGGTTGTACTTTTGGTGGGTAAGAATCAATAAGTTGTACATGGTTCCGAAGGTCACATTGTTATGAAATGTTTAACAAATGGGTAAAATTTCCCGTTGATAGTGTTCTTCGTAACATCTTCTCCTTTATAAGCTCTCATATGCTTGGCTCCGTTTGGTCGCTGCATACATTTGATTGAGTTGGTTGATCTGCTTGAACACCATTAGCATGAAAGAATCACTGGTTCTGAATTTGGGGAAAAATGTGTTCTTTTTTTGCATGAACAAGGTGATAAGCTTCATGAAAAAATTCCATTCATTTAAGCTGTTTGTAGTTGCTGTTAGAATAGACGATGAGAATGTTTGGATTTTGTGCTTTAATAGTTATTGTATTGTGAAATACTCCATACTTGTAGCAGTAGTACTTTTTTTAAGTACGAAAATATTTGGCGTTTTAAAAGGAGAGTCATGTAGGTATGCTATAAGAAAACCAACCACAAACAAGCGTTGAAACAAGAAGCCGAACGTGCCAAAAACAAAAAATTAAAAACTAAAACCAGACAGACCTCATTGTAACATAACCATCAGTCATATGGGCATTGCCTCATTCAAGTTCTCTCTCACATCCTACTTTCCTTTCTAGGACTACTTTCCTACTTAAGTGAAAAATAAATCAATAACAAAGTTTACATGCCTCCAATTTGTTTTTATCTTGTTCATAAGCACTTTTGCTAAAAGGCAAAATTACATTAGTGGAAACTCACATAGTCACTTTAGATGAGAATTATGGGTTTAGGTGTTAAATGGCTGCATATTTACAACAATCTTCTTCCTTCACAGCCAAACACGTCTGAAGCGACTCCCCCACCGCCCACCAAGCCTTCTTTGTATCGGGATACAGGCTTCCTCTCACGAGTCCCTTCTCATGAAAATGTCCCGAATGATCAAACTGATCCCATCAAACTTGAGCCAAACCTTTCTTGATGAGCATATCATAAATTTTATCCACTTTGGTTGGGTCGACATTAAAGAGACGATGCGCGTCACTTTTCTTTGTGATGCTGCCGCTCAAAATGCCCGTAGAAAGGGTTTCCATGATGCCTAGATAATGTGTAGGCAAAAGTCTGATCTCACTACACAGCTGTTTCTCCTGCAAGTTAAGTCGAAACAGAATCAGAACCTCTAAAATGAAGTACAACAAGAATAAAGAACGGATTCAACCCTTGTGGGTCGGGACCGTTAAGGGTAGAAAAGCCTAGGGGTGTTCAAATCTCTATCTAAGATGCAGTAGATAAGTCAAGGAACCAACTCAACCAAAAAGCTCTAACTTATGCTTGGAGGCCCAAGAAAAGTTTATAATCTTCTAACATGTTACACATCTCCTCACATGTAGGCACACTTTGTTTGCTGGGAGACTGCAAGTGGACATTAAGTTTTTTGAAAGTGGGTAGCCGTGAGATTTGAAATTGTGACCTCTAGATCAGCAAGGCTATACCACATCAAAGAACCATCTAAACCAAAAGCTCAAGCTTATGGTTGGAAACCGCGGAAAGGATTTACAGTCTAACATTATATAGCGAAAATATGGCAGTGAAAACTGAAATCTTCGTTTACATGTTCAGAGAGTAGATCTGCTCCAATAAATCCACTGACATCCCAAATATCTACAGCATTTCCAACAAGATGCTCTAATGGGGTTGATAAGAAGTCTTTCCCACTAGAATCTAATACAACAGGCCCTCTCACGCCACCTCGGGGACTGCTCACATGTTCTTCTTTGAGATTATTAGCTCTTTGCACATATTTTCCATTTGGGACAATCTGCAAATTCTCCTTCCCTCTACGGCTATTTTCCTCTATTTCCCTTTTTCTCTTCTGCTCAATATACCTTTCAGCCTCTGCAGAAGTTCGACACCCAGCAGCTCGCGCTGCCTGAGAAAAGATACATAGTTTGATTTATCTTCAGCAAGCTTATTTGCATAAATATGCACATTACATCATTGTGCAATGTTTTAATGAGTGCTAAGCCATTTCAGGAAAATACTTTTTTTATTTAGAGCTAACACTACTTGAGAAAAAAAGTTAAACCAGTTAATGCACACAAAACAGTAACTACAAAGTAAATCTGATGGGCAAGATAGAATAGAAGGATTTTTCTGTGATGCCCTTGGGGCAGAGGCAATCCGAAGAGAGCTGATTCCTCTAACTATTTTACAAGGACATGGCCACTGCAAAGTTCACATTAATAACCAAAACTATTTGAAGCTTCAAAGTAATACTTAATTAGAAATAAAAAAGAATGGATTGAGTTATGCTGATGTATACATTACAAGATCATCCTACCTGAAGATCTTGTATTCTTCTCAAGATACGATGCTCCTCAATAACACTTTTAAGCAACACATCATGTTCTTCTTTTGTATGAAATCTCATAAACACCCTGTAGGCACGACATATGGCTTTCTCCTCTGGGGTTAGGTCCTTTTCAAAAGGATCGGGATAAAGTAAATTCCTATCCAAGATAAAGTCCTTCCTGCGTTTCCTTTCATCAAGCCTACAAATTAAAAATAAAGTAAAATTGATGAACTGAGTACATAATAAAAAGGAAGCAAATAAAAAAATAAATATAATAACGGAACATAAGGTGCCTAAAACATGTTATGAGAGAACTTTCATTTCATTGAAAGCTGACCATTTTGAGTTCAACCAAGTACCAACTAGCCTATACATGATCCATAAAGCCAATTCAGATCATATCCAGAGACCCAGATTCTCCAGTGTCAGTGGATGAATTAAAGATTATAAAATTTCTCATTTCTAATGTGAAAACATATCACCCTAAAAGAAATGTGGAAACGTATCATTCTACAAATATATATATATATATATATATATATATATATATATATATATATATATATATATATATTGGTTCATGTGAGAATGCGATCTTACGAAAGAAATAAGAATGAATCTGGTGCTATAGATTGTGAGATCTAAGGGTCAGGATTGCATCAAAATTAGGTGCACCAAAATCGTTTGAAAATGCGTAATGTCGAAATGTACCAAAATCCTTTGAAAACGCACTATCTCAAAATTTGAGTGCAGGATGTAATCTGAGCTGTACGATGCATCAGATCCAAAGGCTAGATTTTATTCTTATTTCTTTCACTAAGGTGCATTCTCACTTGAACTGGCCCATATATATATATATATATATATATATATATATATATATATATATATATATATATATATATATATTATATATATATATATATATATATATATATATATATATATATATATATATATATATATATATATATATATATATATATATATATATATATATATATATACTATAATGGTCAGCTTGTGACCTGTGGGCAATTTATCCGACTGGTATAACATCATGCTCCCTCCAGTAGGATAGTCCTAAATAATATAAGCCATTTTATATCTTTGCTATATATTCAATTTTTTTTCCAACGGGTTCCCCTATTAAATGTAAAGTCATCATTTGGTATTAAGGTTGTTGCAGATAACAAGTGCAATTAAACCATGGCATATAAAGATAATTGAAATTTTTAAAATGATCTTCATAACTCCCTCTGTTCCAAAATGAAATTTAAGGTTTGACTTCACGTGAAAAACATGTTGAAAAGTAAAAAGTGCATAGTTAGAATTTTCTATAAGAGAAGTGTTGTGAGCCACATATTTCTTTTCTTAATATGAAAGTAAGGAAGTGTAAATTTTATTTTGCAACATCCCAAAAAAAATGTGTTAATTTCATTTTGGGAGAGAGGGAGTATTAACTTTGTACTGAAAACTTTCATACATTTGTCTTTCAGTTCACTGCAGTGGGTTTCCACTGGTGTGTGTGTGTGTGTGTGTGTAGGCCTGAAGGTGCCAATAAGTTCTATTGCTGCATACTAAAAGAAGACTAAAGTTTATCAGCATTTGACCAAAAAAACTATTAAAAACCAGAGTCCAGCAGAATTTATAGTCGTTGCCCGATTTAATCAACTAAAAGTCATTTCTACAATGTTTTAGCTTCGGGTAAATAATGGACTAAATCAAAATGAAAAATAAGAATTCACTTGGTTTTCACTTTCTATGGGCAGTAAATGCATCAATGAGGAGTAAGGTTGCGTACATCTTGACCTCCCCCCTGAGGCCCACAACCCAACGGTGTTGGGCTTATACTGGATTTGTTGTATTTGTTGCCCAATTTGGTTGTAGAAAACATAGCCTTGAGACTACGTCACTCAGATAACAAGTCAAGAAATGCATCAAGATAGAGAAACAGTCCAAATGTTCTGAAAATGTACTATGCATACTAGGAAAGAAAGACATGTTCTGAAAAATGTACTTAACACAATCATCTTTCATTCAGAGCATGAGAGCATATGCATGCAAATCTTGATTCTCGATATATTACCAAAAAAAGGTTACAAAAGGATAATTGGTGATGCTTTCTTAGACAAACAAAAGGATGATAATGGATTATTACTCACAGGTAGTTGATAGAGGTTTACCTCTTCAAGAATATATGCAGCACCCGAAGTTTCAGTTTACGTTCAGCATCGGTATCGGTATCCTTAAATTCCATATCTGCCAGCAACTGCTCAGCATCATTATCATATTCAATTTCAAACTCCTGTCTCTTGAAATTATAACCACTTATTTCTGTCACAGTGGGCACTTCGTCTCCTGCAATCCTAGGCTTCTTTTCTCCACGACTCCTATATGCATGAGAATCTGGTAGTAAGACTAAAGAGATTTAATACACATTTGAAATTTCCTCAAGAGAAATAAGTCTGCAAGACCAGCAAACCAGCATCTAGACAATAAGGGTTGAGCCTCTTTTGTTTCCATCATTAACATGCATGAATACACAAATCAAAGAACGATGATAACAGCAACCCAATGAAATCCCACAAGTGCGGTATATGCAGCATTCTAAAAAGCATTAGGTGTTTCCTAGGCGGTAGACTAGAGCCTAGCGCCTACCACCTAGGCATGCTTAGGCAGGGAATAATTGAGGTCTGGGTGGCTAAGGGAGATAAATTGTAGATGGCTAAAGGAGGCATAGCGCCTAGGAGGAGGTAGGCAGGGAGTTTTGGAACACGGGGTCGGGAGTGAATGCAAGCAGACTTTAGCCCTATAAAAACTGGTAGAGGTTGTTTCTAACAAATAATTATTAAAAAGTAGTTCTAGTGTGCTAATAAAACTCACTAAACAAACTGTATATCTATTGCAGAAAACCAAAATCAAGTAAATATCAAATTTCAGATGTTAAGCCACTACATGAGTTCATACCTTCTAGTTTAATGCCATCACAACCATCATTAATATGGGCCACGCTGGATACCGTCTTACCAGCTCCAGTCCGTGCATCACAAGGGACCATATCTCCTACCGAAACAAATAAATGTCAACACAAGACAACATGCAAAAAACATGGATTGTGTTAGCCAATACCACTTCAGTGGGCATTACAGTACAACAATTTTTACTTTTTTGTTTTAGTTAAGTTGTTACTGGGTATTCTTAGATAGACATGTTATCTAGAGTCTTGGCCACAAAAGAGTTCTATAATTATCTTATTAGGCTATTTATTTGTTTAAAAGTGTTTTGACATGACTTGAACTCTATGGGGGCTCACTTGCTTTCAATAGTTAATTTGCTATATCAGAAAGGAGGTGGGACAAGTATACATCAAGAGAAAAACATTTTCTGCAGCAGCAAAACAGACTGGTTTGTTTAGCATATCTCACTCTATTGTAGTCTGTTTTTGGTGGATCAAGATGTGCTGGCAAGATATTTTATAGACCTACAACTTTGGAGAAGGAACTGACGTATATTACATTGTTAAGGCAGTCAAAACTGGAGCCGAAGTCCACTGAAAATCTGTTCTATTTTGTGTTCGTGAGGGCCTTCATCATGTGCTAGCATGAATAACTTGGCTAGAAAACCTTGGACATTCACACTAGAAGCTCTATATTTGGGAGGTTAGGTGCTAGGTATGGACTTACTAGGGTTGTATAAAGCTTGTGCCCAGATGCACTCAATTTGCAAGGTGGTATGGAATATTTCTGTGTGCCACGATGGACGCATGACATCCTGTTGAAATCTGAACCATATAAATCCTGTTTGTTTATCTTTTTTGCATTTTTTCCATTGTGATGTTTCTGTAATAGTTTTCGGCCCGTACTTGTTATTGTTGTCTACTCAACACCACGTAAAATAGCTCCTGATTCTTTAATTAATCACAACGTGAAACTCCAATGTTTTAACACCTGACATTAAAAGGTCTACTCCAATTGAGCTAAAAGAGTCATTGTTGGTGATGTTTTAAATTCGGGTAAATAATAAACTAAAGCCGGTTCTCTTCCGCTTATTTTTTTCTACTAGTTACTTATTCTTATTGGAATCCCATCAAATCATATTAGCAACAACTTTAAATTACAGTAAAATTACATCAAATACCAGGCCAGACCTTTAAAAATCAGATTAGAACCAATCAAAATGGCACATTAAACTTTGGTTGCTCCTTACTTTCAATGGAAGGAGTACTATTGTCCACTTGACATAATACTTACTTTTTGTTAAGAACTTGTTTAGAAGTGTGGAACTATGTCGACAATGTGCACAAATCTATCTTTTGGCCATTTTGAGATTGTTTGGCAATCTTGGTTTTTACTTATTACTCCCTCTGTGCCTAAATTAAAGTCGCATTTCCCAATTCAGTGTCCCAAAATTAAAGTCACACTTCTCAAATTCCCTTTTAAGAAAGAATATGTGACTCACAATATTTCTCTCTTCTGAACAAATTCTAACCAATCACTTTTTACTTTTCAATGTGTTTCTTAAAATCCGTGAAGTCAAATAGCGAGTTTAATTTAGGAACAGATGAAGTATTTCTTTTTGAATACAGCTTGTATTTCAAAGCATTTCAATTCCTTTTCCAATGTTTCACCCATTGGATGAAGGCTACATATATTACACTCCTTCCGTCCCATAAAATACTTTACACTTTCTTTTTTGGACGTCCCAAAAAATACACTTTATTTCCTTTTTAGGTGATGAATTTGTGGCTCAAAATAATTATCTCATCTAAATAAATTATAACCATACACTTTATACATTTCAACAACTTTCTTAAACTCCGTGAAAGTCAAACTGTGACGGAGGGAGTATATATTTAAATATTTATGTAAAAATGTTCAAATGTCAATTAGTTTCAAAAATATTTGTTGCCATAGGAAGTCTAAAATATATTGGGTTGACCTGTGCGTTCTGAGTTATGAACATACATTCTTTGGTCCGAACCAGAAATTTAGGCAACCCAAAACTACCCAAACCCCAAAGTACAAAATATGAACCCAACAAGACCAGCATACAGCTCTAGCGGTGTACATGACAATAGTTGAGGCAATCAATCACTAAATAATTCTTTGACTTGACATATACTCCTTCCGTTTTGCAAAGAAGTTTACACTTTGACTTCACAAAGCTAAAAAAACATATTGAATAGTGAAAAGTCGGTGGTCAAAATTTGTTAAGAGGAGAGAGAAATATCCCGAGCCATATATTCCTTTTTTAAAAGGGAAAGGAGAGAAGTCTAAACTTTATTTTGCGACAAGCGAAAAAGGAAAGTGTAAACTTTATTGCGGGATAGAGTGTATAATTACATACATAAATTGTGAATGCACAATTAACTATGACATAACCTACCACATGCCAAGGTAGATAGATCCTAGCAAGTGCAACATAATGGCTGTGTAGCAAGTGCAACATAATGGCTGTGTAGTGTCTACTGTCAATCACTACTGGCCTGGCTGCAACAATACTCATGTTCATGTTTTCCATTTTCATTAGTTGAGGAGACACACAAGGCTTTCAAAAGTTAAAATAATAGTCATACCGGAAGCTGGGCAAGACGAAGCACATCCTATTGAAGCCTCTGTTTGTTGATCTTCCATCCTAAACACAATTTCAAGAGGATAGGATAAAGATAACCATTTGCCTTAAAAGTAAAGGTAGTAAAGAATCCACATACATGACTCTGCCCGAGGATGGAGTTTCTTCTTTGATGGTAACACTCCCAACATCAGTATAGCCTGGAAAGATTCAGAGCAAAGTGACTCTTAATTCTTCAGAACTAAGGATGACACGTAGTTCTCAACACAAGATCATCAACGCATAAAATATTAGAAATAATGGCTGAGAGTAGTTGGTCATTTACTTGTTTGTTGGGTTTAAAAGATTTTCTTCGGGAGGGGGGTGGGGAGAAAAAGGAAGGTGGCTTCTAGAAATTAGAAGTGAAACTAGAAAAGGGAAGTTGTCACCATCAAGAACTGTTCTGTGATATGAAAGAAAAGCCAAGGATACTCTTGAATTAGAGCAACTTAACCATTCATACTCGTCGCTCAAACATTAATTTGAAAAACAAAAACTAAAATACTGAACTAGACTCAAATGTAGCTAGAATAAAAGCAAGCATACCTTTTTTTACTTCATCCTGCTCTTTCGCCATGGCTAGGAGTTCTTCTCTATTCTTTCCCCTAACGTGAGACATATCCTGGAGAAATAACACAATATGCAGGCTGAAACTTTACTTAGGATTGAAGCATTTAGATACTCTACTAGTTGAAATACCAAAAGTGCAACATACCGGAAGAGGGAAACACCGAGAGTTCATATATATTGCATTATAATGGTCAACACACTGCTCTTTACTTTTTGTTCCAACATGTTCTGCAACATCATTCCAACTTCCCAATCCATGCATTTCTATACCCTACATAGGCAAGGGTGATTGAAGAATAGACAGGTTAAGGTCCAGGTAAAATGGAAAACACATTCTTCATCCACCAGAGAAGCATTAACAGAGTTCTAGTAGTTTCCAACTTCCAAGCATCTTCTAGGAAATAAAGTTGAGAATTCTCTTAATTTCATTTTAGAGACTACCTCTAGAAGTAGTATCTCCTCATCAGCACTCCAATCGGGAGATATGAGTGGAAATGACAAGTTATCCTGTCAAAAGGAGCAACCGCTTCATAAAAATAGGACTTTTAGAAAAGAGTGAAATGAAAAAAAGCGAGGATAATGTGCCAATAAGAAAAGATATGGGAATAAAATGATCATTTAGATGGGAAAAGAATGTAAAAAGGATGTATAAATGAGTTCATCAACATTACTAACCATGACCCTGTAAGGATGGTTGCTTTTGTGAGGATGTATTTCTGCTCCAACGGAAAAGCATTCGATGCAAAGGTCAAAATCAGAGCATACCGCACATTTAATACGAATCTTCCCTGATATGTCTTTGTTGCAATAATTACAGTGGTATAAAGCCTTTTTCCCATCATTCAACCCTTGACCTTTTACATGGAATGAAAATAATGAATGAGCCGCTTTTGGGGTGGGAGGGTGGGGGTTACTTTTAACTGAAAATTGCCCACTAAGATAATAAACATAGCACTATAAGGCACATAAATATTTCTATAAAACTGCAATGTGGACAATAGTACTCCTTTCCTGTTGAGCTTCTGATATGGTCAAAGTTAAAGGCACGAATACGTCACATCAAAGGATAGTTTGTACTCAACTAGAAACCCAAGCATTGCATCTTATTACAACTGTAACCCCAAATGAAGTTTGGCTGGTAATTAGTAGTTATATGATAGGGAGATCTTACCCGCTGTTCCAGTTTCCGAATTCTCCGCACTTTGGGCAGCACGCTTCCTCTTTGAGCGACTGAAGATTACAAGGGGAGGAGAAGATTACATATTTCATGTTAGAGTGAACTCATTACAACTTCACCCAGCACACTTTATTGCCTTCTTTTTCCCATTTGTGTTTGTGATCAGCCCAGTACAACAGCTATGAATGCTAACTGCTAAGGATTTGTGCCCTCATGGAAACTAAACTATTAATCCACATTCTCATTTAAAGAGAGATTTCAAAACAAAGGTTCATTATTACTGATGCAGATGAAATTTTAAGCAAATCGAGTCGAAAATCATTCCAAGAGAGTTTATTGCAAGAAAGGTGAAAGATCACATCTTTAAACACTAATAGGGAATCTTTTTCCTAGTTGTTGATTCCTAATACGGAATTCTGCATCACTTTCAACTGTTTTACTTCAATATTTTTGTGTTGACCTGCATTTTTCCTCTAAAAAATAAAATCTATATTCTATCCCTCTAAAATATCTTGACTCATCCACTGAACTTTCATGCTAGGAATCATCTAAAGATCAATGAAAACTATGGATTACTACTCAATAAACGGAACAATCATGAAAAGGATTGTATTTGTAAATTCGGAAAACGGACCTCTGGCTGGAATCATCGTCGGCGGGGTGAGGTACAGCTCGCGAACGACCCATCGGAGCTCAATTGTAACTCCGCTTGAGAAATCCGGAGATTGGAAGTTTTTGCTGGCCGGAGAAGGTGAGAAGCCCTGGGAGTCCGGGCTAGTTTTCAGGTCCGATGATCCCCACCCGATGATCATTCGGGCGGGTTTGTCCGAAAGAAAGAGATTTTTTTTCTTACTACCCCTTACTTTCGAGTAATTTGGTATTCCTCTCATAATCTTAGATTATTTACATTTATTACCCATTTGCTTCATGAATCATGACTATGTTACCATTAGGGATTTTTAATTTCTACCTTCCCCACCCGACCTGCTATAACGGATAAAAATTCAAATAGTTATGAATAATGCATGGATGTTGAATGAATCACATAAGAGAATGGATATGCAAGTAAAAAAATTTCTTACCAATTGCCGGATCTATCACACAATTCATCCATATACTTGTAAAGACAATTTGATATTATGTTTAAAAATCTAGGCATGTGTCATGTCAAAAAATAAACGTTTGAGATCAAAAATTCAAAAAAAAATTAAAGATTATGTGTTTGGGTTGCATTTGAGAATTATGAGAATGTATTTGAACTTCTAATATTTTAATTGTGTTTATGATTTTATGAGAATTTAATACTTCGTTGTTATATAAAATAGATGTTTTATTATCATTATACTTTTTTCTTTATAATAGTCTAATGAAATGTAATTATTAGTTCAAAAAATATTACTAGTTACGTTTTATTCATTACTAGTTTCCTCTGCTTTAGCCGCAATGATGAATGTTATATGTAATGAATGTTGGATGGATGAGATAATGGATAGAAATAAATGGATATGATGAATAATGGTGAACCCTTACCCGATTCAAACTCAACCTATTGACCTCCTTAGTTTCACTTTTTGTCTTAATTTTCTTGCTCTAGACTACATATGCTATTCTAAAAAGTAAAAAAAAAATTACTCTGTAAAAGATTATTTCTAAACAAGTAAAAAAGTAAGGTGAAAAAACTTTTATGGAGCGGAAGAAGTATTTGGGAGTACGTATGGTATTAATATTATGCAGGCTTCATTTAAAAATATATTACTATCACTGTTTTGGATAATTTTATAATAGTATAAATTAATATTGAACACTCTAATGTAAAACTAATGTTGGATAACATTTCCAAAATACTAAAGTTAAATATCAAAACAAATATCCATACCAAAGAGAGTCTAGATATAGAAAACTCATTTACGATAATAGGTTGTGTTGAATATATGCTTTATTATGTGTCCATATATATATATATATATATATATATATATATATATATATATATATATATATATATATATATATATATATATATATATATATATATATATATATATATATATATATATATATATATATATATATATATATATATATATATATATAGAGAGAGAGAGAGAGAGAGAGAGAGAGATTGGTTCCAGTGAGAAAGACATCTAGTGAAAGAAATAAGAATTAATTAGAATCGTCTGATCTAGCAACCTGATTCTTTTATTGCCAGGGTATATGCGTCCTTTCCTTGCATTTCCATTTTTGCGCCTGTCAATTAAATCTGAGTCCAACGAAAAGCATCTCCAATCCCAGATTTCTCGCGCACGAAGGGATTCAGTTTCCTATATTCATGTCTGCGATTTTCATAGATATGAATTTGCTTATGTCTGGCGATTTGAATTTTAATGGAGGCCGTCGAATTTTTACACCTAATTGCTCATTTACAGTAATTCAAATTGCTCTAATCTTTGTATGGATTCAGGTATGATTTCTTAAGCAATTCGATAATTTTTACTGCATATTATTTTTTTGTCGGATAAGAATTCATTTGAATTGAAATTGATTTCAAAATCGTTAGTGCATTATAGTGACTCTTCCGTGCATCATAACGTATTTGTAATGCATTTTATGTAGACTCTAGACTAATTCGTAAAGCATAATATGTATTTTAGTGAATTAATATAACACTTCAGTACACATCCTGAAAACTCCAGATCGTTTGATTTGTAAAGTGTGATATGTTTAACAAAATGCCCCCAAGATTTTTCCAAGTCATACCACAAAAGATTGCACACCAAATGTTTGACAAAATGCTCCAAAGATGTCCTTGGTGCAAACTACTTATAGTCTTGTTACTTGGGGTGATGTGATTTTGTTTATCTAATTTAATGATTAGCAATTTGGGTGCGATGTGGCACATAGGGTTGTACTCGATAATTTTTGGATTATACTTGCTACGATTCTGTCACGATCTTACTTATATTTTTTTGATTATTTGCTTGTCTTGATTTTGCTTATGTGTGAATTTGCATTTTCATAATTTTGTCATGGATTTTGCAACGAGTTTGCTTATGTTTTATTGAGATACAATATGAGTGATTAGCATTTTGAATGTGGTTTTTTTCTAAAATGCATTATGATTTCTTTTTGATGTGACACGGTTAGTGTTCAAGATGCGGTATGTTATATGATGATGAACTTGAACAATATGCATTAGTGAGTAAATAAAAAATGATGCAATTCTACCAGATGAGGATGCATACAAACACAAAAATGATAGAGTATTAAAGTATTTATCCTTGTAGTAGACTAATGATAAAAGAAGATATTTGTCATTAAATATTGGTGCATATATAGTACTATTTTAAAGTGCACTTATATTATTGTGTGTTGCTGGCTTGGGGTCGCCGATATTGATTTGAGATGAGGATTATGGTGACTACCCTTGTTTTTGTTGCTGTTGGGGTGCTTCATCTTTCTGTGCCAGAATCAGATGTAACTTAGGGCCTTTCACTAATACGTTGCATGTGATGTTGATTGCCACTGCAACAGTTTGCCGCTGGGTGATGTGGGGAATTGTTTATCGTGCTCAAATGAAGCCCCTTATTGTTCTTATTCTAACAGAAAGGGATTGAAGAACTATGCATTGCACAAAAGGTTATGCATTCTTTCTCTAAGGCCATTTTTTGTACTGTTGATGGGGAAGAGATGGAAAGATTAAAAACAAATATGTTGGGGCCTACTTGAGAGGCTGCACCAAAAAACTTGTATTTAGAATTTTCAAATGTGTAGACACAATAGTTGCTTCATTTGCATATGATTAGTTTTATTTTCAAAAATAAAAATAAAAATAAAGTATTACAGTGTTGCTTTTTTGTTATTAGGTAATGCACTAAAGTTTTTTTTTCATTTCTTTTTATACAGATGCACTTATAGTATTACACTTATGCACTTATGTATAGAGTGCCTTTTATTCTTTTGCATCCCTTTTCATCATCATTGACATTGTTCATCACTTACTCCCTCTTCCAATAGGAAAAAAAACTATGATACGAATTGATATAAGCATAAATTAGAACCCCAAGTTATAAAGTCAATTAAAATCTTAAATGTAGTATGTTTTAATTCAAGAGCCAAATAATTCAATTTATAAATTATGCACTATAATTTTTTTAAAAAAATCATCAAAATATTTAGCATGTTATACATATAATTCTGGGTTGTGCACAGTATGCACTACAAATATCTTATAATACACTGATTGTTTTATATAATGCACTAAAAATGCATAATATAGAGATATTTAAAGTAGAGGATTGAAGCATCATGGCCAGCAAATAGTGCATTACAAATTGAGATGACATTCAACATTATCAATTTCATGCTATATGAAATAAGATTTTTTTGGAACCTTCAAAGATGCAAAATATTTTCATGAATAAAAGATTAATACATTCATGAGTATTTAATTAATAAAGGCTGAAATGAATCTCCAATATTAATCTCTAATAATTAATTTCAGAATTTTTTAATTAACAAGATTCATCATGCAAAGCTTTTTAATGAACAAAATATTCTGTTTTTTTTTTTTAAATGAAGAACAAAATATTAATCCAATACGGAATAGGATTTTCTTAAAGATTCAAGATTTTTTAGAACCTTCATGGAGATTGGTTCGGCTCAGCTAAACTATTGGGAGGACACGTATGATGGACTATTCAAAATGATATTACCTTCATGCCCTTGGTCAACAACTTAATCCTAATTTAATGCACTATAATTATGGCTTTCCTTTTTAAAATCAATTTTGGAAATGCCATCTGCAACCAGCCGTGTCCCTCCGATGCTTTAAATCCAACCATTCTATTTCATTCTTATTTCTTTCACCAAGCACCTTTCTCGCCAGAACCAACCCCTATATATATATATATATATATATATATATATATATATATATATATATATATATATATATATATATATATATATATATATATATATATATATATATATATATATATATATATATATATATATATATATATATATATATATATATATATATATATATATATATATATATAGGATTGACTCCAGTGAGATGACACCTTATGGTGCGATGACATGCTTCGGTCAGATGACGCAAAGCTCACCACTGCCCACTGCAAAGCTCACCAAGCACAACTACAAAGCTCACCAAACTGTAACTACAAAGCTCACCAACTCCGGCCGCCGCCGGTCACCGCCGCCTACGGCCACCGTTGACCGGTGGTTGACCGGTGTTGCTATTTTATTTTTAATTAATTTTTTAATTTTCAAAATTAAAAAAAGGTGAGTTTTGGGATTGAAAGTGGTGAGCTTTGCTTTATTTCCAAATGAGCTTTGCATTGTCCATTTGTGAGCTTTGTAGTGTAGTGTGGTAAGTTTTGCGTCATCTGACCGAAGCATGTCATTGCACCGTAAGGTGTCATATCTCACTGAAGTCAATCCCTATATATATATATATATATATATATATATATATATATATATATATATATATATATATATATATATATATATATATATATATATATATATATATATATATATATATATATATGGAATTGACTCCCAGACAGATGACTTTCTATGATTAGATGACATGTAATGATCAGATGATGCAAAGTTCACCACTGCTAACAACAACAACTTAACTACTAGATCGCACAAGAATAGGCTAGGGCTTCGAGAGGGGTATGTAATTATGTATGATGACATTTCCTTGCTCAACTTGAAAGTAGCGAGATTGTCCTCAAAAGACTTGCCACAAGCAAATGAATCTAGACATACATTATGTGTACATTGATTTTTTCAAATTAATTAAAGTCATGATACGCGATTTAATATGGAATGAAGAGAATATGTTGTTATCAAAGAAATTTCACTCGTTTATAAAATATACTCGTAGTATTTATTAAAAGTATTAATTAATTAATAAAATAGTAATGCTCGATAAGCAAAATCCCATACATACACCATGCATCATTACATTTGTCGTCCTTCGATTTCTCTCAAATATATTATTTTGTAATGGTGTGATTGGACTTCATTATCAACGGTCTTTCTTTTGTTTTTCATTTTTTGAATCACTTTTTGTGTACCAATTTGTTTGTCTCTTTCACTAATTGTTTCTTAGCTTATTATTGATTTCCTTTCGTCAATGTTTATTTAACTCCTATATATAAACTTGTTTGATGTTCAAATAATACGAGTATATATAATTTTTTATTTCCTAAAATAATCAAATTTTAAGAAGTTTAAAATACCAATTATAAATTCTTCACACGTGCTTGTCGGTCATTCGCGTTAATAATCACTAGTATCACACCAGTGCGTTGCACGGCTCATATTTACGTTATAAATTTATATTGATATCATATTTATTATCGTCCAAGTATGAAGTTATCCCCCATCATATGTGCATATAAAAATATACCATCTATAAATAGTATGTATTTTCCATATATACGGAGTATTATTTTTTTCTAAAATAATTATCATTATATAATATATGCACCGAGATTACCATATGTAATAATAATGTTTTCCATAATAATATATGCACATAAGATTTATTTGAATCTCTAGTGTATTATTCTTCATAGAATTATCTCCTTATTTCTTTTTTTTAAACTTTTACCATTTTTTACAATTATTTTCTCCTTTCATTATATTCGCAAATATGTAAATAAAAAATCTTTAAAAACGCTTTTTATATAGTAGTCAGTATTATTTTGTATATACAATAATGTACCGAGTACTATTTTATATCCGTATTTTATTTCCTTATTTATAACAATTTTTATATTTAATACTAATAAGTATTATTTTTTATATATAGTAATGTAGTATTGTATATACATAGTATATTAGATTTTTATCGGATCATGTTACAAATCTTTTAAGACAATACCATTAATATATTAATTTTTTTAGTACTTTCGTCTCAAAATTAAAATGAAATTAAATTAAATTAAATCTGTACATAAAAAATGAAGACATATCTCCACAATAATTTATTTCCAAATGTGGAAATAAAAAAACAAAACAATATAATGCAAATATGGAAAAAACAAAACAATATAACAAAACCTTTGCTTCCGATTTCCCTTTTTAATTCTCACCATATTTTATTTATTTCCTACTTTCATTACTTTATTACTTTTTTTCACAAATATAGAAATATTTATTAATTAAGTGCATTTTTTTCTATATTAAATAGGGTCGTGATTTTATTACTTTATAACTTTTATTCACAAATATGCATATGAAAAAAACCAAACAATATAATGCACGGCTTGCTTCTGATTTCGTTTTTTAATCTTTACCATTTTTTACAATTATTTCCTCCTTTCATTACTCTATTAATTTTATTTGCAAATATGTAAATAAAAAAACAAAACTCTTTAAAACTCTTTATATATAATATTAATCAGTAATATTTTATTATATACAACAATGTAGTATTTTATATCCTGATTTTTATTTCCTTAATTAAAATAGATTTTATATTTAATAATAATTAGTATTATTATTTTTATATATAGTAATGTATACGTACAAATTTTTAAATGTAATATATTAGATTTTTTATTGAGTCATGTTACAAAACTTTAAACACATTATGATTAATATATTTATTTTTTATTATTTCCGTTTGAAAAAATTGCTTTTCATTTCCTATTTTATTCTTGCCATTTTGTATTTATTTCCTCATTTTGTGGTATCAAGGTAATAATATAGTAGGAAATTGTTACCTTGTTTAGAGTACCGTAATATTTCCTCCTTTAATGGTAACAAAGTAATAACATAGCATTAAATTCTTACATTTTTAGATTGCTGTAGGTCTACATTAATGAAATATTTTATATCAACGGTAGATGATCAAATCCTCAAAGATCAACGGCTCACAAAGGTGTGAGTTTGGGTGGGAACCGTATAAAGTAAATTTCTTTTTTTATAATACTTTAAAACCTAAATATGTATATGCACAATGCTTTCCTTTTTCGAGTAATGAATGCACGATATTAATTTTGGGCATTAAATACACGCGGTATTAATTTTAGTAATTAATACCAATAGTAATAGATACACAATGCACACAGTATTTCCCTAATAGATTAAAATACACACGGTATTAATTTTGGTAATAATCGAGAATACACACGGAAATAATGCTGTAAATACACACGGTATTAATTTTGGTAATTAATAAAAATGCATTAGATACACACGGTATTTCCCTTTTTATCTCGAGTAATACACATGGATTAATAATAACCGTAGATTAAATGTAATAGATTAAAATCAATGGTCCATAGATGATAGTCATTGGGCAGGAAAAAGCATGGGGCATAATTCCCCTGCTTTTAAGAATAGGATGATTATGGCCCCGTTTGGCATCAGCGTCAGAGATTAGCGTTAGCGTTTTGAAAAAGCTATCCGACGGTAGCCTTTAGCGTTAGCGTTTTCAGAATTAATCTGCACCGTTAAAATTTTATCCAAAACGTTAACGCTAATCGAAAACGCTGTTACCAAACAAAGCCTATATCTTATTTCTTAGATATTTTATGGAAAAAAACTAAATTGGAAATAATCAAACATTGAAAAAATATACCAAAATAGGGTACGTACATTCCATATGTTTTTTAAAATAAGAGTTAAAAGACATATACAATGTCAATTATAATCGTACACATTGTTGCCAAAAAATATCATGAAATATTCATATACAGTGCATGTCACATTACTACTATCCAAACTCATATTTTGAAAGTAAAACATGAAGTTTCTATTTTGATATTTTCTCAATATTTTATTTTTATTTAGATTGATTTCTTATATTTTAAATCACTCATCATACGTGATAACTAATTTCTGATAGATGACCAAAAAATGGACAATTAAATTTTGACAAGAAGAGTAATAAAATAACGATTAATTATACTCTCTCATAGGTTAGAAACCTGAAGAGTTGTTAACTAGTTGATGCCTTTATTCGAGTTGTTAACTCTTTCGATCTCTCGATAATTTTTGTTTGTTTACTCATTTTAGTTGACAATTTGATAAAATAAAAAAATATTTTTATCGTATCTCGTTTTGTTGAGATTTTGATGCAATATTTTTGAATGATATAATTTTGTTTGCTACCAATTTGAAAATAAAATGAAAGAGGTATATTATATGACTCTTATTAACTATACATATTTGGATCGGTTCAAGTACACCAATTAGGTCGCAATTTAAAATATAGGAATTATATTGAATATGTTGAGATAAGTAAATTGAATTATAATCTCAGTCAGTTGGTATATTATATGACTCTTATTAACTATACATATTTAGTTGAGATAAGATAAATTGAGTTATAATTTCAGTCAGTTTGCATAAGGCCAGAGTTCTGCACCTAGTACTTGCAGAAGGCTCATGCTTTAGGCTCTGTTCTGTACGCCTGATCTGATTGAATCTGATCTGAATTTTTGATGTTCTGATCTGATCTGATTGGGTCTGAACTGATCTGATTGGATCTGATCTGATCTGATTAGAACTGATCTGATCTGATTGGATCTGATCTGATCTGATTGGATCTGATCTGATCTGATTGGGTCTGATCTGATCTGATTAGGTCTGATCTGATCTGATCTGATTTTAATAAGAATAAGTAATAAGTAGAAAAAATAAGTCCTACGGAACGGACCCTTACATGGTTATCTTTCATCGCACCCACCAAGCTTCGAACTCAGGATCTCTCTGATCTCTTGAAGCACTCTTGTGCAAGCCGCTGAGCTACGCTTCACCGGCTTCATTTTCAAGTTCAACACATTCCGTTTTTTAATAGGTCAAATTCGGACCAGACTGAAAAATTATGGTTCGTACCGGTCAAGATCGGTAAAAAATATGTACAGTCTTCGGTAAACATTTTGGTCTAGTCTGATTTTGAACCAGCGCACACCCCCGAATCCCGCCAGGCCTACTCCTTATCATGACTTTGCCCCTAGCTTAGTCACTTTTTTTCTTGATCCGCCACAGAAATTAGATTGCTTTGATTTTAATATTTTTGTTAAGTTTTAATACTCTTGTTGGCCTCAAAAATATTTCTTGTTGAAGCATGCTACGGGTAACCCCAAAAGGTTAACCCCAAGAGTGACTCCTAATTTTACACAAAGAAATTATTATTATTATATGTAATACACCGACAATAATATTCTGTGTGATTCGTGCCAAGTTTAGGCTTGTAGTTGAAGTTACTTAAGTTCAACTTTGTTTGAAAATAACGTTTTTGATTTATATTAACGTTTTAAATAAAATTTTAATAATATTAATCAATTCCGACACTCTAAAACTAAAAGATATCATCAAATAATTTTCTCAAAATGTTAACACTAACTTTCTCAAAGTGTCAGACTAGAATTTTATTGTTTCTTTTTAAACTCGTGACTCGTGTGGAGGGCCAATTGCAGGGGTGCAAACTATTTGGGCCACGGAGGGCACCACTGAAGTGAAAAGTCATAGTTTCGGCGGCCCATCGACCCATGGTCTACCACCTTTTACCAGCCAGTTTAGGGGGCAGGGGCCGGGGTGGTTCGTCCTTCGTACACTTGTTTATTTTCTTCTCCGTACACGTACTTCACAATTGGCCGCCCTTTCTTACTCCCTTTTCAGAAAAATTACTTTCGAGTACTTTTAATTTTCCGATAATAACTCACAAATTTTACATTTTTTGAAATATACTCAAGAATCTTTTTGATTTTTTTTGTAAGAATTCTTAAATTCCACATTATTTGAAATATACTCCAGATCCTTAAAATTTGTGATATTATACTCAGAGGGTACATTATCTCAATTTAGGCGTTGGATTAAAAGTTATTTTACTTTGACAAATTGATGCGTTTTATTTTAATTTAATAAAATAATGATTATCGATGTATTGATTAATACTCCTTCCATCCCACAAAACTTTTCTGGTTTTGATTTTTAAAGGATTTAAGGGGAGAATTTTTTGGGTGCTAAGTTTCCAAAAATATCCTTAGATATGATGGATAAAAGGGGAATGTGATGGGTGAATCAACAATGAAAAAATGTGATGTGATAGGTAGGTTAAAAATTACTATGGGTAAAAATGATTTTTTAATATAAATGAGAAAGATTTTTTACGACGGATGGAAAAAGAAAGAAGAAAGATTTTGTGGAATGAAGATCGAGAGTATTTGTCAAAGTAACAGAATTTTCAATTATAATGATCAAATAAACGGAATGTGTTCTTAGAGTACATTAGCACAAAATTTAAGGACCCCTGTAGTATATTTATTAGGTAGAAAGACCAAACTAGGACTAAAACATTGAAAATATACTAAAATAGAGCTTCCATGTTTTTGTTCCCGAAATAGGACTTATATTACCAAACATGGTCATATACATTACCAAAAAAGTATAGTATTTTGCACATGTACACTGCCACATTACCACAATGCATAGTCCTATTCCGGGAAAAAACATGAAAGTCCTATTTTGGTACTTTTCTCTATGTTTTAGTCCTATTTAGGATGATTTTTATATTTATTGGATAGTGTGGGACTCAAGAGTTCTTACCAGAAAATCAAGGGTACCCCAATGTATATTTAAGATAATATGAGACCTGAGAGTTATTATTCAAAGATGAAGGGTACCCAAGAGTAATTTCAAACTCCCTCCATACATAAATAAAGTTCTCATTGCGCGTTGTATTTGACTGAAGTTGTTTTCAAATCATTTTATATGAAACATGGTATGAAATTAAAAAAATTACATATTTAAAAAATACATGAAAAGATCTTCAAAACTAAAAATGACATGACTATATTATTTTATCAAGTATGACATGAAAATAGCCAGCAAAGTGAATAAAATTTGATTTTGTGAATAGTGAACAAGAATTTTATTTTTGGACGGAGAGAGTATTATCTATATCTCCCCTAATGAGTCCCATCTCTCTCAAAACTAGAGTTTTATTTTGAACATTTTAAATCAATTTCTTTAAATTAAAAAATGAATTAGAGTAATTCATTGAAATAAAAATTTAAAGTTGGTTAAATAATTCACTCTTTTTATGTTAAATGAATAATTTTGCCCTTAAAGCTGGGCTTCCAACTAAAATCTCTCTATTGTGTTTTTTAGAATCAAAATATGAAAAGGTAGGAAGAGCGAGTACCATTTCGGGATGGCAATTGGATAAAATGAAGTGCATGTTTTTATAATTATTGTGTCTTATAATTAACCACGTCTAGTAGTGTGTGTGTGGAGTTTTTCTTTAATTTATTACCAACTCCAAAAAAAAGAGTTAGATTTGTTGGAATTTTTTGCATTTTTAATAGGCATTAAATGATCAACTTGGGTATATATATGAATTGGTCCACTAACGGTTTTAACCGTTAATTAATAGACGTGTGTTCTCTTAAATGAGATAAATGTTTTGATAATTTATACGCCAAAAATGGTAGAGGGTGAATGAGAAATTGATTCTCAGAGTTAACCCGTTAATAGAAGAATATGGTAAGGATTGCAATTTTTGCAATTTTACTGATTTTTACAATTTTTCTACGGATTACAACGGACGGGGAAGATGAACGGACCCGGAAAATAAAATTAAATAAAATTCTGAATTTATAACTTATTCAGAATATTACAAAATAAACAGAATTGAAAATAAATATCTATATCTTCAAAAAGCCTTGTTGTATGAAAACATTATTAAGCATTGGACAACAAGGACATTATGCACTGGACAGCGAGGACGTTATGCACTGGGCTGCGAGGACATTATGCACTGGACAACAAGGACATTATGTCCTAGGGCAGAATGCAGCGAGGTCTTTATGAACTAAACCTGCAAAAAAAACACCGTGGAAGGACAGCGGAGTTGCCGGAGCTGTCCTTAAGGTAGTAGTGTCCGCCTACCGTACCGGAAAAACGTGAGTACTCTCCTCCCAGGAAAAAATCGCTATCGTGTGTGGAGATTTTCCGGATCAACCACACACCAACGAACAAGAACAACGTAGGAACGTTGGCGACCAAAAAAACTTCGAAGGGAATTGCCGGAAAGTTGGCCGGAAAATCAAGAGCTCTCTCTCAAAAACAAGAAAATATTTCCCTTTCTTTTTCTTTCTTTCTCACGCATGAAGCACTTACACACAATGAGGAGCCCCGTTTGATTTTTATAACTAAGCCATTTAAAAAATGTAACTCCTATACCATTAATCCATGACATTTATCGCATACTTAATACCGTGTTAATGGTGATTAATTGGCCATTAACACATCCGTTACGCTACGCTCGGTTTAAAATTTGTCCCATATAATTGGAGATTAGTGGCCAGTTAACTCCGTAGAAATGGACTAATATTAAATAATACGTAAAATTAGTAATAGAAGATTGGTTCAGTAAAACTGCAAAAAAATGCAATCCTTACCATATTCTTCTATTAACGGGTTAACTTTGAGAATCAATTTCTCATTCACCCTCTACCATTTTTGGTGTATAAATTATCAAAACATTTATCTAATTTAAGAGAACACACGTCCATCAATTAACGGTTAAAACCGTTAGTGAACCTATTGATAAACATACCCAAGTTGGTCCATTTAATATAATGCCTATTAAAAATACCAAAAATTTCAACAATCCCCCACATGAATTAAAATTGATTTGGGGGTCGACAACACCTGTGAACTTTGCCAGTTCTTTGATAGAGTTCGCAGGCAGCATGACAGTGGGATGTCCGATCGGTGTGGATGTAAAGACACCCGTGTTCAGTCCAAGTGAGAGAATGACCGGTATGACCGAAGCCATATTCGGTGCGAGTGTGGTTACCATTGCAGCTGTAGCCGTGGTTGGTCCAATAACCGATGTGACTGGAGCGGACCCCATAGTCGCACTCGATCCGAAAGGAATGTTGATCGGAGTGGTCTGCCCAACAGAGCCACTCAATCCAGCCGAAACGTTCACAACTGGAGTCTTGGAACTACTCTCGTTTCCGGTGTGAGCATCAAAACCGAAACCATCCATATCCGCCATCGTGCACGGATATGACTACTACCTTAAGATTGTTACAATTTTTGTACGGATTACAACGGACGGGGAAGATGAATGGCCCCGAAAAATAAAATTAAATAACATTTTGAATTTATAACTTATCCAGAATATTACAAAATAAACAGAATTGAAAATAAATTTCTATATCTTCAAAAAGCCTTGTTGTCCAGTGTTTAATGTCCTCATACAACAAGACTTTTTGAAGATATAGAAATTTATTTTCAATTCTATTTATTTTATAATTTTCTGAATAAGTTATAAATTCAGAATTTTATTTAATTTTATTTTTTCGGGGTCGTTCATCTTCTCCGTCCGTTGTAATCCGTACAAAAATTGCAATAAGATTGATATGGACATGGGGAAGAATATATGAATGGCGGCACTCCCTTTAGAGATGTGAATGTGATGGGGGGAAAGTACTACGTCCAAGTAGCCTGCAGACGACCAACCACGTAGGAACAACAATAATAGCCTCCGCATGCCTCAACGACACAATAGTGGTCGTCGTCCCATCCTAATATTATTTCTTCCAACCAATAAACACCCACGCACACACACACAACGTTCGAATCTGACTCTCGATTTGATTTCTCCCCAACGACACTATCCAACCCCCCCCCCCCCCATCTCTTTTCTTTTCTACATACTCCCTATCCTTTTTAACATTTTTTATCTTAATTAAGATACGTCTCAAAGTTTTCCTCATATTTTGAATAACATACACGGAGTGAAATTTTACTTTTTAAAAAGAGATTTCATTTATAAATTTGTACTGAAATAAAAAAATACAAGTTATATATTTTATCAAATTATTATCAATAAAACTAATCTACGTATCGCACACGCAATAAAGAATTATCGGAAGTCAAGACTAGTGATGAACATACCATAATTTTGGAACCGAACGAGGGGCTAATTACTTATTTATCATGCACACAAAAAAAATTAGATGGTAATTTTTTGAACATTCTAAGCACCTAAATCGACAATAGAGTTTAGAGAGAGATTAATTGAGTCTTAATAGTCTGTCTAAGACAATCACAATTCACAAGGTGGGAGGGCTAGTCCAAGAGATCTAAATGGCCTCCGTCCATAAATAAAGTTCACGTTGCGCGTTACGATATTTGACTGAAGTTATTTTCAAATCATGCATTTTATATAAAAAATGGTATGGAATTTAAAAAATAAAAAGTACATATTTAAAAACTACATGAAAAGATCTACACTTACAACTAGATGTGACATGATTATAATATTTTATCAAATATGACAGGAAAATAGTCAACCTAACAAAGTGAATAAAGTTTGATTCTGTGAATAGTGTATGCGAACTTTATTGTTGGAGAGAAGGAGCAGATTCTATTTAGTGTAAATTTAATATTTTATGTTTATTTAGGTAGATTTTTTTAATCTATAGAAAAGTGAAAAAAAATCAAATATACCCCACAAGCAAAATTTCCAAAGCAATTAAGCAAACAAGAACATCAAACAACAATTTTCTCCTTTGTACTTATAACCATAGTATATCAAACAAAAATTAATAATTAAAAGGTTGATTGGGCCCTACTTGTTTCTTGCTCTTCTCTTGGCTTTTTCCCCTTGTCCATTTTTCTTCTCGCTTGGATACCTCCTACCCAGCCATCTGTTATTACTCTTTCAAATCTCTAAGGATCTTTAATTAATTAATTAATTAATTAATCCCCACCAATTATTTTACATGAAACAATGAAAATTAATATAATTAACCCCTTTTCCATTTCATATTTTTTCTTATTCACAATTACCCCTTTGTGACGTTACCAATTTCCTTTTACTCGATAAGGAAACTTGATCGAGTGAAATTATTAAAATAATAATACATAATTTTAAAATAATAGAGTAATTATATATATTCTATATTTAAAAAGTATATCAAACAATGCACTACAAAACAAAAGTGATTAATGAATATATATTATAGGAAAAAATCACGTTTAACAGTACGTAAATGGTACTTACACTCAAATCTTAGTTTTGAGATGGAGAAAATATTAATCTTCAACGTTTTATTCTTAATTAGGCAAAACATAACGACTACTCTGCATTACTTCCTTTTTCCATCTGGAATAATTACGTGCTCACTCTCTAAAATATCTCATTTTTAGCGAATGAGTGTCGGAAACCGAGTACTAAAAATAAATTCTTGAAATAATTAATTTTATTTTTCATTAATGGAAAAAAAATACGTAATGCATATGTGATCTCTAGGGAACTTTAGATATGTAATTCACCATTCTTATTTCTTAAATATTGAAAGCGAGTAATTAATTTTGGACAAATAAAAATAAGAAATTGAATAACCTAATAATTTAAATTCTGGGGTTTTAAATTATTTTTGGAAAATACTAGGGGTACATCAAAAGTGTACCCCAAACATCCCACACCCCCTCCATAACCACAAAAAAAGGCAGGAAAAATTCAAAAAATAAAAATAAAAAATAAAAATAAAATAAAATGAATGGTAGAAAGGGGAGTGTTGTACATTTGGGGTACACATTTGGTGTACCCCTTGCATATCCCATTATTTTTTTAGTGTTGTTAATTTTGTTGAGGTGATATGAAATATGATATGATGTATAGTTGTATATACTGTAGATTCTGAAGTATTTATGTTGTCGAATAAGTTTAAAAAGACCGCATAATGTTAAAAAGACATCAGATGTTATTATGGAATTTTTTTTAGAATCATACTCCCGTAATTGACATCAGATGTTTCGATTTTAACTCTTAAAAATTTTTAAATAAAGATATTTTTATGTTGACTTTTCAATTTTTTTTTGATATAATAAATATGTTATTAGTAAAAAAAATGGTGTGATATGATTATTAAAAATTAGTACGGGCAAAAGTGAGTTTTTAACAAAAATGTGAAGGATTTTGTGAGACAAGTTAAAAAAGGGAAGGAACTTTTTGGACGGAGGGAGTATGAGGATGACAAGTTTCCTTTTTTCTCCTAGTGAGTTGTTCACTGTTTCTTCTCTATCGCTCTCCATACTCTCGAACTCCATAAAAAGAGATTGATAAGGGTGATGCTATGATTGTGGCACTCAATCATCGATGATAAAGACATGTGGTGGTGCACGATGTTGGAGTTTCTATATCGAAAAATATGAATACTACTAACATGCATAGAAGAGTGAAGCCCTACGTATCAACTTAAGCTTTTGGGTTAGAATAGTGGATCCCGACTTTATATGCAAGAGGTTAATTTTATCCCACACTCTACCCGTTGTTCTCGGCCCACCAAAATTTTAACATAGTATCGGAGCAGGTTTTGGCCCACCTCGTTTGTCAAGGTGTCCGTCTAGACGTTCATTCCTAGCGGCCCATTTGTCCTTTAGCCCAGTTGTCCGTATGGAGTATGTACCCAATGGCCTGTGGCCTCTTTAACACGATTGCTCATCTAGAAGTCCGTACTCAGCGGCTCGTGGTCTTTTAGGTGTTGACTCTCAAAAAAAAATCAAGGGGATGTGAGTTCATTTGCAAGTGGTCAACCGGTTAGATTCAAAATGGCTCGGTCGTCCACTTGAGGGAGAGTGTTAAAGAGTATCCCACATCAGAAAAGTGTGAGGAAAATAACGGGTATATAAGCTCTTGAGTTGAACTAAGTAATCGATTGAATTCAATCTTTTAATGTGGTTCAGCCCAAGTGTCCTATAGCCTAATCCAGTTATCTCTACCCAATCTTAAAAGAATTTGATAATATTTGATCCTATTGAATAATGAAATTATACCAGTATACATAGAGAATATAAGAAGAATCTTAATGGTAATACTCCCTCCGTCCCAAAATGATTTACATCTTTACCATTATGCCCTCTCGATAACTTTTGTTTATTTGCACGTCTTCATTGATCATTTGATAAAATAAAATATTGGTGTCACCTCTTATTTTGTAGAACTTTTGATATAATTCTTAAATGTATAATTTTTATTTTTTATTTCTATACCAATTTGTAAATAAAAATATTTAAAAAATTATGGGTTTTTACACGTTGATCAAAGAAGGTAATTATTTTAGGGACGAAAGGAGTAGAATAAAGAGTTATGGTAACAATTAAATAAGAAAAATAAATAGAGATATTTTTATTCCTATAATAGAAGAACAATGCAGTTAAATGGGTCACAATACAGGTCCTTTTCCTTACGGACAACTGGCTAAAGACTCATGAGCCTTTAAGAATAAACGTCTAGATGGACATCTTGACAAACGAGATGTGTCAAAATCTACTCTGATATAAGTTTAGGATTGATAAGAATACTAAATTAGATTATAAGACACTTGGTTGAACCACAAGCATCAAAAGATTGGTTGGATCCAATCGAATACTAGTTCAAATGAAGAGCTTATGAATTCAATATTTTCTATTTATTCTTTTAATATAAGGTGAGATACTCTAACAAAGGATACGAGTACAAGTCACAAATATAAGCTCACAATAAATCTTAAAGGCTATGGTACAAGAAGAAGAAAACATATGCATACAAAATGTTTTAGACCATGACTTTAATCCCCTGAACAATAATAATACTCGATTTTGCTTCTTCCAAATGTAGTAGATGGTGGACGCAAAAGCCAACCAAGTTGCCCTCTTTCAAACAAGAAATACTAGTGGTATATAATTATGTCACATCTTAATTTTGATATAATTTTTTAGTACCCGTAGTATGTAAATTCTGTTTCAAAATTTTGGTCCAATTCTATTTCAGATAAGCTGAATTAAAAATAATTCTAGTTAAATATCAGAAATTAAAACAGACTATTGAAATGAGTAGGAATCCATTTTCTTCTTGTGCTTTTTAATGCTTTTTTTAATGAAAAAAAGGCAAGAATACATGCACATATTTCAATCTTTCTTTAGTACCTATATGGCTATATAGCTTAGCCTGCATACATGCACATATATATCTATCTCATCTCTCTTCTCTTTCTACCCATTAATTTACACTCCCTCTTCTTCTTTAATTTCTTCTCCATTATCATCCTTCATTCCAAGGGAAAACAAACATGGCAGAAGATAACAGAGGCAAGAGAATCAACAACTTTTGCTGCTTAATTAATGACAATACCGACGTTTTGATAGAGATACTCAGACGGCTGGACGGCCGCTCCATGGCGGTCGCAGCCTGCGTCTGCAGGCTGTGGTGCGCCATCTCCCGCAACGACTCGTTGTGGGAGAACTTGTGCTTCCGCCGCCTGTCTCCGCCGCCCGACGGCGTCAGGGAGGTGGTCAGGGCGCTCGGCGGCTACCGCCGCCTCTACATGGTCTGCGTCCGGCCAGTGCTTAGCCGGCTCGGGCGGCGGCAGCGGCGGGCGTGGACGACCCGCAATGAGGTGGAGCTTTCTCTGTCGCTGTTCTGTGTTGACTACTACGAGAGGGTACTGTTGCTCGGCGAGAACGACGGTGGCTCGCCGGCGGCGCCGTCGTCGTCGCTCACTTTCCTCTGCAAAGAGGTCAACGTTTGATTTAGTCGTCGTTGTGTTCGAAATCGTAAACGACGTCGTCCGTCATGAATAACCCGCGACGGTATTTCTTATTCACGCCGTCCGATAATGTTTCGAGTATCATATCCTATTTTGTAGCAATTCTTTGAATTTCAGATATAATGATTGTACTTAAAAAAAATTAAAATTATTTTGATCAAATTTAGGATGAATTCATTTCTTCATGCCAATTATATCGATCATAAAATTTACATTAGGATTTTGTGTCTATCTAAAGAGTAAATTCCATATTTAATCCTTTATAACATGAATTTTCTCTATTTAGTCATCTATTATCAAATATTACTCGAGTGATCCTTCTTTTATGGGTATCTTTCCACAAATAGTCCTTTTTTAATCTTCAATCATGTTGGTGTTAATTTGAGAGCTAAAAATGTAATTTCACAATGATAATATATTTTTTTTGTCATACACAATTCCAAAGGCTGTTCCGTTTGCGTCGTTTGTGAAATACAGTCGCTTTATACTACAACCATAGTCTACAAATGTGGTCTTTCGTTGGAATTCTAGCCCACAATCATAGTCATTATTTTTGTGTTATACGCTTAACCAATATCAGAACACGATACTAGAGATAATGTTGATGTCAAATTATACTTTTAGCCTTTAAATTTACACCAACATGACAGAAGATCAAAAAAGGAACATTTGTGGGAAGGCACTCTTAAAAAAAGAACTACAGAAATAATATTTGATAATAGATGACTAAATATGGAACACCTGTTATAAAAGACCAATTATGGAATTTACTCCTATCTAAATTATCACATTGACAAAAAATAAAAGTGTATACTTATAATGTGTAATTTGAAGTACAAATTTTAGTACTCCCTCCGTCCTATAATGATCTTCCCAGAGCACTATTCCAACTTCACGAGAATTTATATTTATTTGTGTTTTTTCATGGCCTATATGATAAAATAAAATATTCTTGTCACCACTTGTTTTGTTGAACTTTGATGTAGTTTTTAAATATGTATGTTTTATTTTTTATTTCTATACCAATATTTAAATAAAATAGATTGAAAAAACTTGGGATTTTTCTTCGTTTTGCGAACCGGGAAGATCATTATAGGACGGAGGGAGTACTATAAGTAGTAATTTAATTTATCATTTTACCTGATTAATATACAATATATATGAAATATTTTATTTCATATAAGTAGTAATTTAATTTATCATTTTACATATATTTTACCTGATTAATACATCACCATTTGTCACTCAATTTTTGCCTTGTCATTGCCCATGCTCTAATGCGAGGAGAGAAAGTGAACTCCCTAGATATGAGTAAAAAAACTATTACAATAACAAAATATGAGTCATAAGTTTTTTAAGCACAAAATAGGAGTTCAGTCTGTCATTGTTACACTGCACACTCACCAAATTGTTACATTGTAAGTGCAACACTATCTATGTCACACTGCATACTCAGCACATTGTCACATTACAAGTGCGACACTATCTATGTCACACTGCACAATCACCACATTGTCACATTCTATGTGAGACCCAATTTTTTTTTTCTTCAAAACTTGTGTATAGTTTTTTCTTCTTCTTGATCATAAGAACACACACTCATTGCATGTTTGAAAAAACATACATTCTCATGCTATATGTCACATCAAGAAATCACAAGAATCAGCAGGGAGGAGGGGAGGGGAGAACCCGAGATGATCGAATATGGGGCGGGCACCGCCGAAAGAGAAGAAGACATTAGCAAAAGGTCAAAAACATAGCTACAAAATTAAAGAAAGAAAGAAATGCATGCCCACTACCTTTCCTCTCTGACTGACTAACTTGAAAACGAAGTCTCAATTCGTCACTCCCATTTTCGTGTTATTTTTTTAAAATTGTATCCAACTAACTTCATAAAAATTATTTTGTTACATTTGTCTCGTCCAGAAGTTTCAAAATTTTACTTTATAATAATGTGGAGTTCCCATGATGTTGGAACTTCATGTCATGAGATGACCTGGGGACGCTCTGGTGTTCCATTCGTAAAATTGAAAGTTTTTTTCTAACTCCTCTCATATTCTTCCAATCAATTCACTATCTTTTAACTTCTTTTAATTTATCCTAACCTTTTCTAGGGTTTTCCAATATTTCACTTTATTTTTCATTCCCAAAACTCCCAAAACAACATGCCCTATTTTGATAAAGTTTCATATTTTATTCTTATTTCGGTAGATTTCTTTGATAGTGTAGTATATTTTATCTCTTTAAAAAATCCCATTTCCATTTACAATTTAAAAATATAGGAGTTCTATTTTACTAAGTTACATGTTCTATTCTATTTGTGTAGAGTTCTTTAATAAATTAAAGTTTAAGCTCCATATATTTAAAAACTATTCCCTCTATCCAAAAATGAATTGCTCAGACACTATTTACACTATCAAACATTATTCACTTTGTGTGCTTATTTCACTACTCATTTCATAATATAAAATAAGCACGTCACATCGTTTTTTGAATGATTTTTCGGTGTCTTCTTTAAATATGTAAATTTTATTTCAAATTTCAACTTCAAATTTTATAAATTAAATTGAAAATAAAACACTCAAGCCTCATAAATTGGAATGAGCAATCCAGTCTCAGACGAAGGGATTATAATAAAATTTAAATTAAATCAGTGATGACTTAATTATTTTATTTAAACAAAAGATTGATGAAAATTTAATGAGTGTTGCTAAATCACTCCAAAAATGGCCATATCAACCCTTTTTACTTAAATTTGCTAAATCTACGCCTTTGTTAAAGTTAAGTTAATGGGTATAGATTTAGCAAATATAAGAAATGTGGATATAAGTCATATAGCTATTTTTGGGTTAAATTTAACAATACCCAAAATATATACTCCATCCGTCTTTGAAAGAATCTTTTACTTAAATTTGCTAAATCTACACCTATGTTAAAGTTATGTTAATGAGCGTAATTTAACAAATACGGAGTATAAGATATAGATATAATTATTTTTGGGTTAAATTTAACAATACCCAAAATAAATACTCCCTTCATCTTTGAAAGAATCTTTGGGCTTGACTTTACAAAATTAAAAAAAAATTGAAAAGTGAAAGACAGAGTTTCATGAAAAATGTCTTTACAAAATTTATACTATATTAATATACATACTTTTAGTTAATTAAAGTCTTTAAATTTGTGTTCTTTTCTCCATCTAATTTTCAGTATCATTGTTCATATGCTTCCACATTTTCCACTTTTTATTATAACTAATAGATATTTCTTGATTTTTATAGGTGATATTTTTTTTAGATATCAATTATTAAAAAATAAATGTTTATTTTTTACTTTAAATTGTTTTAAAGTTTATAAAATAAGTGCACTACACAAACTTGTTCTCTTTATAAATAGTTAGAAGTTTTTTTTTTTAAATCAAAGAACTCATATATCATGCAGACTATATTCACTATTTTGCATGCAGACTATATTCACTATTTTGCATGACACAAATCAGGTGGCAAAGGGAGTTCTGACTTCTTTATGAAGCCCCAAGCCTTAGCAGTCCAAAAATAGAAACCAACAACATCAAGTTATGAGAGAACAAATTAAATGTTTCTACCTTTGAAGAAATTAACTCTATATATTACTTCACATTCTAAAACCAAAGAGAGTCATAACTACCTATAGGCATACAGACATACAACTGTATCATTTACTTACAACACGAAAAAATGATAATTTTGAAAAAAAAAGGGTCCTAACCATACCTTTCACTCACATTACAAGCATTTACACAGAGACAAATTTGAGAACCAAAAGCTATCTATTCTTAGTGGGAAAGCATTTACAGAGGCATGAATCGTCTCCGAGTTGCCTCGTGCATACCTGTGCAGATGGAACCGGTCAAAAACCAAAGAATTGCCGACACACGGATAGACAGGAGGGTATATTCACAGCTGCAGAAATTTATCTTCTTTTTTGTGCACCTTGGGAAGTTATGAACAAGAAGTTGAACTGTTGGTTGAGCTCCAAAAGCATTTATGTGTTGTGGGGACTCGCATTGCCAGCACTAACCATCGCAGGCAAGAACCCTGAAAACCAGACGTTGGCATTTGTTTATATTCAGCTCATGAAAATACTTAGGGTCCGTTTGGAACCTGAAAAGTACAAGTTGAGTTTTTTTTTTCTTTCAAAAAGAGATGGAAGGAGAGTGTTGCCAACCAGATTGGACTAAATTCAAGTGTACTCCGACTGAAATGTCGTGAACGTGTGTTGATCTCCACAGCAAAGTCAAAAGGTCAGATATTTGAACAGCTTAGTAAAATCAGCTCCTTCCTTTGAGGCCATCCGAGGGTACTATATATCCGCCTGCCTAGGGCACCATGAATCAGTCCAATTCAAACAAACGTGACATTACTGAAAATAGCTGTGCTTCATCAATTGGTTTTGATGCATAACCATCCATCCCAGATTTCATACACTCATCATTTGTGGCACTGGTAACATCTGCTGTCATTGCTAATATTGGCATATGCCAACGACCCTCTTTGCCAGAAGTATCATCAACCAATCTCTCTCCAGAATTTATTCTTCCATTATATTCATTCTCTAGATCGCGGATTCGTCGGGATGCCTCAAACCTGTAAAATCAATAACAATTAATACTAATTTTATTAACGGAGAAGGAAAATAAAGTAAGGGCACAATTCTATTATATGTTGCAATTCCAAATTCATGACAAGATTTAGGGTGTGGTTGGCAGGGCATAAAGAAGTGTAGTGCAATATAATCAGATGCATGGGAAATGAAAATGTATTAATCCATTTGTCCCTCCTGAAAGAGGTTCCACATTTCCTTTTTGGTTTATCCCAAACAGGGTTCCACTTTTCTTTTATGGATACAGTTGTGGTTCATATAACATATCTTTTTATTAGATATTCAAATAGTGCTATTTCTTCCCTTGCTAATTGTGATATTTCAGTTGTTCCTTGCATGATAGGAAAGACATGAGTTTTTAAGGCAATATGTCAAGCTTAAATGATGGCAAAGTAAAAAGGAATTGCAAAGTCGGGTATATATTTTTGACGGCAACTATGCCATCATCATTATCCATAAGACTAATTTCAACATTAGATTGAAGATTTGAGAGGTGAAGAAGAATACCCATCCATAAGTGGCATTTGGAGGTCCATAAAGCAAACGTCAAATTTGTGAGGTGGCTTAAGAACTGCCAAAGCAGACTCTCCACCATCCACACATGTCACAATTGCACCATATCTCTTCAAAGAACCTTGTGCAACTCTTCTGTTTATAGCATTATCGTCTACTACCAAAATTTCTTTGCCATTTAGTAGATCTTTAAGAGTTGAGGGTTTTTGCTTCATCACCTGACTCTTATGTCTAGAATCAGCAGCTTCACGAAAGCATGAAACTAACGTACTCAAACAAATGGGCTTTATTAATACATAATCCACTGCCCCATCTGACTTCAGATCATTGTGTTCAGTGGAGCTCATTTCTGTTGACAGCAGAAACAATTTGGGAGTGGATCCCAGGGGAGACCTCAAGCCATTTGACCTAAGAGCTTTTACAATGTTACGAAGTGCAAAAGCAGTCTCCTTATTCCAGTTGTCTTTATCAATGAAAATCATGTCCAAATGCTCTGGTTCACTGCAAAATCAAATATAAGGAAGAGTGTCCATTTATATTCAAACATCTGGCAACTAACAAAAAATGCCCAGCATTTCAAAAGATCTTCTCTCTCTCTCACACACACACACACAAATACACACATACACATGTACTCTCCCCATCCCAAAAGAAGTCATGTCGGGCGATTGTACAAGTCTTAGAAGTCATGGAATCCAACTTATATTTCAAAATTTAATTAAATCTACCAGATTGAATTAATTCATCAGACTGGAAGTGCTTTGACTATTCTATGGCATACTACTTTAAAATTCTTTGTTTGTATGAAATATGACTCGTTTTGTGACAAAAATGCTTTTGAACAGCACTGTTTTCCAGAACAGAGGGTAAGAGTGTATAGTTTATTGGAATCCTACAAATTATTTCAGTTTTTTTAGTGACAGATTGTAGAAGAGAATACCCATTCTGCAATAAATAACTACGAATAATTGAGTACACATGCTTAAAAGCATGCCACGCGCCCATACCCATGAGGAGAATAATATTACCTTGTCTTTGAGCAAGAAGATAGATATGAACATGCATGATCTACTGTGGACACTGTCTTCACATTCAACCTCAGCCTCTGAAGGTGGTATCGGGTGACTTCTGCTCGAATGGTTTTATTGTCTACAACTAATGCTCTTAGCCCAACAAAGTCTGAAACACCCGAGTCACACTCTTTCCCCTTTGCGTCCACAGAACCTCTTGAAAAGGCTGCTGTGAAGGAAAATGTACTTCCATTGCCAGGTTCACTAAAGAATCCAATTTCGCCGCCCATAAGGTCCACCAAGTGCTTGCTTATGCTCAACCCTATTCCTGTTCCTCCATATGTCCGAGATGTTGAACTATCAGCCTGCATGAAAGGTGTGAAAATGCGGCCTTGTGCTTCAAGTGAAATCCCAACACCTGTATCTTCAACTGTCACTAACAACTTGATTGTCTCACATTCATCCTCCTCACTAAGCATCTTGAAATTTTGCCAACTTCTCCATCTATCGACGACACGGAGCCCACTCAGTGAGTTGAAAGATGAGTTTGTGGTGTCCTGAACTAGTGATGGTAAGCTTTGTTTCAGGACTTCATCCTTTACATCAAGTGGACACCTCACTTCATCTACTGAATGTACTGTCACAAACACATGCCCCTCTTTGTTTTTTGCGAACTGCAATTTGAACATAAGTTAAATAAATTAAAATCTTGACAGCCCTTCAAAGGAAATATGCATCTGCTCCAACAGTTGAGAAATGTTGTTGGAGATGCATTGCTGCCTTAATGTTATTCATAGAGAAAATATTCCAAAACTCTGGGAATACACTATCCGTTTGGTATACGGAATTGACGGAATTGGAATTGAATTGGAATTTGAAATTCCATGGGATTCAATTCCATAGAATTGAATTCTGCCAATTCCAATTCATTTTTTGCACTATCAATTCCAAATTCACATAACTTTTGTGCTACCAAATACCAGAATTGGAATTGAAGTCCTCAATTCCAATTCCATAGTTTGAATTCCATGTACCAAACGGGGCCTAACGGAAAACAAAAAACAGAAAATAACCATTAGATTTAAATGTAAATATCATTAAGATGCCAAAATCTTTAGTTCAAAAAAGGCCAAAATCTTGGTTTGTAAGATTTCTTACCTCTATACTCCTTCCGCCTGTATTTAATCTTCGTGTCTTGGTTTATGATGTTTGACTGAAGTTAACTTTCAACTCAATTTATATAAATATTGGTGCATATTTGTTTAATTACTCCCTCCATCCCTGGGTGTTTGTCCATATTTGACTTTTTTGGTGAAATTTGATAAACTTTGACCTCAAATTAAATAAAAGTCATATTAGTTATTGATACAAATATAATTTTATTAGACTTACTATATGAAATATTTTTAAAATGTTATTTTTTTGAATTAATATAAAATATACTCCCTCCGTTCCATAAAAACCTCCCCCTTTCGTTTTTTTTCAATTTCCTAAAACACTTCCACTTTCTCTTAAAAAACCACTTTTACCCCTACTTTTTCATTATCTACCTATCACATCATACTTTTTCACTAATAACTAAACTATCACATCTTACTTTTACCCATCACATCAGGGGCAAAATTGGAAAGTCAACTAAAATTACACTTTCCTTATTTTGGCCCAAAGTCAAAATAGGAAGTGTTTAAAGGAACGGAGGGAGTATATTTTATTTAATTATAGGTCAAAGGTTGAAAACAGTTGATTGAAGAAAGTCAAAACTGGACAAATACTCAGGGACGGAGGTAGTATATATTTAGAAACTGCATCAAAATCTATACATCTATCACTTACTCGTGTCCTCTCTTAAAGAACTTTAGAGTTTCTCCTATATCATCTTTCCTTAAATATTTTCGTTGAGTGTTTATTAAGGATAGAATAGTAAGTCACCAATTGTTGTGTAGAACTTTTGATGTAGTTTTTAAATATGCAAAATTCATGTTTTAATTTTACACCGATATTTAAATAAATTAAATTGAAAATAACTTCAGTGAAGCCTACAAAACTTCTTTTGGAAAGTACTTTTTGATATAACGCCAAACAAACATATCTTCTTCTACTAAAAAAACCCTATTTAGAAGAAGTTCAATTTGAAAAGCTTATGGCTTAAAGCTCTACTTGAAGAGCTTTACCAAGCACGGCTTTCTAAATGTTGTTACAAGTTTGACCAAAAACTAGCTGTTTTGGGTCAAAGTGTGAGAAAACTGGCAAACCTTGATTGAGTTTCCAACGAGATTCACAATTATTTGTCTGAACCTTCCAGGATCTCCAACAACCATTTCTGGGACCTGATCAGAAACATAAGCAGCCAACTGTTCTCCACAGGAGAACATCCAAACTCATGGTAAGAATTATTGCATGGGAAATAGACACACAAAACACAAAGCGAATCAAAGGCAATGGAAGGAAACTCGATTTCATACCTCAATTCCTTTTTCATGAGATCCTCCGGATGTAAGTGACAAGACATTATCAAGCTCTGCTCTTATATGAAAAGGTACAGCTTCCAACTCAAGTCGCCCCGATTCAATTTTAGCCTGATCCAACACCCCATTGATTAATGTTATCAACTCCTTCCCACTAGCATGAGCAGTCTGCGCATAGTCCCGTTGAGTGGCATCAAGAGTTGTATCCATCAGCATCTGAATCATGCCTAACAAGAGTGAAACATTTTTTATCAATTTTCATCCAAAACAGTGATTAAATATTAGTCCCAAATTCTCACAAATCTCAATCATCTCATTAACCACCCAGCCCCTTGTAGGTAAGAGATTAAATTACCTAGCACGCCATTCATTGGAGTCCTGATTTCATGAGAAACTGTAGCAAGAAACTGCAGAAGAGCACGGGGTTCAAAAAAATATCATAAAATGCAAAAAAGGTCTGGAAGGAAATTAGAGGGAAACAAGGAGATATAAATAAAGAAAGAGTGTGAAACAGAAAGAATCTGGGAAAGACATATCAAAGAATTACACATTTTGAAGATCACTCATTTAGAGGGGTAAAGTACCTGGGATTTAGCAATATCTGCAGCCTCAGCACGATGTTTGAGCTTCATCATCTTCTGATAGTCGCGTTCAAATTTAGCAATCCGATTGAAGGCAGCATGGAATATTTGGCCAACAAGCAAAGTGATGACAAGAGCTCCAAAAGAAGCTGCTATCGCTATCAAGTGCGGGGGAGGTTTATGTTTGAATCTGTTTTGAGCAAGAAGTTCGGTCAGACAATCAATAATTAAACAAAATTTTGGATCAGTACACTTTTTTTCCCTCATATATTTAATTTACTTCTCTAACCTGCAATGCATCTCATGCTTCCGAGCAGGATCTCCAAACTCAAGGCTGCTAACATGGAGGAAATCCATCTGACCCTCATCTGTGCCATACATTTTCATTGGAGCAGATGTGTTTGTTGTATCGTAAACATTCACAACAATAGTGTGTTTGCTGGCAAGCTGGTGTAGAAGCTTCTCAATTAATGAGGGAACGTCATACGAAGCACCGATATACCTTTATCACAGATGACAACATGACAAGAAAATAACTATCGAGTCATGAAAGACAAAAAGGGTTTAATGAAAGCTGTATACAGGAATTCCAATGTTCAGGTTGATGATCTACCCAACAGTTGCACTAATACGTTGATCTGGTGTAGCAGAGAGAGCAAGATGAGTGTTATATACAGCAAATGTAAGCACTACACCTAAGTTATTGGACTTCAATAACTTAAAAGGTGATGTCAGGACTCCCTTCCCAGATGCCCTAGCGCGTAATATGTTTTCACGGTCTTCCTGTAAAACATCAACAACACTAAGTAGAAGCTAATAAGAGATTAATAGCCCCTAACTCTCTACAGCTCACTGAGTCATCCAGCAAAGATAAAAACAAACCTTTCCAGACATCATATCAATGGACACGATATGGGAGACAGTTTGTTGAGAAAATATGACTGGTGCATATTCATCTCGATCCGGAGCATTATCCAAGTTCCCAGGCATATATTCTTGGGCCAGAGTTTGATCCTCAGCTTCCATTTTCTTGATTGACCATCCCTGCCGCTTCTCAAAATTTTCTCTTTCTGAGTGGAGAACCCTTAGTGCATAAGCCACACCACTTGTCAGTGGTCTCTCAAATGATGTTCTCTCAGTGAATTCTTCAAAAGTTCTCTGCAATTTGTAGGGTAAATACATCAGGATAGGGCATTATGGCCAACCTTTCCAGCCCAAATCTAAAACCACCATTACTTTTTTTTCCCAAGGGGAGATATGAGAAAGAAAGAAAAAAATGTTGCTCTCATTTTTACTTTCGTGGCCCCTAATGATCCATTTGAAACCTGGAAAATACCGGGGAAAGATGCTAGAGAGGAATCTAAGAGCAAATTGGAAAGAAAGAACTTGGAAGAAATAAAAGTCTAAAAGATACATTCAAAGTCACTAGATTTATTTCATTCTTTTGCCTAAATTCATTTAATTTATTTATATAAACATGAAGAAATATAAATATAACTATGTAAGTACAAAACTTGAAAATAATTTATATTTCATTATCCCTAGCATTTTTTAAGGTAAAGCCAAACATTAAGTAGTAACTCTCCATAGCATTGCTTTTCCATTCCCTAACATTTCCGGGATCTAAAGACACCCTAAGAATTTAGAGATAATAATGTCACCTGATCTATAGCTGAAGGTTTCTTTCCATGATGAAATGTGGAGACGAGAATAGCCAGTGAATGGACATGGTTCATACTGACATTAAACTGGTCCTGCAGCATTCGTGCTCGTTCATCACACATGCTCGCCAGTGTGGTTTTCCTTTCCAATGTGGCATCTTTGTTCATTTTCCAGAATATCCCGATGGATCCTATCACACCACATGATACAAAAAAAACAAGAAGCTTTTCCCTCCACCTTCGAGCGACTCTAGAGGCAACATGAGCTTGCTGCTGTTGCAGGTGTTGCAGTAGCTGAGGTTGCTGAGCCAACTCTTGCTGCACGGCTACTCTCTGTTGTTCGTTTCCACCTGACTCTCCATGCAACCATCTTAGTTTCCAGCAGACAGCAATGCCAAGAAGGATCCACCAGCATACCTTTGTGAAACAGAAGGCTATATCCTTGCACTGATCTCCAATTTCTCTCACTTGCAATGTTTCCTGATGCAAGTAAATATAGATGAAATATAAACTTTCCAAATCTTATCAAATCTTTTTAGATTATGCCAAGGAACCAACTCAAGCAACAAACTCAAGCTTATGGTCATAGGCCCAAGAAATGTTTTTATATTCTAAGTTTCTAACACACCCCCTCATGTGGAAGAGTGGTTGGTGGTTGCTTCGAGCCTTGCACGTGAAACCTTTATTTTTTAAAAAAATGGGTGGCTGTAACTTTTGAACTTGTGACTTCTTGGTCAATAAGACTTTGATACCATATCAAAGAACCAACTCAACCAACAAGCTCAAGCTTATGGTTGCCCCAGGAAATGTTTTTATATTCTAGCAGATTATCTTTTCATTTTTGTTCTTCTTTTTTTATGGTGGGCGTGGGGATGGTGGGGGGGGGGGGGGTATAACTTATGATTTATTATTTTTATCAATTTCTTTGTAAACACTTGTAGATCAGATTTAGACTCTGTTTCTTTACAGGAAAATAAATTGCTGTGGAAATTATTTTGGGTAGATTGTTATCCTACAAAAATGTTATCCTTGCTTGAAAATGTGATGTTCTAATATAAAAATATGTTTACCCACAAAACAGAAAAAACAAAATTGATCAGGAACATCAGGAAAACATTTTCTTGAAGAACATTTTTTGGGAAACAAATGGGGACTTAAAAAATTTCTACAAGATCAATGCAAATGTACATGATACATTGAGGCACTGTGCATCCATGTGTCAGAAAACAGCAACTCATGCCACACCATCTAGCATACTGGAACAAAATGTAACTCTTTTCCCCTTTTAATGGGTTAAAACGCTTTCATGAAAAAAATAAAGAATTGCCGCAGTTTGTGGCACATAAATCAAAATAAGGATAAAAATGAAAAAATTGAAATTCTTTTGTCCTGGAAAGAAAAGCAAACCCAAAATAGCTTAGTTTTATTTCTTGATGGGATGAGAATCAACACAAGCTTTATCTATCTACAAGAGCTCCATACCTTTCCAGAAAACTGATGGTGTGGTGAGACTGAAGATGGTACACAATGTGAAACAAATGGTGCAGATGTCTGTTGTAGAACCGAGTTGATAAGCCTAATGGTTTTCTCATCTGAAACAGGACACAATCCATATGCATCTAGTTTCTCTGCCAATTCACATTGCTGCTCATAACATTGGTTTTCTGAAGTTAATACTTTGAGAACGCAAGTGACGGCGGTAACAAGACTAGATTCATATCTCAGGTTTCCGCTACGTTTTAATAATGAAATCTGCAGAAGAATAAATGTATTAAATTAATATTCTATCACCGAGACTGAGAGGAGTAAGAGAAGCCAAATAAAGTGGATCAAAAGCATTTCAATCTAGGAACTAAAGAAGTATGTTATTCCTCTCCATAAAGCACAATTGACGAGGTCACACCAACAAAGGAAAGTAGTTAAGGTCGTGTTTGAGAACTAACATTTCATTTCAATTCCAAAATTTGAGTTTTTGAAATTCAAATGACAAGGGGAGGTATATGCATTTCAACCATTCACCTTTCACTTTTCAATGCTTTTCTAAAACCCCGAGAAAGTCAAGCCAGAAATTTTTTATGGGATGGAGGGAGTAACCATAGGAAAACCATAAATGCCCCATAAAAACATTGCCTTATAAAAGGGACCACAGACTCCTAATAAAAGGTGCCTTATAAATTATAAGGATCTGAGCGAGGACTAAGCTAGATTCCTGAAAATCTGTCAAGAACTGATTTTGAGACCATGTCACATATATGATCAGATTGCATGTTGCCTAATTTTCTCTCGAACCTTAGCTGGGACTGATGGCATCTTATCCAAAGTAAAAGTGACCATCTATCCTCAACCACCCAAACCTGTCTCAACTCTCGAATAATATGTCTTTTTCACAACTTCATAAAACTCCAAAACTAGCTTTGTGTATGGAGCCAACACCTCTATTGCTCGACTTCAAGGTATTGAAAGTCATCATGTCTCCTAAGGATATGTTTGGATCCTGGAAAGTATTAGGGAAAGAGGGGAAGACTAAGTAAAGGTATTTAATTTTTTTTAACATAAATGTAGATTTCTATTTCTAAAAGTTATTAGAAATAAATTAACAAATAAAAGATCTTGAACAATTATAGCCATGGGAGAGGGTCTTTTGAAAAAAAAAGTCTCTACTTTTTTAGGTAAACGCACCCCTCCACCAAGACCGTGGAATTTTATTTGGTAGGTTGTTGTTAATCTTGAACAAATATCTAAAATAAACTAGATGAATTTGATTGCATCTTTTATTATCCCCAAAATTTACTTTCCTGCTAATTTTACTCTCTATTGTCTTCCCAATTTTCCTTAGTATCTTCAAGGTTTCAAGCAAACCCTAAATAAGACTTCCCATGTTTACACCATAGAAATATGTTTATCTTCTGGTGGACAGCAGGCTCAAGAAGAGAGAAACAGTTGCGAAGAAGTTGTAAGTATTTTATTGAGCAATATGAGTTAACCACAACTACACTTTGGGTAAAATCAAACCCATTTACCAACCTCCACGAGATTTAATCATCAAGGCCCTTCATTACAATATACTCTATATCCAGAGTACAAATGATAAATGAATGGAAGCCACAAAAACAAAAGCAATGAAAGAAAAGTTGTTCAACTGAAAACAGCTCAGCGGAGACATTCTAGAATCACCATTTTCACCTACTACACATCTCACAAGTAATAAAGCATCAAGAACGTACCTACTACACAATATATTAGGAAAGAAACTTTAAAATGATTTTGGCTCCCTTTGGAAACAATATTGAATTTTCCAGATTCACTAAAGTTGGCCTCAAAGTGGTGCTTAAATTAAGTATAACTCCCACTACTATAATAAGTGATGATTACTAAAAGGGGGCGTTCCTACTATAAACCATTAGAGTGTGTTTGGTATGACTCTAATAAAGGTAAAAGTGCATATTTAACCAATTTGAGCTACTGGATAATTCTTTAGCACTATAAAGAACACAAAAGAAGACAAGAAAAAAACATCTGGGAAGATTAAATAGATTAGTATCTTCAATTCTTCATACAGAGCCAAGTCCGCAATTTAGAAAGAATGAAAGACTCACCAGATCTGTGTCAACAAAATAGGAAGCTAGAGCTCGACGTTCGTCCCTGCTGACATTGAAATGCTGAAGCAAAAACCTGACTTTGCTTCCATCCAATTCGGGCGAGCTCTCCCTACTCCTCCTCAAACCCCCATAAGAAGAGCTAATCAGCAACCAAATGAATCCAATGGCAACAAGAAAGAGCCACAGCACCCAAAAGTTCCTTCTCCAGTTCAACCCGTCATGCGGGGAATCTCTAGCCTTCTTCAGCCTGACCTTAGAGGAGAAGCTTCCCTTCATTACATGGATGTTAGAACTCATAGACATCTTCAAGAAAATTGCCTTGGCAGCTTGAGACAAGACCCATTCACACCAACTGAAATTTAAGGCAAAATAGAGTAAAATAACAGGGTGGGCAACTCCGATTCAGCCAATTCACCAACTGGAACAGCAAAATCCAATCAAAGTCTTGCCCTTTTTGTAGAACACGGAGGAAAGAAAGAGAAGCACGCAAAACGAAGGTTTCTTTGTTTTTTGCACACTGTAGTGGGAATCATTAACCCAGGACAAAAAAGAAGCTTTTTTTTCTTTCCTAAATATATAAATATATTCAAAGAAAGGGGAGAGGAGAATCAAGAAAGTATCATCGGAAAATTCATCATCTTCCACGGCGGAGAAAGGCAGACCTCCGATCCCCTCCCGGAGTCGGTTTTACTGCGAGAAACCCCAAGTGGGATCAATCAAAAGAACGGGTGGGATTAAAAAGTCTCGCTGTGTCCAGAGTTTTTGGGGGGGTTTTTGAGGTAGGACTGTAGGAGCATATGCTGTGGTGGTAGTGGGTGGGTGGGTGGGTATGGTATGTATGTGTAGAAGAAGTACATCATTATCTCATCATCTCTGGTTGCAAAAACTTTTGGGAGAACCCAACAAAACCATAAACGTTTTACTCCCCCCAATTAATATGCCGCAAGATGTTAAAAGTTACTGTGTACACTCCTTGTTTGAAAAAGAATCTTTCTCTCATTTTTTTCTCTTTTCACTTTTTATTTTTTTTTGAAACTATTTTTAATTTAATTTATTTCTATGTAGTTAACAAATAAAATAAACCAAGTGGGTAGTTCAAGTAGCAAAAGAGCTTCCATGTGGGGAGAAAGACGTAGGTTCCGTTTCCACCGGTGATAATTCCCCTTGGGGCCAGCTCTCTTCCTCATAGAGTGACCGGGACTAGTGGTCATCAAAATTCTAAAAAAAATGCTAGGGTGCCACCACATGGGTGATACCATGGGTGTACTCATGCTTTGCACAGACAAACACAGCCGGTAATTGTCTGTGTCGCAAAGATAATTATCGTCTATGTTTGTCTGTGCGAAGCATGGATGCACTCATGGTACCACCCATGTGGTGACACCCTAGCATGGTTCAATTTTAAAAGGGAGAAAAACCAAAATAGCACTCTAAGAACATTAAAATACTCTAAATAGCAGTGCTATATGTTTCATACATGTAATTCCGATTTTGTCCTTTAATTAAACAGTATATGTTCATTATTCACTGCCAAAAAATATGATTATTTTGGGCAGTGTGGTTGTTCACTCGTAATTGTGTAGTGGGCAGTGTAGTTTTTTATATGTGAGTTTTTTATGTGGCAGTGTAGAATGAATATATGTTGTTATATCTTACGGCGATGTGTAAATATATTATTGTGTTCCTTAATTTCATGTTGTAGTGTAATGTCCATTGATTTATGTGGCAGTGATTTCACGTATTAATTCTACACTGTCAAAAAATGTATGACTAATTTCATCTATGAATTCCACCCCGCCCAAAAAATGTATAGCTATTTTTATGTATGAATTCCACACTATTTTCATGTATAAATTCCACACTGCCAAAAATGTATATGATTGTTTTCATTTATGAATTTCACACTGCCCAAAAATGTATGACTGATTTCATGAATAATCTATTACACCAAAACACACTGGCCAAACATGGGCTTGACTTTTTTTGAACTTTCTTGATTTTGAATAATGTTAGAAGATGTTAGTATTAGACATATGTTGAATTTCATTTATGTGATAGTGAAAAGAAATGGATAATGAAGGTATTATGTTGTAAATTTTAAGACTTTGTAAGCAGCATACACTGCAACATTATGTAAAATTGTGCAACATAGCACACTGGCCAAAACATAGGACACAACACACTGTCAAAAAGTATACCTAGATCACAAGCATTCCACACTGCCAAAAATCTTTGAGCTTACACTTCATACTTTGTTTATTAAAGTTATTCAAGCACTAGTCATTTTGGTGATTTTTTTGTGTCCGCTTCCAATGAAACTCAATGAATAATTTATTACATTGTGATTTTTAGATAAAAATCACATTCGACCAAAACACAATAGGCAAGCATGGTCATAAGACATTTCCAAAAAGTGTAGCTAGAAGTTGATTATTCCACACTGTCAAAAAAATATCAGCCCCTATTCCGTAACACGTTTCCATAACAAACTCTTGAATGTTCAAACCCAATAATCATAGAACAAAGCACATGGCTTTTGCACAATATTAAATTCAATTCATAATTCATAACATTGGGAGTTTTATATGTATGTCTAATTTCACTGCCATATTATTAATGGAAGTTAATAAAGTACATACAAATTTGTTTAGGTCGCTAACTTTTATACACTACCATACTTTCACTCTTGTCTGCCACATTATATATAGAAGACATATTCACTGCCAAAAAGTGTTTGCATAACATGATTAATCTGTACTGCCCGTATATTTATAGTCACCATATTGAGTAACACATTTCATAACAATCTCTTTCATGGTAAAACTCTATTGTCATAAAATCAACCACAAGCTATTTGCACAATATGAAAATCAAATACTACTTCCGTCCCACAAAAAAGTTCTCATTTTGAATAGTATTTAGTCAAATATTTACATGCTTTGACTACAAATTGTGAGAAAGGTATATTGAATTATGAAATAAATTTTATATGATTGGATTCATCTTAGGATCTAGTTTTGATATCTCAAATTTTTTTAGCATTTTTTTATTTAAATTATATTTAATTTAAGGTCAAAGTGTGTAATAGTTTGACCAATTTATGGTCAAAATGAGAACTTTTTTGTGGGACGGAGGGAGTAATAATTTATAAATTGGTAGTTTTATATGTAAGTCACATTGTCACCACTTGTTTATAAAAAAATTTATGTAGTTTTTTGAATATATAATTCCTATTTTTTAATTATACAATAATTTTTACTTATATTGATTTGAAAATAATTTCAATCAAACATCGTAAATCGAATAAGAGCCCTATTTTGGGATAAAAGAAGTATTTATAATTGGCATATTTTTATGATATAATTTTGATATATCATATTTTTATTATATATATTTATTCAAAACTACATTTAATTGATTGACGAAAGAATTTGATAAAAAAGAGTATTATGCCACTATGCACAAAGTATAAATTATGTGAGACCGAATTTGATATATGATTTGAAAGGGAAATTGAAATAATTGATAGTGGGATGGATAAAAGTGATTGATAACATAAAGGGTATGATTGGAAGATATTGACAACATAAATAGCTAATTTGGTAAATAAACAATAAGCAGTGCTAAATGCGTAGTATTATATGAGTTAGAGTGCTATGTAGGGTGATTTCTTATTTTAAAACATTGATCACCTGATTCAAAAGTGGAAGATCTCAAAAAAAATCTACTTTCATACTATTTCTTTTTCCTTTACCTAAAATACAACTTACAATCATATACGTTCTTTTTAAAGGTATAAGCGTACAACCACACACGTTTCACTTTATTATAAAGAAAAATTTTACATTGTTACTCCAACAAAATCACCAATACTATTTTACACTAACACTCTCAAATTTATAAATGACATCATCACTCCAACAATTTACATATTTTTATGACATTGCTCTCCGTGACACATCACTTGTTTAAATACTTTTCGTGTAGATTTTTTATGACCTGACAAGTTTTCTTTTTCACCCATACTTAATCACCTGCTAAATGGTAGGTTGTTTATTATTTTTAATTATTTTCTTTTATTTATATAGTAGAAGATCATACTACCATTTTTTTATGCTCTAGAAGTGGTGGAATAATTTGTTAGTTTCTCTTTCTTTTTTTTTAAATAGTGGCAGGTACATCTATCTCTGCCATTTTCCATTTTTTTATTACGTCCCATAATAGTCTCTCTTCTTTTAATTGTAAATTACGATGTTCATGTGACAAAATAGTCTAACTTATTACACAGTATAATTTAAAATAATTATTATGGAAACAAATGCTATTTTTTGCCATTGTTTTTTAAACAAAAAAGAAATTAATATGAAAATTGACAGTGTTGCCCCTTGCTCTTTATTAAAAAAGAAAATAAATTGATATAAAACTCAGAGATTTATCCCCGACTTCTAGAGCGTAAAAATAGAAAAATAATGATAATGGGACCAGGTGATTAAGCAAGGGTCAAAAATGAAAACTTGACATGTAATAATAAAAAATTCATGTTGCAAGTGAAGTAGCAGGGGAGTAATATCGCAAAAATATGAGAATCCTTGGAGTGATTGTGTCAATTAATTTATTAAGTTCGGAAGTATTGGTGTAAAATAGTGAATTTGTTGGAGTAAGGAGTAATGGCATAAATTTTGCATAAAAAAAGTCGTGCTTAGTCAAACTAAGAAGAAAATTATGGACATAGTAAGTATAAAGTTTGACAATGTGTTTAACTTCAGAGAGGTGAGCGGCATGCACTAAGTTGACAAAGGTTGGACGACGAGCGAGAAAGGAGACCAAGATTCAAGCAAGACAAGTGGTGGAGCACGTCAAATGCTTAATCTCACCAAAGAATTCTCCTTTACCAAATGTTACAAGGTGAATTGAATGATTGTCTTTAAGAACCACCGAACTCGAGAGATCGACTCGGGGTCATCAAGGTTAGTTATGCGCTCAACCATGGGAGACTAGTGAATTATGGTCGTATGGATCATACTTTCTTGGACCTTATAAACAACATCTATAGACAACGAACATTGACAATGACCTCAGCATGAGACAACCTTGTCATCGGATGACTTAGTCAATAGATGACCTCATCATCAAACCCTTGACGGAGACCACGTTGTTGGATGACTTTTTCGTCAGATGACTTTATTATAAGAACCTTTAAGACGACTGTACAACATCATCGTTAGATGTACTTTTCATCAAATGACCTCGTCGTCCAAACCTTGATGATGATGTCGTCATTAGACAACCTTCTCATAATATGACCTTATCAGGATAGCCTTGCTCGACAATGACCCTATCTTCAGGCCACCTTAACGGGTGAGTTCAATTCATCATCATATAATCATGTCATTGGATGGTCATGTAATCAGAAAAAACTTGACAATGAGCACGTTCCTGGACGAGCTCGTCGTCAAATGACATGTCATAAGATGACCTCATCATATCGTTGGTTATTCTAGTTAACAAATCAAACTACCTAGGAAAGACAACCTGAGGTGCCTTAAGGGATGACCTATGGTACCTAAGGGTGGCCTAGTGTAACATTTCTACACGCATAACCTAAATTCATTAATATAATTAGCGGGTCAAATTGCTACTAAATTGAACTAGTATCCACCTATAATGTTTTCCAAGCAATTCAAACCATTTACTTCAAAATAGTATTTTAAATATCAAGGTAAACGGTGTAAAAGCAAACAATAATTATTCAAAACATTACTTTAGTACGATCTATGCTCCCAAGACACGAGGCCACATCCTAAGCACGATGTAGAGGGGTGGTTGCTAGATGCCCATATATGGTGTGCAGCTCTTAAAGGAAGAAGAAGAGACTCGTATAGCTTTGTGTTTTACTGATACACAGAGATAATTTAATAATTAATTGAACAAATGAAACTTATTTGTTGAATGTTTATTATTTATCTGAATTCTCTTTTTGCTTCCTCAAACACCAAAAATGAGTTTTGATATCAAGAGATATCAAAACTTATATCTTCTTCACTCACCAAACAAGTTGTACATACCCCACAAATATTTCATGATGCTCAGGTTGATTGGACTCCTAGCCTTATTTTAAATTTAAAAAGAAAAAGGAAATGGAAGAAAAGATAGCAAAACATTGCATAATTTAAATTATACAATGCCTATACTTAATTGAAGTCCAACATCATAACCCTTGTTTTCTATCCATTTTTTTTCTTAAACTCTTCTCTCAAAAGAAATGCTTGTCAGCATTTAAAAATTTATTAAATACTCCGTATAACTTAAATGCAGAAATAATGCTTATTTATGTGCACACGAAATTAGCATTTCAACAAAGTTACTTATGTTGTTAGATGTAACATTCTTATTACATTGTTGCCTAAACACTAAAAATGTTCGCCGGTCATTATTTTGAACATCAACGAAATCGTTTTAAAGTGTTCCGATGATTAAAAAAATCATGCGAACACAAGGAAAACATTCAAAACCAAAGGATGTATGAATTGGAAGATTAGAATTTTTAGAGTGTGGGAAGATTAGAAATGAAGAATAAGAACTTGAAAATTATTAAAATATTCTTACTAATCATTATTTATAATGTTATTTCTTTCATTGTTTCATAATTATAGCCACAAGTCAAACAATTGGCAACTACTATACCTCATCTGCCAAACAACAACAACAACAACAAATAACAATAATAACATGAATCAATCATGTTGAAAAGAGTTTTAAAAAACAATGCTTGAAGAAAAACCAGAAGATCAGACAAAGAGATGAGATCCTATCAGGTAGATTTCACATGTATGATTTCATGCGAGGCTTGACCAAGGACTGCGCCCCGTCGACGAATATGGTGGTCCCAGTCATGTAACGAGACCCATCGCTGATGAGGTAGATGACAGTTGAAGCCAAGTCTTTTTCCACGTCGAGCCATCGGTTCAGTGGGACCGCATCCTTCACCAACTTCTCTGCTCTCTCCTTTCCTACCCATGTTGGGAACTCATCGTTCAAATGCAAGCCCCGCGCAATCCCATTCACCCTTATCTGGTGCTTTCCTATCTCCAATGCTGCTGTCTGTTGTATAATTAATAGTAATATAATTAAGTCAAGTAACAAGTTAACTGCCCTCTAGTGTTAATCAAAAGTAATGTGAGATTTACTAAACCAAATGTGCCCTTAAGGATTGATAATCATCATCAAGTACTGAAAGAAGAACAAATTGTTGTGATGAATGACAAGAAAATCAGCTTACCCTAACAAGCTGCTGAACTCCAGCCAAACAAGAACCATATGCAGCAGCTCCCGGATATAATCCTCTCTCGGCACCAAGGATCGAATACAAAAACACAATAGACCCTCCTGATTTCCTGTCGCGCAACCGTTTCCCCACAGCTTTCAACAAATACCAAGCAGCCATGAAATTAACCTTCACAATCTTTTTGAACTCGTCTTCCCCTAACTCAAGAGGATCTTGAATCTTCCCTGTTGCACACCATTCATCACACATCAGGAATATATGTAAGAGTACCCCTCAGCTCCATTAGTATTGAAGTATTGATACCTAAGGTTCCGAAAAACATATCCATACCCAAAGGGGACGATTCATCCCAAGCATTTAGTATGATATTGTCAGCTTTAAACTATGCCTTTGTATAGAGGGTTATAGATGATGGAAACCTCTACCTTCATAAGAATAGCAATGGACTAAAGCATCCAAGTAGCCTAAAACTTTCCAAGCTTTGTCAACTGCTTCATCAAACGCAGTCTCTCGCTCGTCTTCCATGTTCAAACCGACCACTTCCACCACAACACTCCCATCTAGAGATTGCCTTATCATCTCAGCTACTCTCTTCAACTTTCTTTCATCACCCACTAAAACCAATCTATTTTTAAATATACCAACAAAAAGGCCATGTTAGATATTGATATTATCAAGGCTTAATGAGTGATGCAGGTTCATAAATCATAACAAGTTTGGCCAATTCAAACAATTCATGTGATTAATTCTCATATATTTTTCCAACCCCCCCCCCCCCCCAAAAAAAAAGGCAGGAAATAACAGTTAGATCTATATTTTCATTCACATATTAGCAAAATCCAATATGACAATCAGTAAAAGATTTGAACTTTCAAGACTTTAGAGAGAGAGAGAGAGAGTACTGGCAGCCGCGCTGAGCTAAGTGGTGGGCAATATTGTTGCAGATATCGTCGCCATTGGAGGTAAGCAACACCTTCTTTCCGGAATTGGCCATTCCCCAAACTGCTCAGGAACTGAAAAAAAAATAAACAAAGAATCAAGAAAACGCCAAACAAGAATCGAAAAAAATGCAATCTTTGATTCTCTGAGTCACAAACAATTGCAGGAAATGATGAAACAATTACCCTTGGGAAAGATCGACTGTTTTATAACCTCAGAGAGGAGAAGAATACCCAGCAAGAAAAATGCTAGGACCCCAAATATCTCCCACCCCTCCTTGCCTCCTTGTCCACTGGAAGAAGCAAAAAAAATTCAAAAAAATTAAGTAAATAAAAATCAAATAAAAATGTGTAGAGGAAAAAAGGTGGTGTACACCCAATAGTAAAGCACGTTTTTGATTGGATGTGTCAATTAGTGCTGAAGTACTGAAGTGTTTGTGTGGTTGGAGATTCAAGATCCAACAAAAACGAGAGATGAAAAAATGTCATCTTCACCTACGTAGTTTGACTTTTCCGAGTCAAATTGGATAAACATTGAACTTCAATTAAATAAAATCTGTAATGTATTTTAACATAAAAATGACTTTATTGAATTTATCGTATTGAGAACTTCTAAAATTGTATTTCATTATGTTAATATACAATATAAATTAAGAGTAATTAGAGTTCTAAGTTTGTCCAATTTGACCCGAAAAAATCAAACTGGACAAATACACTAGGCCGAAGTTAGTACTAATTTAAGTTTGAGAGTACTAATTTAAGGTTTTAGAATAAATTTCCAAAATAGTTCTTTGTAGTATAATTTTTTTTTCAAATTAGTCCTCAATAAATTTTAATTACCTACATAATCCTCTATAATTGAGATTTATTCCCAAGATGGTCCTTTGTAAACAATGTTACTCAAATAAGGATTAATTGATGGCATTTTGATATTTTTTATCCACTAAATTTAGAAATAATTCATAAAATGATCATTTATAAAGAAGTATTTTCCCAAAATGGTTTTTCTAATTAAAGATGTGGATTTGATTTGAAATTTAAAAGATTTTTTTATAAGTTTTAAATAATTTATGAACTATTTATAGTCAATGTAGTTTGTTAATTTTACATTTAGTTTTACAAAAATAATTGTTTCGAAAATATACTTTAAATTTGGTTGATCAAAATACCAAAATATGTCTTAATTAATTATCATTTGAGTAACATTATTTACACAAGACTATCTTGCGAATAAATCTCAATTATAGAGGACCATGTAAGTTATTAAAACTTATTAAAGACTGAATTGGAAAAACACTTTATTACAAAGGACTATTTTGGGAATTTACTTTTATTATTATTATTATTACAACTGTTGTGTTCATAAATATAGTATATAAATTATTTTTTTCATCTCACTATTTTTACGATTCATACTCATTATTTTTTCTTCAACTTTTTAATATAAATTAGATAATTTTTGTATATTAATCTACATTTTAAACTATACTAAAAATTTATGGATAAAATAGTTACATAGAATGTTTTATTAATCTAATTTTATATAAGACCCCTCACATTTCCCTTTATTCCTCAAATTTTTCTCATTTTTCAAATTTTTATAAAAAAATTGAAAGTCAAAATAGTTTAGAGAAAAAGACTAAAATAGGAATAAAACATAAAAAATGTAAAAAAAAGTTCTTTTTTTTCAAAAATAGGAGTTACAGTGAAAATAAAATATCAATCATGAAAGAAAAAAGGTTTAATTACATTATGTGACATGTCTGATATTTAAAACAAAATCTTGTAATATATAAAGTATAATTACAAATATATTATTTATAATAAATATAAAATTTTGATATGTATACTAACTTTATATTATAATTATATTTTTGTAAAAGTAGTTTTTTTGTATATGAAAAATAACAATACTTTTTTATCTTAAACACATTAATTAAGATATCATGATGATGATAGTGATAACAACAACAACACTAATAATAATAATAATTTATAACAACAATAATTAGAATGAGAATAGTATAAAAATACACTAAAATAAATTTTTTAAAGTTTTTTAGGTTTTCCAATTTTTTAAAGTTTTTTCAATTTATTCCAGTTTTTCTAATTCCTTCCAGTTTTCTTTCAACACCCAGCTTTTTTTCCATTCCTAATGAACAGGCTCTTAATGTTAAGTGGAGAATTTTGCTCTTAGAAACACAAAAATTCATATTAAATTGTGAATTTTATGATTATTTTGTTTGTAACTCTAGCATTAGTCTTTAAAGAGAAACTTATTCATTTAACATAAATGTATTAGATTTAGTTATAATGGGTGGATGTGGATTAAGCAACATCCAAAGTTACTATTTCCTTCATCCAAAAATGTGTTTCACGTGTAAGTTATTTTAAAGTTAAAAATTGTCATACTTTTGAAGATGCTTCTACTTTAAATTGGGGGTGAATTAATTTGGGTGTGTGAGTGTATTATTGACATTTATCTTTAAAAAGTAAGCTAAAAAACCAAAAAGTGTGATTTTTATATTTTTTCATTTAAATAAATTTTAATTATACAACTTGACTTTTCTTGATTTAATAATTTTATAAACTTTGATTACAAAATACAAAAAAATTGTACTCCCTATTCTTTATTGATTTTTGATATAAATATACTATGAATGGATTGATTTTAAAAAATATATTATATTTAGATGTGGAGTATCGTGTTTTTATAAGATATATCCGTGTATAATTGTAAATATTAATGGTTAAAGTCATACATTAAAAATTGTAGAAAGTCAATGTATACTGATGATTGTGATGAGTATTATACTAATGTGGCCTACATCGATTCCCGAGATCATCAGGGCTTTTGAGAGTTTTATCTAATGTAATACCTTCGATCTTGTGTACATCGGGTTGAAGACAACTTCTCGAAAGACCAAAGTCACCAACCTAAATACTCTCTACGTTCTAATTTGAATTATTTATTGTTGTTTACGAAGTTTGACTAAAATTATTTCATTTTATTGAATTTGAAAATTAGTGAAGAATTAAAAAAATAAAATTTTTATATTTAAGAATTTAATAAAAAATTCTACTAGAAGTGACTTGATTATATTATTTTATCAAGTGAGTAAAAAAAGACTAGAGAAAATGATTAAAACTTGACTTTATGAATAGTCAACATATATGCAACTTAAATATGACTAAAACCATATTATTAAGTAGACCTGTCAAATCGGTCGGTCAAGCCGAGTTCAAGTTTGGTCACTTCAGATTCGGGTCAATTCGGGTTTGGGTTGAGAACTGTATGTTCATGATTCAATGTCATCGGGTTTGGTTTCAGGTCGAACAAACGAGTTATGTGCTTGGTTTTTAAAATTTTTAAATTCATATTAACACGTGCATTTCGCATTAAATAAAATTTAAAATATCAAAAAATATGTATTAAATCTATTATATTATTTTGCTTTAAATTCCGAAGTAATTTTTAGGTATATAAATCAATATAAAGGATTTTAAAAAATGCATAGTTTTGTGAATAAAGTAAGATAGTTATGCAATATCATTAATATTTCGTCTCAAAGTATACATTTATACACTAAAAATGAGTAGTAACAAAAAAATATATAATTATAACCTTATTTTTATAACATTATATTTCGTAATAAAGGATGTGATTTTAAAAAACTCTTACATTAGCGTGTCGGTCTGGTCAGGTTCTCGATCGCTCGAGTTTGACCCATTCTTAGCGGATCATTTCAGGTTCGGTCGACTTTTGATTCAAACAACAAAACCTTTGTTCAAAGCCCAATATTTCTGGGTCGTGTTTCGGATAAAAAACAGGTCGGCTCCGTTTTTGTCATGTCTATCATTGAGCATTCTAATATTTTTTTAAGAAATCACTTGGATAGGAATAAAAAAGAATGAAAATATAAAATAGGAGCCCTAAGTCTTTTAAGATCAAAACAGGAGCATAATTATAGTGTGATGTAAAAATACGTGTTGGTAGTGTAATTGAAAAGTGATGACAATGTTATATGCAGTGGATCCCTCAACTATTGGCAGTTCCTAGTAACACTCTAGTAGTTGGTGGTAACAGAAGACAGTGTCACAATGATAATGTGGCAGTTTTAATGTGACAATATGGTAAATATGATAATATAAAAATAACAGTGTAAACTCTTATTTTGATTTAAAAATACTTAAATTTTTTATTTTAGTATTTTCATAATTTTTTACTCCCACTTAATCCTATTTTTTTGCCGAAGTTCGAATAGACTTCTACCAAACGGGTTTCTTCATATATGTACGATTTCCACAATGATGAGACTTATCTTGGCCATTATTTGATCAAAAGAATCCACCTTTTTTAATAGTAACGGCGTGGCAATTCATACCTATCAACTATCAAGCCATATGTTATGGCCATCTTGAGAAAGACTTGACGAGATATAAAGAATATTTCCTCCCTCTTAATATTTTCCACACTCTTGAGGTAAAATATTAAATTTTTTTAATTCATTTTATTTACATATTGGTATAGAAATAAAAAATAAAATTTACATATTCAAAAACTACATGAAAAGTTCTTCAAAATAAGACGTGTCAAGAATATTTTATTTTATCAAATAACCAATGAAAACGTAGAAGAAATAAATAAAAATTCCCGCAACTGTTAAAAAAGCAAATGTTGTAAATATTTTAGGACGAAGGGAGTATATGTTATGGAGAGTGTGATAAGAAGCGATGATGTGTGAACAGGAAAAGAAGAGCAATGCCCGTGAGCACCATCAGACCCCGCTTGTCACGCCTCCGTTATGCCCGCGGTGCCGCAATGGTCACGCCGTGACGAGACGCGACGTCTCCTTCACGTTTGTGAATCAAGCACCATAACACATGTTCTCAAAGTAGCTAGGTGTGTTTGGCTCAATGCTTGTGGATGTACTTTAAGAAAGTCAATGTTATTTTAGTCCCATATAAATTTGGGTCCGGGGTCAAACCTTGAAGAAAAATCAATGGAGCGAGAAAGTATATATATATATATATATATATATATATATATATATATATATATATATATATATATATATATATATATATATCCATAAGAAATTAAAAAACATATTAAAATACTAAATCAAAAGTTTTACAAATTTAATTTCCTTAATGACAGGTAAATGTAGAAGTAAAACAAGTAGAGAGTACAATCTATTATTCTAAGAAGAACCATTCATTTACAGTCTAAAAATAATGGCTCTTTTCACAGCAGGCGCAGATAATTAAGATTGGGTTTAAGTTGAGCAGTCAGGGCAGCGAAAGTAGCCTCTGGCTTGGCACTTGGTACAACTAGAAGAAGAAGAAGGAGAAGGGGGCAGTGGAAAACTGGCGGCGGGGGAGCGGCGGGCGCCGCCCTTACATTGCCGGCAAGCTATCAGCTTCAGATCCCCACATCTCTTACACATCCCAAGCGAACTGCTCTCGATCCCATCAATTAAAGAAAATCACCACACAAAAAAAAAATAAAATACATACCAAATCAAACATATTGGCATTTCACATTATTTTTTGATATTATTTAGGAGTATATTTTTTTTGGGCCGGGACAGATAAAAACATCATGAGTAACCTGCGCTGGGAAGAAGCGACGAAGGAGTCGACCTTGTAGGCGGAGACGGTGGCGCACAGTAGCAGAGCACCGACGGCGTAGCCAGCTACTTCGCTCGCTGTTATGTGCTCAAACATCTTTCCTTCCTTGTGAACTTCCCTTTTTTTTTCTTTCTTTGTTTGTTTGTTTCTTGGTTGGGAAAGAGAGTTATAGATTGAATTAGATGCCAAACGACTCGCACCTCTTCCACTTATTCATTATCTTCTAGAAAAATGCTAGGGGTACACCAAAGGTGTACCCCATATGTCCCCCACCCTTTCCTTGTCCACTAAAAAAGGTAAAAAAATTTTAAAAAAATAAGTAAATAAAAATCAAATAAAAATATGTGGTGGAGAATGAGGTGGTGTACATTTGGTACCCCTAGCATTGCTCTAGCTTCTATTCTTCTCACTTTTACTACTCCGAGGCCGATTCTAGAGCCACTGGAATCCTTCCGGTGGCTACGGAAGCCACTGGCCCTACGGAGCTATGTTCATAAAATTGATGATTCCTACCCCCTAATCCATCCGTAAATCCCCTGCCAAGTCTCGACTCAAACTACTCCCCCCACTTATGTCAATTGCACCTCGCAAGTATAATTGAATTTAAAGTCAAAATTTTCGACTTTATACTTGCGAGGTGCAATTGACGTAGGTGAGGGGAGTAGTTTGGGTCGAGACTTGGCGGGGGGTTTGCCGGGGGGTTAGGGGGTAGGAATAATCAATTTCATGAACGGAGCTCCGTAGGGAGGCAGTGGCTTCCGTAGCCACTAGATTCCAGTGGCTCTAGAACCGGCCTCTTACTACTTCTCTCCTTCTATTTTACTTGACTAAATTCTCAAATCCTATTCAATAATTATATGTTTTTTCAAATTAGTTTTTAACATTTTTCCATAGAAATATTTGCACTAAATAGCACTAAACTTAAGTCATTTTTCTAAATAGCACTTAAATTGTTTTATTCCCTAAATAGCATTTAATAATGTCCATAATGTCCTGTGAAGGCAAATATTTACTTGAATAATGACTAATACATAATGACTAAAAGTGCTACATTGGGAAGAAAAACACATGTGGTGCTATTTGGGGAAAGTCATTATGTTTTAGTGTTATTTAAGTAAATTTCTCTTTTTCCACAATTAGTGTACTTTTATTTTGAAAATTGATCAATTTGAAAAAACACACAATTAAAAATAACATAAAGTTTAATGCAATTTTAACGGCCGTTAGTCGGAAGAATGGAACTGAACATTATTCTCAATTAACGAATACCATTTTGAGAATTAGTTAAATTTAAAAACTAATTTGAAAAAAGATATAGTTATTGAATACCATTTTGAAAATTTACTCATTTTACTTAACTTCTTCAATCCCATAAAAATCTTCTCCGTTTTTTGGTCACGTGTGTTGATCATTAGTAAATGAAGTTAAAAAACCGTTACCCGTCATATGAACAGGTTCTATATATTTTTTTCCGTTGAATATAAAAAGCTCAATTTTATACTTTTGAAAAGTTTTTTCGGGTCACTTGCAATCATTCAAGTTTACTCTTCTTAATATGTGAATCAATACAAATGTGAAACTTTTTTTGAGAATGTGTAGTGCGTATTAAAGTTTGATACTCCCTTTTTTTAAAATAAAAACCTGGGTTTGACTTTACACAAAAAAGTAAAATAGTTACAAACATTAAAAAAAAGGATAGATTAATTAAAAGTGTTTGAAATAAGAAAGAAAATGGAGCATAAAAACTAAAAAGTATAGTTAAAAACATGAAAAAAGTAAATAAAATATAGTGTTCGAAGTGACTTAAATATGCCAAATGAATAAATTAGACTTAAGTTTTGGAACATCTGATTTAAAAAATGAAACTTTGACTCTAGGACATAGTGAGTATATCAAAATTACATCTTGTCAAGATGTAATTTACACTCCAACTAAATACTCCTCATGTCCCACTATGATATGAACCAAATTAAATTTACACTCCAACTAAATACTCCTCATGTCCCACTATTTTTGGGGACATGAGAGTAGCACACAAATTAAGAAAAATATTTTTGTGGGATTGATATTCATGAAAAAAGAACAAAATGCTTCATAAAATAAAGTAAGAATGATTGTAAACTACACAAATATGACTAAATATAGAATGAAACAAAAATCGTGAGACAAACATAAAAGACACTAATCTTGTAAAATTTGATCAAAACAAAGTTAGAAGATTTTTATCAGACACAAAGTATTTATTCAATACGGAATACCTTTAATACATTCCAAAATAAATTTAGTACTTCTATCCATAAATCTTAGAATTGAACTAGTGAAGAAAACAATTGGGGAATTTGTTTATAAGGAACGATCATAGATTTGTGCGTGTATACGCAAACATTACCCTTACTTGGATACTTGAAAATAGACCCAAAACACTAAGAAGCACACATGTACTTATACCATTACAAATAATTTTGTACTGTTTCACAAATTAGAGAACAAAACAAAACACCAGAAAATGAAAATTGAAAACTTGAATAGTGAAAGTAAACACACTGTTTTATGTTATAAAAGTCAAGCAAACAAAGAAGCAACCAGTGACTGTTACAGCATATACTACAAAGCACTATCGATCTAGTGGGAATGTAATATAACTAACCTTAATGATGTTGGTTTGATTTGATTTGATGATCACACCTTTGTTACAAGAAGATTTTGACAGCAAAACTACAGAACTATGTATATAAGAAAGAGGAAGAAAGAGGCTTGGGCTCCAAACAGTTGGGAGTTCTCCCTAGAAGAATCACAACACAAACAAAATACTCCATTATCCAAAGGACAAAAAAGTATACATTCGGCGGGAGAAACCTCAAACGTCAAGGTTCGAGTTTTAAGGAAACCACTCTTGACTGCCTGTTACGCTTGGCTGCCTTGACGAAGACTATGGAGATGCAAGAGGGAGCCCACCACGGACTGTGTATTTTCTGTTCACCCTTTAAACAAGCCACTGAAGATCCAACCCCACCAACGTACACCCAGGAAGAAAAAAAAAGACTAGTCAATCACTAATGGTGTAAAACCATCTCCAACAACAACCCAGTTGGGTCCCACAAGAGTAGGGTCTGGGTAAAACCACCTCCATCAATAAGCTCAAATATTGGTTTTGCAATATCGAAAATCGCATACTCAATTTTTTGCTCCAATAGAATGTGAGTCAATATTATTTAATAAATCATTGCCTTTTGTACTTTAAAATATTAGGTTAAAAAACATTCATCTTTTTTATTACAAATTAATATTTAGTAGTATATTTCAAAAAAAAAAAACTGCACAATTCAATGGAATTAGAACTGCTGGAATGAGATAAGAAATCAACTCCCAAAGGCCAAAACATACATTAAGACAATACAAAGAGGGGTTGAAGGGGTATTTACAGCTGCGGCTAAAGAACTACCAAGGCACCAAGTACAGGACTACGGGACGTGTTAAGCGGAAGTGGCACGCACGTGGGCAAACCATGACTGCCTAATAAGTTGAGCTACATCTTTGGAGAGAAGGCCTAAAGGGGCAAAAAGATACCCAAGCTGCATGCCTGTACGAATAAGGTGTTACTCGTCAACTCAGCCAGCCCGACATAGGCTGATGGTAGTAGGCTCGCCACAACACTACATACCAGCAGGTCGGAGGCTGCCGGTCCAAACATCAAGCCGTGCTGGTCCTGAGTGCATTCTTCATGAGACAGGGCCTAAGCAGAATTAGGCAGGACCTAAGCGTGAGACACACAGGCCAGAAGGGGTGATTGTTCAAGGCTAGGAAAGGATTTGGCAACAATTGCTACTTGCTAGAATGGGTGGAACACCAATGAAGTGGGCTGGACTTCAATAAAGATTGTTTTTCACTACCATCTCAAAAAAAATAGCAGGTGCCTGGTGGTTTCTAAGCTTTCATGCAAGCATCAATACAAACTAGGAATTGTAAAGGCTGTGTGTGTGTGTGTGTGAGAGAGAGAGAGAGAGAGAGAGAGAGACCTTTTATTCGCCTAAGCTCCTTGCATAATGTTATGAAATCTCCCCATTTCATGTGGCATCGTCTTATAAACCGTAGGATCTGTTCAGTCGTGAACATTGACATCCCTTCCAGGTACTCCCCATTAACACCGTTTTCTCTGAAAATTTGTCGATAGCTACCAAGATTTATTTCTTCCAACCACAAACCAACATCCTGGAAAACAAAAAGAAAAAATTCATAATGAATTCAAGTCACTTTTATTAAATATTAAAAAGCATAGTTAACAGTAGCCCGCCACTCAGCCATAGTATCTCTCTATCGCATTAACATATTTCAACTGACTCAGAACATTTGGCTGTGTTTGCTCAAACTGAAATGCCCGACACCAATATTTAGCACCATCACACAAACCCCACTTCATATGGTCCCAAGACAGGCAAAATATGTGCATTTGAAGATTTTATAAGGTCAGATGTTTCTAAAATGGTCACCTTAAAAACCTAACAACGTGCAAACGGGCCGGAGTATTATTTATGAGATAAATATTTGTTTATATTTCCTTATTTAATATATTAGCCTTCATTTAGGAATTGAGTAATGAAAGGGTTTGATAACTTCCATAATTAAAAGATCTCTTTCATCCTATATATAACCATTCTGGGATATAGAATTAATAACAAAAATTACTTTTCTTATTAATTCTTATCAATTTTTAACATGGTATAAGAGCAAAAGGTTCTGAAAAGAACACTACTCCATATTTTTATAATTTGGCTGGCATCACTCTTTGGTGTCAAATGATCAAAGTGAGATGGTGGCGACAATCAATCTTTAGGGTCAACCTCAAAGGTTACAGTGAAAACATAAGGAAAAATAAAAAATGTCATCCAATCAATACGAGTTCAAATCTATGAATACATTGGGGCTTTCGATCACCCAGGTCAAATTGATAAGCATGAGGTATGGGCTCGCGCCGTGCAAATCACTTTTTGGACAAAGGAAAAAATGTGGCTTTCTTAATGGAAGTCTTAATTGGACAATCACTGGACGTGATGTTGTCTAAGGATATGGTTGGGCACGGCACTTGGTAGGCAGTAGCTACGCACATTGGCAGGGCTGCCAACGGTGATCAATGGAATGACGCTGAAGATAGAGTCGCCACTGGGTTCACCCTGACTCAGTGGAATACAATTGTGGGGTTGCTTGATGCCAGGCACACGGGCACAATGAAAAACATACATGTAACTGTGGTGCCTGATGGATACTTGATTGCAGTGCATCAAAACATACGACGGGTAATATCAATTGCTTGACGAATGTCAAGAATAGGACTGCAGTCTCAATTGGTTTGCCTAATGAATACCATGCAGAGGCCACAAAGAAAGGAGACGTGCAGCTTTGAAAAACTATTCTCTTCTGAGATGTATTATATGCTCCAAAACTTAACAGCAATCTGATTTCTATCCCACAACTTCTTGATGACGAACGTTTTGCTATTCAATTTACTAAAACAATGTGCATCATAAAGGAACATGCTTTGAGAGCGGTGATTGGAGCAGGTGAACAGACCAGAAGACTCTATTTCTTGAAGGATGTTGTGAGTGATCATGTCTGCAGTGTAAAGGGAACGCCTTCTATAGAGCTGTGACATAGACGTCTTGGGCATCTTTCTCAAGGGATAGTTAATATACTTCAAGTATTCTAGGAAAAAATAATGGGGTAGAGAATGCAATTTGTGAAATCTGTGCATGGTTTAAAACAATCTAGAGATTCTTTTCCAATTAGCAATAATTAATAATAATGACTGAGCCTTTGTCATTGATACATTGTGACCTGTGAGATGCATATCGAGACCATGCTTGAAACGAGGGCAAGATTTTTTTGAATAAGTATTGATGATTTTATAGCGTTTGGACTTATTTGGTAAACAATTAGGATGAAGTGCCACGACTTTTTAAAGTTTTCTTCGACACGATTCAAGGAAATTCAATAAAGTGGTTAAAATTGCATGAAAATTACTTGGAGGAACATGGAATACTATCTCAGCGTTCTTGTGTGGGTCTGTGGGAAGTGGGAACATCTCAACACAATGAATGAGCATCATCATACTCTAAATGTGGCACACACTTTGCGTTTTAGGCACATTTACCAATTCCATTTTGGGGTGAATGTGTGTTCGGAGCCGGTTACTTGATGAAACATACTCCTTCCAAGCTCTTAAAGGGAGAAAACAGTGTATGAGGATTTATTTGGAAAAGTTCCTTCATATGCACATATCCGTGTTTGGGGGGGAAATGATAGCATTTGTTTGATCTTGAGACACAAAAGCTTTCTGTTGTGATGTTAAATTTATTGAGAAGGTATATCGTTTCAGTGAAGATAAGAAAGATACAAAGATACAAAGGAGAGTAGGAGACAACTGAACTCATCCCAAATGAACATGGTATTGCCGGCAGTGGGGCTTGCGACTAGGGTACCAATGTTGGGCACTACCCCAAACAAGGTGAACACTGGCAGTGAAGCCACGATGGGGCCAATTGACAGTGGCAGTGAAGCTAAACTGCCAGTCGACGTGACAGAACCTCAAACGGAGGAAGAAATTGGGGAGGGGGGCAGTGACCGGATGGGGAGAGGGTGCAGAGAAGGTCGTCCTTCTACACGTTTGTGAGACTTTGTCACTCACACCATCCATGATTCTCCTGTTTGTTTGTCTTTGATTGCTCCCGTACTCTCATCCTTTGGCACAATATGTAAATTCTGATAATATTTCTCTCATCGAATGTTTTTTGCATCCATCGTCACTGAACTTAAATGGCTCAAGAGTCTTCTTCACCCTCTTGGAGTAGAAGTGTAGAACATCATAAACCTATTCAACTATTCTGTGATAGTCGGGCAGCATAGAAACAACCCATTTTCACAAGCAAAATGACCAATTTTGAAGTATATCATAAGTTCAAGCCTTATACACCTCATGAAGCTTATGCCTCAAGGTGTCTTCTCGCTACTCAGTTTGCGAGAAGTCCGCTCCTCCACATGGACAAATGGGAGCCTCAAATTCCTTATGAAACAATATATGCATCCTTTAGCAAAATTATTGCATTATCACAAATTAAATAATGTACTACTTAGTGTCTTATGAATAACATGAGATCATGCACTGATTCCTATGTGTAAGATTCTTCCAAGTGGACAATTTTTACCAAATTAAAACCAATAATACGGCGAGGATCCTCTTCAATAGAAATTAGAGGTAACAAAAGACTGAAAAATGTTGAGATAAAAAAATTCCTCCAAAATTGAGTACACGACATGTGATAATTGTCAGTCATTGCTTCCATTAAGCAAAGATTACGGTTATAGGTATGTAGTATGTATACAGACAATGAAAAATTGTTAATAACTCCATGTTACAACTTACTCACCGATTATGATGCTTAAATAAGCAAAAAAAAGTGCTCTACCATGCATAATCTCATTCTTAGCATACTCTTTGAGAAAATTGCAGATAATAAATTGTTTATCTATTGCCCCTATAATCAGCTTAAATAATAATCACACAATTACCAAATATGCACATCGAGACTCGAGAGTACACTTCTAAAGTGTTATGCCCAAGGATCTTTAGGGCATGTGCTCAATAACCTAGAGCAAAAGATTTCATATACTCAGAGAGTCAGAGCCTCCAAAATAATTGAAGAACTGCCACTAATCAGATCAACGGAGAATTCAAAATCGGCGGAAAACAAGATCTACAGGAAGGACCACCTAAAGAATGAGCGAATTAGTACCTCAACAGTCCAGATGAAGAAATCAAGCGGCTCGGGCGGCGTCTCTCTGCTCATCCCTGGAAATTCAATCACCATCGAGCATCCACAGAAGAAATAAGAAAAAAATTGAAAATGTCAAAAAAAGAGTAGAAATTTATAAACATGAAATATGCAAAATCCGAAATCTTTGATTAGCAGAAGGAAGTTATCACCGTGTGAAATTAGGGTTTCAACAACCAGTCAAATGATTTTGAAAGAAAGGGGGGAAGAGGAAGTCTTTCTCTTCTCCTTATCGACACTGCATTATTCCCATTATTGTTGTCTTTGCTGAATCACCCCCAGATAGATGTATACCAAGAGATGCTACACCATCCAAATTTTGTTCTCTTTGATTCCAAAAATTTGTTAAGGAAGCAAAAAAAAAAAGAAAAAAAATTCTTATTTGGTTAGATGTGAAAAAAAGGTTTGGTTAGATGTGAAAAAAAAAGTAGAAGGAAAAAGAATATGGGAAAAATGAATTGAAAAGAAGGAAAGTAATATTTTTTCCATTTCCGTAAAGAAAAAAATGGATAGATTTTTTTTCCCCCTAAATTCACGAATCAAACATCATGCTTATGTTCCCCTGAAAGTTTCTTGATCATTCCCTCCTCTCCATATAAAAAGAGATGATTGAATCTTATATTCATACTTCCAACACGTTTTCTTAAAATACATCAAAGTAAAATAAGAATTTTTTTTACTGGACAACTAAGATAATAATTACTGAACTACAAAAAATCAGATCATCACATATACCATAGCGTACAACTATTTACTTATATGCCGTTATATGATTGTCCTTTGTTATCTCAATTCAAAAGACATAACCTTATAACAATATGTCTCATCCAAAATAAAAGACACCCTCTCTTCATCACCTTCACACATTACTATTTGGTGGTATCTTTTGCATCCATGTAATTAAGAAGCATACACTCGGACGTCTTATCTACAATTTAGTCTCGACTAAGCAATACTACATAAGAGTCCATGGGACATGTCTTATTGAGATTTGTGAGTCAACACGCATCCTCAATGTGTCTTCTACTCTCTTTTTTCTTTTGTACAAGCACAATGTTAGCCAACAATGAGATATAAAACCTCCTTGATATGACCTACTCCTAGTAAATATTTCACCTCTCTTTACAAGAAAACTCCTTTCGTTCGCAAATATCATTTCTTTTGTATGACTGGTTTATACCTTTTAATTATTGCCAACTGATGTGACAAATAACGAAATGATCGATGACCAATATTTAAACAACACTCGAAGCTAAAATACATGCAAATTCAATCAAATACCTTGATGACATCCTCTTTAAGTTTGTGGGTCAGGCATATTCTATTTCTAACTATCTCTTATGGGAAACCTCGTGAATAGTCACTTTTTCTGTTTTAACTCAATTTTGAATTACTCCCTAGACCAAGATTCACGTGAAGCATGGTTGTGCATTGAACCTTCACCAACTCTACATATAACTATTGGACCATCAACAAAGCATGTATTAATAAGCATAAGTATTTTGAACATAGGGTGGTATCTAAGTTTAAGCTCCACTGCAAACTGGGCTAGTATTCTAGTGAGATATTCCATCACTAGTACAAATAAAAGAGGGAATATGGGGTCTCCCTGTCTTAAGCCTTTACCTCTTTTAAAAACCTTTACACTCCCCATTAATATTAATGGTATAAAATGAGGTGGTAATGCAGATTGCAATCTAGTTAAAAAATAGTCTAGGAAACTTAAAGTAGATAAATAATTGTTCTATAGCATACCAATTGATAGAACCATATGCTTTGGATATACCTAGCTTCATCTTATATACATCTAATGAACTTAATTACCTAATCTATTATAACCTTTAACTAGCTAGTTCCTGGCACAATAGAATGTTGTGAAGTAGCTCCCTGCATTAAACAAATGCCCCTTGGTTAAAGCTAATGATATGGGATAGAACATGTTTTAGCCTATTATAAATGAGTTTAGATATGATTTAATATATCACATTACAACAAACAATGTGTCTGTAATCTTTAGCTTCTCAAAGAGTACCTACTTTGGGGATGAGTTTCGTAATCTAATTGTTATTATTAACAATGATGAATATGACTACAAAAGCATGAAATAATAATAGTAATAATATAATAGAGCTCAAACCCTAAATATCTCTAAAATGAAGGGTTATAGTGCCACAAAAATTGGTCTAAAGGAATTAACTATTTAAACTGCTAATTTTGACTGTGTGGGCTCCGATGGTCTGAAAAATAAAAATATTTGAGCCTAAAGAGAAGGGCGTTGAACATGTGCCTGGGCTCACTCAACTTGTGCATCTAAAACTAGAAGAGTATTTATACCAGACCTGGAAAGGCCACGGGATGAATCCTGAACCTGGAGAGAAGGGCACTCGGACTCAGACTCAGATAGGGAAGTCTTATCAAGTCATTTCTCTACGGAGAATGACTCCATGGAACCGTGAGGATTAAGGGGACGAAATTATGGAAGATGATTAAGGATGCAACTTAGCTCTCTTAGTACATATGATTGATTATGAAAATGGAATGATTGATTTTGTCATGGTTATTCATCTTGACTTATATGTGTATGATTATGAATTATTCTATGGAACGGACCAATTTAAACTTGAACAATAAATGTTTGATAATAATAATATTGACCTTTAATAAATACTTTTGAATACGTATGATTATATATTCATAATTGAAGAATTGTTTTACACATCACCAAAACTAAGAGATATGTTGGAAAATATAATTAAGATTTTACAAAGAAGAAATACAGACTTTTTCTTAAATAAATGGATTTAGCAGTATCACTTATCGTCATAAATGTGATTATGTGTTCATGAATCATTCTTTGTAATTTGCGTTGTCGTACCACTCAACGGTTTCGCTTAACGTACAGTTTTCTTTGTTGAGTGATTGTGTGTCGGTAATCAAATTATGGAGTCAAATCCAGAGGATGTTGAGACGAGAGAGTTGGCAGGAAGATGCGGGACTATTATTAACATTTTAGAATACTTTGGGACTTGAACCGCCATGAACCCATACTTGTAAATGTGTTGAATCTTATTTAGCTTCTGCAACGTTTTAATTAAATTACTCCAAAAATTATTTTATAGTATTTTGAGAAATCTATGTTTTAAAAGTTTTTGAATTACTACTAGTACTACTTCATAGATTATGAGATGACACTTTACAAAATTGCCAGTACTCTGGTCCTCTAACTCGTGTAAACAGGGTTGTGCGAATCGAGGTGTTATAGGGCCAATATAGAAGTGCCAACTATAATTACTTTTGGCATGTTTAGTGATGTTCTTCCGTCATTATGAAATGTAGACCTGTTAACTTTCAACATTCCCATCCAGGGGTGGACACACGTCGGTTCCAGTTTTAGAATTGTCGGTTCCAGAACGATCGATGAGAAGGACTACCACCGGTACTGGTTCGTGAACCCTTTAATTTTTTGTTTTTTAAATTGATTTTTTATGTAAAAATCATAAACATTTGTCTAGATGTAGTTTTTACTTGTAAATAAGCTAGTAGAATGGTAGTAAATGCCTATCAAAGTTGAAAAAACTAATTCCAAAAACGGAACTGCCAATTCATCTGGTAGCCTAAAATTACAATTGGTACCATTACTGTCTGTGCAGGTTCCGGTTCGGGCTCTCCCTACTTGCCGCCGCAAAGGTTCATCGGTTCGAAACCGAAATCGTTTCCATGTCTATTCCCATCGTTATCCAATTAGACCATTCTCATCTATATAAGCATGTTTTGGCATATCACCAAATGACTCGTGGGATCCATCCATGTGTTAGCCTCGAGCTCTTTCTCGTTCAACTAATATTCCACGTGAAGATGCATTGGATAGTTTGGGTTGAAACGTAAATCATGCCCTAGCAAAACCAAAAGCCTTCCATTCATATTGTTCATTCGAGCATTTTTAGTGTTAGTCCAAATAACTTATCCAATAAATATGGCTGGCCTAAGATGGATCTACCCTTCTTTAGGGTAATGGAGTATAATTAACTAGTTTGACTTGGTCAACATTAGGCATATACTAGGCATATACTTGGTCAACATTAGGCATATACTCATAAATATGTGACATGGAGTAATATTTTAACTAATTTCATACTCCCTCCGTCCTATATTGACCTTTCCACATTGATTGAAACTCATGTTTAAGGGATTGCTTATTTTAACTTTGAATTCCAATTTTGCCCCTCCTTATAAACTTTGAAAAAAAACTAAGGCAGACAAAGTTTTCCACCGAAGGAAGGCTTAGCATTCTCCAAGGCTATTAAGAAGGAAGCTTTTAACACTGTCGCCGCCGCTTTGCTACTCCCGATGACGAAGCCATCGAGATCTTCCAGGCTTTTCCAAAGAGGTCAGCAAACGCTTGCTCGACGCCGTCAAATCCGGACCCACTTCTACCGTGCCGGATAATAAGCCATCAGTGGGCCGATGATGATTAGATCTAGCCGTGCCGGATAAGTAGCCGTCACCGCCGATTCATAATGAAAATTGACCGAATCCATATAAAGGTGGGCCGATGATGATTAGATCTAGAATTTCATGGAAGATGAAAGAGACGAAAAGAAGGCGGAGACATAATGGGGAGAAGAAGAGATAAGGTGAGAGAGAGGATGTGGAAGGGGAAGCGGAGACATAATGGAGGTGAAGAGATAAAGGTGGGTGGTGAGATAGTGGCGTATAGGTGAAGTTGGAAAGGTGTTTGGAGGAGTAAATGAATGAGAGGTATTGTGGTCATTACATACACCTTTTTTGTATGTGGGAAGGTATTTTTAGGATGGGAAAAAAGGGAAGTGAGAAGATGATTTTAGGACGGAGGGAGTAGTATTTTTGTCCAATGGATCATACTTGGTTGTGTCTTGATCTCATTAGCCTTAAATAAATACTCTGTATAATGAAGAGATGTTATTTTACATGAAACCAAAATCACGTGCTTTTTAAGTGAGATCATGCCAACCTAATATTTTTATTATACGTAAAGTATGCTTCACGAGCCATTACTAAATATTTAAAACTATGAAGAGGCTAACAATTTTAGAATGATAGAGAATTAGAGATTCTCTAACACTTTGAAATTTTCCTATTTGCATGCATCTTTCCTTTTAAATGAGTATTTGATAGAAATGATATGTGTCTCCCCTTGCTCCCCCTTCTTTATTGTGAATGTAGTATTATGTTGAGGACAAAAGTATGTTATTTATATATGGAGAAATTCTTAAATAAAATTAAAATATGTTTTATATTAAAGTATGACTTTATATATATATATATATATATTTATATCAAAATAATTCTTATAATACCAATTATGTCAAATATAATGTCAAAAACTATCATGATGATTATTAACTTTTTTAATTACCAACTGTTTGTTTAAAGGTATTGTACTACAGAAAGAGAACATGTGATAAGAAGTCAAGATGGCCGAGTTGGTCTAAGGCGCCAGTTTCAGGTACTGGTCCGAGAGGGCATGGGTTCGAATCCCATTCTTGACAATCTATTTTTTTGTTCTCACTCTCCGATTGTTTATTATTTTGAATTAGTACCGAATTTTTCTTTATTCTTTTCATTATTTTTCTTTAAATTATAATAATTCTTTTAAATTAGTCATATCTATTTTGATAGATATGACTAATTTAAAAGGTGTGTATTTCAAACAGCCACTTTCCAATGGACACATTTAGAATAATTTGTTAATGATGATGATTTAATTTATAATTCTCCTAAAGATTTACTATTGGATACCATTTTCAAAAGGTTAAAACTCACCTCAAATTAAATACTAAATGTATACTACCTTCGTCTCGGAAACCTTTTCCAATTTTGAATTTTGGGAGGGAAAGATATAGAAGTTAGATAAAAACAAAAGAACGACAATTGAAGCAAGTTCGACTCGAAAAATGTCAAAATGAGTAAAATATAAAAGGTAGTTGAGATATATGTTTGGTTAGATTTAAGAAAAGTAAGGCAATTTTGTTTTCCAATTTTGACTTTTGGAAGGGAAAGATATAGAAGTTGGGCTCGTGAAATATCAAAATGGGTAGAACATAGAAGGTATTTGAGATAAGTTCAGTTAGATTTAAAAAAAAAGTAAAAGTAGTTGCGTTTTCCAGTTTTTGACTTTCGAGAGAGGAAGATAAAAAAGTTTGATTAAAGCGAAATAAAAGGCAACAACTGAAATAAATTGAGCTCGGGAAATGTCAAAATGGGTAAAACATAGAAGATAGTTGAGATATATTTGATTAGATTTAAGAAAAGTAAAGACAATTGTGTCCATTCAAACAAAGGCCTTGTTTGGATGTTGGCTGTCAGTTGTTGGTAGTTCGTGTTAGCTGATGTGAATGACTGTTTAGTTCAGCTAATTTGACCGGCAGGATGAATTGGCTGATCGTTAAAAATGTATGGTAAAATTAGCTGTTTGAAAATAGTTTTTCATATATATATATATATATATATATATATATATATATATATATATATATATATATATATATATATATATATATATATATATATATATATATATATATATATATATATATATTGACGCGCAGTATTTATTTTTCATTTTTTACATGTAAAAATTAAATCTTTACTATATGGAGTATTAATTTTACTTTCATTTAATTCATAAGAATTTTTTAATTTACAAATTTTTAATTATTTTTACATTTTATTTCTCATTTCATTATTTTGAAATTTTTAATTTTTAATTTTTCAGTATTTAATTTTTTTTATTTTTATTTTTAGTTTTAACATATATTATGAAATATCTTTCAAGAAAAATGACTTTAAAAAAAATTAATTTTTCTAACAGCCAATTCGAAATGCTACTCTCCTTGGTATTTCAAATTTTGGCTTTTCGGATCAAAATGTCAAGTGAAAAAGTCATTAGCCAAACAATGGTTTTGGTTGTTCGCTCAGTCAAAAAAGTTAAAGTCAGTCAAATATGTCAAAAGCTGTTCGAAAAGCCATTTTCCAAACACGACCAAAATTGAAATGTTTTATGTAACAGCTAAAAGATAAAACTTGAAATGCTTTAAACGACGTAGGGATTACTATTTTGGTCTGAATTTAGTTGTTCATTATTTTTAAAAAATCACATTTTTAGGAAAATCAGTATACTAAATGAGTACTATGATTAGTATATAAAAATAAGAAAAAAAGAGAGAAATATCTCACATCATGTACCAAAATATATAGATCTTTCGCTACTTTTATATGAAAATAGGACATAGGGAGTATAATGTCAAATAGTACCAAAATATACTCTAAAAGAAGGTTTATCAATGCATGGCTAGCTAGCTAAGCTACTAGATGTGCTGCTCAACTTATCTTCCTTGGCACTCCGCCAAAAAACAACCCAAGAGTTGACCTCAAGCGCCACACAAACACCGCCCAACGTGGACAAGCAGAGGCAATAAACAAGCAGGCCATAATAGGACGACGTTGACTGCCCTTCTTCTCCGATGAGGTCGAACCCTTGGAGAACGTTCACCACCCCTAGCACTGTGCACGCGTACCCTACAAAGTGGTGGTACGATTTCCAATACTTTCTGAATCGGTTCGTCCTCTCCGGCCTGAAAAACACTGCCGTTGTTTGCAGTATCCCCAAGCTGAACACCGCTACGCCGAGCTTCAGATGCATCCCCGGTGCTCGCCCCGGGGATAGCTCCCCCAGCCTTAACCCGATCCCGAACCCGATGCTCCCTAGTGCAATGCCCGATAGTTGTATGCCTGCGGCATGCATTGATAGCATAGATTTCATATTGCATCCCAATTTAACAATAAGAACACCTTGGCACAACGTTTCGGTTAGCTGTAGCGTTTTAGGTAGAATTTTAATGGTTCGGATTAATTTTGAAAATGTTGATGCTAAAGACTAACGTCAGATAATCTTTTCAAAACGCTAACGCAATGCCAAATGAGACTTTTACCTGTCTCCTTTTTTTAATACCTATTTTGACTTTTTTGGTCATTTTTTTAAATTTTGACAATAAATTATTAAAAATAAAAGAAGAAGCGTTTTATAAAATGGAAGGAAAATATGTTTATATAAAAATAAAGATATTATTGATCAAAGTATAACATTAGATACAGTAAAAGATCAATGAGAAAAAAGATTGAGATAGAGAGACTACTCCATATTCCATCGGCACTAAGACAACGTATGTACAACGTACCCAATTGATAATAGAACCAGCATTTAGCTCAATGTTTTGAAAATATATCAATTGATAACATTTAATTTTAGGATCCGTTTGATATACAGAATTCAATCGATGAAATTGCATACAACAATTTCAATCTTGTTGTTTGGTAGTATAAAAATATGTTGACTTAGACCCTAGTAGTGCCAAAAATGAACTGGAGTTGAAGAATTCAATTTCATGTAAATCAATTTCTTAGAATTACAATTTCCAATTCAATACCAATTTGTTCAATTCCGTGTACCAAACAGATTTTTAGAATTTTCAAACTTAATTTATACAAAGTATTCAATATCATCCAAAACAATGATTTAAATTCAAAACCATATTCCAAACATGGCATGTAACAAAGACAATTCCACTCAAGCAAATACAGTTTTTACTTTTTACTTTTATTTTTTTTTCAAGGAAATAAACGTGGAAACCGGTACCTGCATGGACGTAGAACCAAGTGGGGCCCAGAGATCGTATGTGTCTTGCATAACGAGCCGTGACTGACCCGACCGGCAGTAAGATTCCCCACGAGACGGCGTTAACGAAGCCGTGGGCGGTTTTCAGCGTCGAGAAGTCGCGGCGGTTGTGAACTCTTGGGGCATTGCCGGAGAGCACGTCGACGGTGACGGCGGAGGAGAGGTCGCTGGCGCCGGTGGGGTGGATGGTCGGAGAGTGGCCCTGTACGTAGAGCCCCCGGTTCCACACGAAGTGCATAAGCTTTGTCTTGTTGTGGGAGAGCTTGACGGAAGCGCGGATTTCGATGGCAGCGCCGCCGTGTACGGTGGCCTTGCGTCCGCCGTGCACGGTGGCGGAAGAGGAAAGGAGGTGGATGTCGAGTGGGCGGGAAAGGAGGGGAGTCTTTTGTAGCTTGACGGCAGAGTCGAGGACGTAGGGAAGGAGCAAGAGCTGGCCGGAGTTGGGGTCCGGGTAGGCGATGAGGGCGCGAGTTCCGGCCATCTCGGCGGCGGCCGGGTTGATTCCCCAGCCGACCCAACCGGAGGGAGAAATGAAGGAGCCGAAGAAGGCGATGTCAAGCGTAGCGTTGTGGCGATGGAAGGTCCACGCAATGGAAGCGTCTTGAGTGGGAAGCGAGGCGCATTTCTTGAAAGTCTTGGCGGCGGCGGCGGCGCAGCGGGAAGAAACCGCCGTGACGGGCGGCGGAGAAGAGAGGAAAAGGAGAAAGACGGTGACAATGAAAGGAAGCATGATGATGGGGTAGGGAGGGTGGTGGGTATGGGTAAGAGAGTGATTTGTGTTTTTATGCATGGGAGTGTCCATCCAATTATATGTCCATTTCATTTTAATAAGCTTAGCTTTGAAGCGTGGCATTAATAAATCATCAAAGTTGCACCCAAAAATACTCCATCGTCTACTACAATTGTCTTGAAAAATAATTACTCAGTTACATTTTACAATTACCGTCTCACTTTAATTTTACGGAGTAATTTTTAGTCAAATTAATATACTCTTCCACTATATGTGAATTATTAAAAATGATATGCCTCTGATGATATTTAGTTTGCGTTCCGTGCATCTGATCTGATTTGATCAAATCTGATTTTTTGAAGTTCTAATCAGCAGGTGTTATCTGATCTGATTCGATATAATCTAATTTGATGGGATCTGATCTAATTGAAATTAGATTAAAATTAAAATTGCAACCATAATTTAATAACTTTTAAAAATTATAATGCTCATTCATATTATAATAAATCAATAACGTTTATTCTAAAATTGTTAGATTTATGAAAAAAAATAATTAATAATAATTATAATATTAATAATAATAGTAATAATAAACCAAAGGAAAGGCTGATGCTTTTTTAACCTTTTCAATAAATGTGGTAGCCCACCACTCGCCCATTTTTCTCTCTTTATAATAATAATAAAAAATATTGTTATTATTATTATTATTACAATACTACTCCACCTCTAAACCAGTTACATTTTTTAACATTTAATGTATTGTTTAGAAACTCTATCCTCCATGTAGGAGAGATACCCCAACAATAGCAACAGAACAAATGCTACACGCTCAACATTGAAGCTCAGTGAAAAATATCTAACATGCAGTAGTTATACCCATAGATGATCTCACTTTTCTTATTTTGCCCCGAAGTTAAAACAAGAACCATTTTAAGAAACGGAGGGGTATATGCGTGTGTGTGTCTATATATATATATATATATATATATATATATATATATATATATATATATATATATATATATATATATATATATATATATATATATATATATAATATATATATATATATATATATATATATATATATATATATATATATATATATATATATATATATATATATATATAGTAGCTCTTATTTAATGCGTATGTTTTAGGGCTCCTTTGGAAAGCAAAACAAAGTTGGTGTGATGCATATGATTTTAGTAAAATTTGAAATGAAAATTTTTGGAAAAATATGAAATAATGACTGTTAGTGTGTGAATAGCGGAGAATGGTTATATGCCGATGTTAATTTCATGAGTTGTTCTTGTTATTCGTGATGTAGTTGAGTTGTATAACTATTGTTGACATTATTTTTTGATAAAACAAATAGTGTGTCAAAATGTTTTTGCATTTAGGTGTTTTGTTTTAGTAAAGAATTGTAACATCTTGTTTGTCATCTCAAGCCACAAGTAGTTCGAGTTCCAGTGAAATGCTTCTCCATAACCAAAGCTATTTTTGCAGAAAAAGCTGCATGTCACCATACGCTTGTCCATTTTAGAGAATTTCTGGTACCCCATTTGCAAAATTGATGATTCCTACCATTTCTAACCCCCTACCCCACCATAAGTCCTCCTCCAAATGTGTGACTATTATGCAATATGACAATGTGGGAGGGGGGCAGGAGTGTGGCTAGGATAGGGGGTTTAGGGGTGGTTAGGGGAGTAGAAACCATTAATTTCGCAAATGGAGCACCGGCAGTACCCCAATATGACAGTGACATTGGAGTGTTATCGTACTCTGGTGTCACTAGAACATATCCGTATTTATCAAGGTAAACGTATTAAAATATTTTTTTGATATAATTGTGTCATTTCTTATTTAATAAACCTTTTATTCTACTCTTTGTTTAAAATGAATTTTTTAAAAATTAATACTCCGTAATTTGTCTTGAATAATGTCATTGGTGTGACACAATCAACATTAATTTGAAAAGGAGTATCTACGTTTTACTCAAGAAAAAGTAAAGGCCATTTTATTTGGGCATTTGAGTCAAATAAATATTGGAAATCCGCGCAGTGTGAGCGCGTTGAATTTAAATAGAGAAACGGTGCACTTTCTCCCCAGCTTCATTTTTCATGGGCTGGGCCGCTTCCTTTTACGCGTCACCGTGGACCAACTTTTCCCAAGTCCAAATTCTGTTTAAAGAAATTCAGATCTATTGTAATCAAATGAGAAAAAGATATAGGAAGATGCTAGGTGTACTCCAAATGTCCCCCACCCCCTCCATAATCACTCATTTTTATTTGATTTTTTATTTTTTTTTTGAATTTTTTTGCCTTTTTTTATGGACATGGAGGGGGTGGGGAACATTTGGGATACACTTTTGGTGTACCCTTAGTATTTTCCAAAGATATACTCCAAAGAGACAAAAAAAATGTTTATTGGTAGTTTCTACTCCCTAATTCTCTGGATAACTCACGTCCAGCCTGACTCGGATCGACTTTCCCACTCCAAATTGCACTTCACGGAAACTAGTTGACTTTGGAGTCAAAAATTAACTAAATTTTATAGGTTGAATTGGAGGGAATGGAGGGGGAGTAGGATTACCAGAATGGTTAAAAAGGGTATGAATCATCAATATTTTAATACGGTGCTCCGAGTCATCATATGGTATTGAAGTCTAATGTCACTTGATGCAGTGTGATTTTTATAAGGCCCAATGTTTTTCTTACATTCATTATTTTAACTGTTTGATATCTTTACAATGTATAAACATTAATGATGAAACTTTGAATACCTCGTCACGAAAAATTAAAAAGAGTATTTAAAAAAAAATTAAGTCTTTTTGCACATGTACCGTGGAAATATCTTTCTTTTAGTTGACCTTGGAGTCAAATTTTGACACCAAAATAAACTTAGTTTTATGGGATGAGTAGGAGAAAGTGGGGTGGGGGGAGGAGGGGGTTAGATTGGGTCTGGTCGAGGTAGGATTTTACCGGATGAGTTAGAAAAAGTAAAATCATCAATTTATTAACACGGTGTTTGGAGTCATTATATGATATTGAAGTCCAATGTCACTTGATGACTAGGTTTGATTTTTATAAAGCCAAAGTTTTTCTTACATTGATTATTTTAGCCGTTAAATTAGGTTCCAATATATATTTTTGAACATTTTTTTGTACAAAATATAGAGTAATTGTGTGTGTGTGTGTGTGGTGTGGGGAGGGGATTGAATGAGTTGTACAAAGTGAGTATGACGGTCTCCGACTACGAGTCTAAGCAGAGGAAGGAATCGAAATTCAACTGTACCGTGGAAATATCTTTCTTTTTTTTGGGAGTGGAAATGTCGAATTAATTATTAATCTCCCCTAAAATTCATTTACTTTTAATATTTCTTCTCCTAATCCTATTAGAAAATCAAAGTATTAGAAGAAAAAAGTCTATAAAAGACAGCTTCCCCCCTAATTCATTACTCAGTCCTACCCATCACCCAACCAATTCTTTTCTTGACTTGAACTTCAATCAATTTCAATTTCCTTCCGGCGTCTTTCCGGCAACCTGCGAGGATGGGTAAGCGTTGTGGGATGATGGTTCTGTTCTTGATTGCTCTGGCCCTGTCGGGGGCTTCTTCCTCGTACGCCCAGAACTGCTCCGATCACGTCTTCTCCAACGGCGCCAGATTCGCCGGCTGCATCCGCCTCCCGGTGCTCGACTCCTTCCTCCACTGGACCTACCACCCGAGCAACCACACCGCCGACATCGCGTACCGCCACGGAAGCGTCACCGCCTCCACCTGGGTGGCCTGGGCGCTCAACCTCGGCGGATCCGGGATGGTGGGGGCGCAGTGCCTGGTGGCCGTTCCCAGTTCCAACGGCAGCGTCCGCGCCTACACCACCGCAATCAGCGGCTACAGCACGCAGCTTCAGCAGGGGAGTCTCAGCTTCCGCGTCCGTAATCTCTCCGCCGTGTTCGCCAAGGGGGAGACCACAATCTTCGCCACCCTCTTCCTCCCCGCGAACCGGACCCGGTTCAACACCGTCTGGCAGGACGGCCCCATCTCCGGCGGCATCCCTTCCATTCACAGCAGAACCGGAGACAACGTCAAATCTACTGGAAGCGTGGACTTCGCCACCGGACAGAGCGCCGGCGGAGATGGCGGCGGCACCACCTCTGTTATGCGCCGAAGAAACGTGAGATCCCCAAATCAAATCAAAATTTCCCCCTTTTTCCTTTTCAATATAATAACCCAATTCCGATTGTTTTTTTCCTTCTTCTTCAGGTCCACGGCGTGTTGAACGCGGTGAGCTGGGGGGTACTGATGCCGATGGGGGCTCTGATCGCCCGGCACATGAAATTCGCCGATCCGGCGTGGTTCTACCTCCACGTCGCCTGCCAGCTCACGGGCTACGGCGTGGGGGTGGCCGGATGGGGCACCGGGATGAAGCTGGGATCGGACTCCAAGGGGATAACCCACACGACCCACCGGAACATCGGGATCACCCTGTTCACGCTGGGCACTCTGCAGGTTCTGGCCTTGCTGATAAGGCCCAACCCGGAGCACAAGTACAGGGTGTATTGGAGCTGGTACCACCGCGGGGTGGGGTACGCCGTGATCGCGCTCGGCGTTGCCAATGTGTACAAGGGGTTCAACGCGCTCGGCGGGCAGAAGAACTGGAAGCGAGCTTACACGGTGGTGATCATCGCCCTCGCCGCCCTCGCCGTTCTCTTGGAAATCATTAAACAGATCATGGACCACAAGGAGAAGAAGAAGAACAAGGCCAGGCAAGAAACCGGCGCCGCCGCCTCCAACGGAGGACACTACGCCGCCTAGATTCGGCTCCTGTGCCATATTTATACATATACACCCTGATGTTTCTTAGTGGCCATAGATCATATGTATGTGCTTTTGATTGATTTTAGTTGTATGCTCCATTTTTTTTATTACATGAGAGATCAGATTAGATATGCTTAGTTGGATCTTAGAATCAATTTTTTTCCCCCATTGAATTCATGTATGATTACATTCGAGTTGTATTACATTGTGTTTTTGGTTAGTACTAATTTATTGTTACTTTTGCCATTGTTACTACTTGGATTTCTGCAAACAAGTGATTTTTGTACTTATTGTTGCTGTGGGAACTTGGTTCAGAAGAACAATGTGCCAAATAATGTTCTCCCACTAGATTCATTTGTACTTGTTGTCTGCCCTCGAGAAGCAGATTGTCAAACACCCTAATTAAATTGTTTTAACAAAATAGAAGTTCAAAAGCAGTTTTCGAACCCAACCACGAACAATTTTCTTACCAATGTTTCTGCTCGAGATGAATTTCATACATTTTTTAAAAAAATAGTTGTTGGAAGAGACACTCAAACAATGAGTTTTAATTGTGTGACAATTACAATTCTAATGGTAGCAAAATAAGGAAGGAGTAGTTAAAACAAACTGTCCTATAAATATGACCAGCATTCAAACTTTCTGTACAAGGTTGAAAATATGTTTTGTTTGGAGACCTAAACGCGGACAATTTGTCCCATCCATTTACTAATTGGGCTGTGGTTTCCATATTAATTGCCCTAACATGACCAAATCAATCTCCTGGCAACCCTACACGAATACTTTGAATTCTCAATGTTCAAATCTTTATTTATTATATCATAAAAAACTTATTTTAGTAAATTGATTCCAAATTATTTTTTGTCCTATGTTAGTCGAATCTTATTTTTTGTTTACGCAAACACAATTTATGTCTGAGAATAAAATTGAGGTGGGGATAAGACCCTTGAAATGATGCCTTGGGTGACTTAGCATATAGAGCTGGCAAAAAGGTCGGTCAAGTCGTGTTTGAGTTCGGTCACTTCGAGTTCGGATATTTCGGGTTTAGGCCAAATCAGGTTCGGGTTGAGAATAGTATATTCATGACCCAGTGTCATCGGGTTCGAGTCAACCCAACGGGTTATGACTTTAGTTTTTTAAATTTTAAAATTCACATTAACACTTACATTTTCTATTAAATAAATTTAAAATATCAAAAAATATGTATTAAATCTATTAGATTATTCTATTTTAAATCCTGAAAATATTTTTAGATATACAAATCAATATAAGGAATTTAAAAAATGCTTAAGTTTTAGAAAAAAAGTAAGATAATTATGCAATATCATTAAAATTTTGTCAGAAAATATAAATTTATACATTAAAAACGAGTAGTAAAGTATATAATTTTGAAAAACTCTTACTTAAGCGGGTCGGTCACATCGGGTTCGGGTTCAGTCGGGTTTGACCCATTTTTAGCGGGTCATTTCGGGTTCGGTCATCAAAACCTTTGTTCAAAACTCAGTATTTTTAGTATAAAGTGGAAGTGTTTTAAGAAATTGAAAAAAATGAAAGGGAAAGAATTTTATGGAATGGAGGGAATCTTCATATATACAATGGTAGGAGGCCATTTTCTACAGTGTTCCCGCCTAAATTACATGGGCCGGGTATGGGATAATTGGGCTGGGTTCTGAAATGGGCCTGGTACGGATATTTCACAGCAAATTTTGGGCGCCGAGCTTTGTAAATAGGACTGCTGTTTTTATAGGGTGGCGGCATAGGACTGCTGTTTTTATCGGGTGGCGGCATAGGTAATTATTTAAAAAAAATTGGTAAGTGTGAGCAACCTTTTTACCGCTGCAATGGCATATTTTATTATTAAATAAGTATTGGGCCGTGTGAGCATACTTTGTTTGCTTTTTAGGAGCCCAATTTTCTGATGCATTTAATGCTTTGGATTTGAAAAATCTTATGGTACATGGGCATTTAATGCTTTGGATTCTCACACCTATCCAACATTATTTAAGGGAAGTTGAGGGACCAAATTCTCCATCACCCACAAAACTTCCTTACCAACAAGAATAAACATTATGTCCATGCTTGATAGAATTGATAACGAAAAAACAGGATGGGTACTTAAGTTGCGAGCATTCCGCGTTTACCATGTTCCGGCTTGGTCTAAGGGCGGAGAATCCTTAGAAGTCATCTTCCACGATGAATGCGTAATTTCTTAGCATATTTTCTTACACTTATTTTTCGTTCTGTTAAACTTATTTTCTAAATATTTTCTCCTTTTTATGCAGGGAACAAGGATTCATGCTCAACTTAAGAGTTCCGAAAAGAAGCGTTTTGAAAGCCAAATCGTTGAAGATGGCGTTTTTGGAATCCGAAATGTTTTTGTTAATGATAATTACCAATCATGCAAAACAACTTCACATAAATATTTGTTGGTTTTTTATCCAAAAACACAAGTCAAGACTTTGAGTGGAAAAGATTTTCCCAATTTCAAATTCGATTTGAAATCATTTTCGGACCTTCAATCTCAACCGTGTTTGAACGACCAGCTTCTCATCGGTACACAAAACTAATTAATTTTCTTCCAAAATATCTGTTTTCATTCAAAATAAATTTTTGAATTTGTTCTTTCAAATGAAAATATATATTTTTCACACGTGCGGCATTCAGAATAAACATTTGTGCATTTTACCTTGATCAAGTATGCTGTCAAATAAAAATTTTTAATACATCTTTCGGACTGTGCAGATGTCATAGGAAAAATTGTTGGGCAATCAAAAGTTCAAACATACTTTAAACGGGGTGGAGAAGAGAAGCTAATGGAAATAACACTTGAGGATCATGAGTATTAGCACATATTTATAAACAATATATAAGAGCAATTTATTAACAAGATATTAAGTAAACGAATAAATGCAGAGGCAACTGTTTGGCTTGCACACTATGGGGCGAGTATGTGGAGAAATTCTTGAATTGTGTGACCCAAGGTGTTCCGGGACCTTTTATCTTACTTCTTAGCTTCTGTAAGCCTAGGCGATACCAGGGTAATTAATCTTTTCCTCAATATTCATCAATATCAGTTTCAATGTTAATTATGTTTATTAGTATATTACGGACTAATTTTAATTATTTGACAGGCACAGTAACTGTTTCAACATCTTTTCATGTCACGAAGATGATTTTCGATGGAAACTCTGATGAAGTTAATCAATTCCGAGCTAGGTACCATACGAAACTGTCCTCTATATTATTTATGACTTCTCTTTGTATATTATAATTTTAAATAAAGACAATTTTTTTGTAGCCTACCTCTACAAGTTGATGATGTGAGTAGCTTGACTACTTTGATGATGGGTGGTGGAAATGAAGAAGTGAATGAGCATCTAAAAATTACCCCTTTGAAGACTCTGATTGATACAACTAAGGTTACATTTTAAAAAATAAAATTATTTATATTAAGCTTTGTACTATCTTGCATGCATGCATGATTGTCGAAATCATTCAACGTATCCAGACTTCCACAATATTGCAAGTGATCCAACATATTTGCAAAATCGAGCCATTCTTGCACCAACTCTAGACGTTGTGGATGAAATCAATGACTACATGACATCATTGAACAACGTTGGAGAAGCGAAAAGCTACTTTAGCTCTGATACAGTGTGTAAATATGATTCAAATGCAGATTTTTTGTCAGATTTACATTCTCCGGAATTCTTGAACAACATACGAGCTTCTGGTATCCCGAATCATGAACTGAAGTTGAAGATTGGAACACCGATTATGTTGTTAAGAAATATTGATCAATCATCCGGTCTTTGCAATGGAACAAGGTTGATAGTAACACGACTTGGCAATCACCTTATTCAGGCCACGGTGATGACAGGAAAAAATGTCGGCCAAGAAGTAGTTATTCCACGGTTATCTCTCACACCGTCAGATACAAGAATTCATTTTAGATTTCAAAGGAAACAATTCCCTATCATGACTTCATATGCTATGACAATTAACAAAAGTCAAGGCCAATCTTTGTCCCATGTTGGATTGCTACTGAAGAAACCAGTATTCAGCCACGGTCAACTCTATGTTGCAATTTCACGTGTTACAAGTCGCGAGGGATTGAAGATCTTAATTTGCAATAAAGACCTTCTGTCAACGAACATAACTACAAATGTAGTTTATAAAGAAGTGTTCCAAAACTTATAACACTGTATATCGACATCGGCCGTTCATGTACTTTACCTTATTTTGGGTATTTTAAATATATTTTGTTATCTTTTAATTTTTGTATCATTTCCTTTTCATTTCATGAGTAAATAAAATTAATTTTTCCGCCCGTGCATCGCACGGGTACGAGTCTAGTATTATTTAATCGCAGTGGATAACAAATCTTGTGTGTCACTAACTTTCTAAAATTTCTAAAACTAGAAATTCGCCCATATCCCCTCTGCCCTCCTTTTTACGAAGTGCTTCTTTTTGACTCATAAATTTATGAAAAATGCCAGGGTACCCCATATGTGCCCCACTCTCTCCTTGTCCACTAAAAAAAGTAAAAAAATTTTAAAAAAATAAGTAAATGAAAATCAAATAAAAATGTGTGGTGGAGAAGGGGGTGGTGTACATTTGAGGTATATCTTTTGGAGTACCCCTAGCATTGTTCTAAATTTATTGAATTGTTCTTTCATCAATTACTAAGTATTAGTATTTGTTTATTTTTTACTTTTTTTTATCAAAATTTGTAAATTTTGATTTCAAATTAAATAAAAATAATATTAGATATTGATACAAATAGTGTTATTAAATTTATTATATAAAGATTTTTAACATATTATTTTATGTAATTAATATACAATATATATTTTATTTAATTATAGATCAAATGTTAAAAATAGTTGACTAAAAAATCAAAACTGGACAAATATAATATTCTGGGACGGATGTAGTATTACTTTTGTCCATAATTTTTCTCTTCGGGGTGCATTAGAATATTTGATTGAAATTATTTTTAATAGATTTTATATGAAAAATAGTGTGGAATTAGAAAATAAAACTTATAACTCCACTAATATTGTATATATATTTTTGACGTTATGTTTTAATTTGTGCCCACACTATTCTGAATTGAATGAATTGTGTTGTATTACTACGAGAATTATATTTTGGAAGAAACACATTTTAATTTCAAATAATACTATTTCATTGTTTTCCTTTAATTTTAAATTTAACAAGTTTATGTTTTGTTTTTTGTTAGAGTATTTCTATAACTGGTCTTTTATAACTAGAAGGTTTTCATATTTAGTTTCCTCTTATCAAATATTATTGTGGTTCTTATTTTATATGTGATGGTGTACATTACTCGACCGGTCAAATTATACTAGACCGGGTCTAGAATAGTTTGCTTGATTTGGTAAAGTAAGAAAGGTAAAAACACGCAGATTGACCGGTAGGACTTTAGGTGGAACACATGTAGCCCAATTTATATTATAACGGAGAATGCACGGGTGCTTTTACAAGGGAGTTTAGAGAGAATGAATTCGGATCCCTATTTCCGAGAGTTACAACCTTATTTATACTAAGCTTGGGGGGACAGGATCACGTGCGCCCACGTGGGGGCACGCTGCTGATGTGGTGCGAGGTGACTGGTTTCGTCCTCGAGCTGCCCTGTCGTCTTGTGAGGGGAATTACTTCCCTTGTCGCGTTCTGGCTTGGAAACATTCCTTCAGCATCTCTAGCTATCTTCCACTGACATGGGTCGCTACACGCCAAGCCCTTTTAGATTCTCTTCTGCCGACACTTTCCAACCCTAGAAACTACACCGGGTAATCTCCGAGGGATGAATTCATCGAAGTTAGGGAATAAATAGGGTGACAAAGTAGTTTGACCGGTATACTTATTCGTGAAGTATACCGGTCATCTTTGGGCCGATCACATATCAATTTGCTGATGATTTAAACCTCCATTCCAAAACTCTCGAGATCGACCGGTCAACTAATTGGTCTTCTCCTTTGACCGGCCGTGGGTGGAATACACCCATCAATATGTACCTTTTCATTAATAGTTCTTTTTGACCCTATGTGTAGTGACATATTCTGATGTTGACTTGACGGACAATATGTACAACAATAATGACTAATTATGGACTAGGATTCCGACTAAAGATGATATTTGTAGACTGTAGTTATAGTAAACAACGATTTTAGTTAGCAAACAACGCATCATGAGCGACTTCTGGCATTGACTATGATAAGAAAGATATATCATCATTGTGAAATTATACTTTTACCCTTTAATTTAACACAACTTGATAAAAAAGACTATCCGTCTAAGGAATCCAAAAAAGACGACATAGATAATATTTGATAATAGAAGATTAAATATGGAAAAACCTTCTCCTATAAAGGAATAATTAAAAAATTTACCCTTTTTGTTATAATATAAAAAAGGTAAAAGAAAAAAATTAAAAACCAAAAAAATGGTTTGGACAAAAAAGAAAAAAACGAAAACAAAAATGAAAAAACATTAGTCCGAAGAAATTTAAGTAAAAAATTACAAAATAAAAAATTTAAAAATAAATTACTTTATTAATTTTAATTTTAAAGGATGGAATTTAATAATTAAAAATAGATAAATATAAAAATAATAATTGCATGATAATTACAGCTAGTGCCAATGGAGTACTATATACTCCCTTCGTCTCCAATTTGATTACTAATTGTGAGTTATGATGCAAAATCTCTCACTTTTTGAAATTATTTTATTTAGAAATTGGTATATATCAATAAGAAATAAAAATTACATATTAAAAACTAAGTCAGAATTTCTACAAAATGAGTGATGACAAAAGTATTTTATTTTATCAAATACTCAAGGAAAATATATAAATAAACAAAAATTATCGAGAGAAGAGAAAAAAGATTGTAATCTGATTCAAAATGGATGGAGTATGTTAATTGAGTAAAAGAATTAGTGCTGAATTAAGACGAATTAACTTTGTATTAGTGGAGTCGAGCGATTAAAAAAAGATTAGGAGTAAGAAAAGTGGAACACTTTGCACTTCGTATTAATGGAAGGGAGAGAATATAGGCCAATTTATCATTTTAGAAAATTAGAGTGACGGTTGAACTACAAAAAGCAAAATTGATATTAGTCCACATGTTAAATTTTGAGTGGAGAAGCATGCATGCCCATTGATTTTCATGGGTACCGGAGAAAAACCCAAGTAATTTACCTTGCACAAAGAACCAAAAATTGGTCGGTAAATCTTGGTGAGATAAGGTAAGTATTACGAAGTACCATTTTTGGTTATACGCCAGATCGGCAAACATAGGCAATTGTTATTACGAGTGAGGAGCTAAATCATGGTGACTCAATCGGCCAAGAACGCTAGACCCCGTGCCCACCGCGCACAAAGAGCCTCCTCACCCTTTATGGGATTTTTAGATAGTTCCCACATTGCCGCTTGCGGGACTCGATCACTGGTCATCGGTCCAAGATTTCACGTTCTTGAACTGAGCTGCCCATGCGCGCTTTTATGAGTGATATCGTGACACAATCATTCGTGGAATCAGAAATACTAGCAAAGCAAAAAACATTAGAAGAAAAGTATCATAAACTAGTTAGTGTGCAGAATTATATGTTCTTTCGTGTTAATAGAGTTAAAGTATGTTTAAACAAATGAGACTTTTGTGCACAAATTGTTGAAGGCATTGGACGGCAAGTTTTTAAAAGTGAGTGGTCAGAACAAACTCGTGAAGAAAAAGTTTTTTCAATTCGATTACGACCAAGTACTACTATGAATGAGCATATTACTATGTTTAATCAATTAGTAACTGCGCCATATTGTTTTGTTTTAGTGGGAAAATTACGTTCTTCCCACTCACTTTTTACCCGGTCAAACTTTAATCACTTTCTTTACTTATTTTCATTAGGTATTTGATAAAATAATATAGTCTTGTCATCACTTGTTTTGTAGAACTTTTCATGTAGTTTTTAAATATATAAATTTTATTTTTTAACTTTATACCTACAATCAAATAAATTGAATTGAAAATAAAGTCGGTTAAACCTCGTAAAATGAACCGAGAAGAATATTATAAGAGGGAGGGAGTATTTTTCTGGCAATCTCAAATTGCCTTTCTATTTTCCATTTAAAAAATGTGAGTCACATGTTTCTCATTCTTCTAAACAAGTTTTGACCATATAAATTTAAACTTTCTTAATTTCTATTTCCCGTTTTTCTAAACAAGTTTTGACCATATAAATTTCAAGTTTCTTTGAAACAGTTTCTCTACTTTCGTGTAAAAACAAAGTCTGCGTAGACACACCCTCTCCCTAGACCTTGTAATCTTTGTTTCTCAACAAGGTTCAACAAGAGAGAGGGTGTGATAGTTTTGATTTGTGAATGCCTAGTACAACATAGACCATATTACAAATGTAACAAAATAGTCCATCATAAATATTGCTAGTTATTAATGTATAGAACTAGACAAATTATAGAAAAATACATTTTCAATTTATAAAAATATAGGAGTAATTACTTGGGATTAAGCCTTCCCAATGCCCAATGGTACATACCGCCGGATTAATTGCAATAAAGCACATAAAAATACATTCTCACACAAACCTTAATAGCACAAATCAATTCTACACCAGGGAAGAACATTGTATGTGGCAGAAAAAAATAATAATGGGGTGCAAATGAACCAATATATGTATAGAAAAGTTTAGGAGAAAAATGCAGATGCAGCAGCCATTGCCAAGACCCCCAGACTGAGAGGGCCGAAGCTAATTGTAACCTTATAAGAAGAGGAAGGAGTTGAATTCGGAGAAGAAGTCGAGTCACTACTGTCACCTTTCTCAGAACCCGGAGCATCTGCAGCACCGGGAATTGAAGAAGGAGAAGCAGCAACTGGAGAAGGCGCAGGTGCCTCGGTGGGGGGTATACTCGTCCCAAAGATTGATACAGGACGAAGAACTTTGTCCACCTCATAAATGGCAACAGGATAAGTAGACAGCACAGCACTGATGATTGTCGTATTCGTCCTTCCAGAGTCGAGGATCACTGTCCCAGATATATCAGTCACGTTCAGAGCATCCCCAGCAAAGGTATTGACTTTGGTGAGGCTGTTGAAGTCGGCGAGAGTGTAGTAATGGGACACTCCATGGAAGAGGAAGAGAGATTTGAGCTGGTCGGCGGTGAGGTTCGAGAGGGAAATGCTCATGTGCCTTGAGGAGAAGGCTTGGTCTCTGGGGACAAAGAGAGTGATTCCTTCTTCAGTATTGTTGGCTTGGTTTTGGAATGTTTCTATGACTTTAGTGGACCGGGAATAGTTAAGGAACGTGGAGAACGGGCCCGCAACAGTCAGCAAAGCTGTCAGGTTCACAAAGGCCGGGCCCGGTGCGGGCGCTGGAGATTGAGAAATGCTTTTTCTGGCATTTATTGGTGATGAGAAGATGAGCAAACTAGCAATTGCACACACTACAACAGTGTAATCCATCATCCTTCTGTACAACGAGCTTCCAATTCTGTGTGTTTCTGTCTCTTTTTATCTCCCTGTGTGCTCTGATGGGATGAACACTTAAGACTAATGTCCCTGCATTTCCAAGGTCCTGATTAAAATCTCCCCCAAACAAGAAATAAAATAAAATAGAATGGCCTTCTTTTTCACTTCTCAAGTATAGATGATAAATAGAGAGATAATTTGTATATGGAACTGAGTTAAATAAGGGGAGCAAATTTACCATCAGAGAAAAATGTACACAACAATTTAACAGGAATGTGGTGGTAAATTCACACACGTTTATTTCTTTTTAAGGACAAAAAGAAATTAAACTAAGAATACTATCACTACAACACTAATTTCCATCAATGTTAAGGGTTCAAGTCAATTTACATAGGCTTTCACCAACGTCTACAATTCAACACTTACGGAGCCGGAGGTCTCTTGGAAACAAAATCTCTAATTCCAACAAGTAGAGGTAAGGTCTACATACGGCCCCTTCTCTTGGGGGCCGGGATTTTACTTGGTTTTTATTGTTGCTGTTGTTGTTGTATGGAGCATTTGATCGACATTCAAACTAGAACCCAATCTTTAATTTAGGAATAGAGAAACCACACTATATCTATTATATTCCTACTAAATCCTACCACAATTGCACGTCCAACACTTGCAAATGAGCATTCTTTAGGAAGACGAAATGAGTAAAAAGAAACACAAACTCGAATACGTGACATTCTCCCACCATCCCAATTTTGTTGCTCACTCGTCCCGGCTGAAATTTCAAGTGGTGAAATGGAAAAAATAAGGGCCCATTTGGATAGATTGATCTAAACCTGATATGGTAGTTAGTGACAGGCGGCGACAATGGGTGTCGCTGGCGCTTGATGGAGATATCAAAACACTCGTATTGATATATCTAAGAGATATCAAACGCAGACCTTGTTTAGGCTTCACCCAACACCCACAAAACTATTAGAAGATTTTCAAAACTCATATCTCATACGTTCACCAAACAGACTCTAAGGCTTTAATTATAATTAGCTCGTTTGGTAATTTCTCTGTTATACTTAGTTTACCAAATAAGGTAAGTGTACAACTAATTAATGACATACGAAAATAAAAGCTTCTGAGGGATGGATAAATTAAAATTAACACTTTATGAGATCAAAACACACTCAAAAATTTGTAGTTTACTCTTCACCCCAAAAAAATTCCTAGTTTACTTCAGTTGCATGTTAATGAGAGAAAAAAAGTATAATTATTTTAAAATAAAATAATAGAGCAATTACTGAGATTTACAGTGAAGAAAAGTACTGGATTTTCTTAATTAAACTCGAAATCACTAGCTAGCCCACCGACGCAATAGATGTCATCAATTAGATTCAAATTCCACACACATATCTACTAATCATCAAGCAAGTAAAACAATGGGAAAGGAAGCTCTCGATCTGAACTAGAATTTCACACATTTTTTGAAAAACAAAAATCTGTACTTACAGGCAAAATGCAGAAACAGATGATAAAAACACTGGATTCGGAAAAGAAGAAGCAGATCTAGAGGTACAAAATCTGTACGAATAAATGGAACCAGACACTTGGCAATTACTAATGAGAGAAGCTGATGATGATGATATGTAATTACAGAGGGGAATTAAGCTAACCTTAACCTGGGGAGAGCGGAGAGAGAGAGAGAGAGACTTGGAAATGGGAGTTAAGTCATGCATTAGCTGGAGAAAGTAGTAGAAGCATTTAAAGAAGAAATCAACCCAAATAACCAAAACAAATGAAAAAGAGACATATTCCACCCCTCCCTAAATCAATTCTACTTTATTTGGGTCAAAGACTCTATTTCGATTACGATGTTTGATTGTAAATATTTTCAAATCATTTTATATGATAAATAGTATAGACTTAAAAAAATAAAAATTACATATTAAAATATTACATAAAGAATCTATAAAACTAATAGTGACAATAATACTTTATTTTATCAAATTGCCAACGAAAATAAAGAAAGAAAGTGAATAAAGTTTGACCTTGTAAACAAACACTATAAATTGAAACGGAAGAAGTAATTTTTAAATTTAAATTCACCAATAATTTTTCAATAATTGAATTGAAAATAAATTAAATTGAACATAATAAATAGAAAACATGAAATTGATTCTAGGACTCAATGAAATATGACCGAAAAGAAATACAGGCTACAAGTGAGTTGGCCTTTCTTTGTCACTTAGCTAGCACCAACCACAAATAATTATTTTTCTTTTATTTTTTCAGCATTTCTTTTATTTATTTACTTCCAATATTTATTCTTGAAGTTGTTCTTTCCTGATCATAAGGTTTACGTACGAAATGTGTACTTTTTTACGTTTTTTACGGGCTGACAATTGGAGTTTATATATTTTTGTAAAAAGACCTAATTTTTTATGATATCAGTGTACTAAAGCCCATAAAATAAGCATTAATTTTTATAACTACGTAAGAATTTGCCTAGCTTAAACATTGTCGTTAAATAAACATTTCAAAATATTGAAGTTAAAGGATGAAACTATTTACGAAGAGACATAATGAGTGTTTCTTTGTGCTTATAAATTGGTCAAAATTACTCATAAACAATTTTTAACTTATAAGTCAGCTGATAACATGTTTTTATATGCTTATAAGCTAACTTATGAGCTGTTTATAAGTTAGAAAAAATAAGTAAGTCTTAGCTACTTATTTTTAAGTTAAATTTTTCGTTTCTCCATTTTGATCATATTAATTATAAATTTATTTCTCATCATTTATGAATATTTACAAATGACTTATATATCATTTAAGTTGTTATGTTTCCATGAAAATATATATATATATGACTTTTAAGCGTAAAAAAAAATTACTTATGAGCAATAAGTTAATAAACATCACTACAGAGGAACACTCCAATATACTCCATGACTCCACCTATCTCATACCTCTCTTTCACTTTAACTTTTTATAATCTCCAATGGAATATCTTAACCATTAATATATTTATTTGCATATATACATACATTAACCCGTATAAAAATATAATATATTAAAATTACATTTCAAAATAAATCTATTTATATTAAATTTAAATCAAAATTATTTTTTTTTAAAATTTATTATCAAAATTATAAAAATTTGAACGTAAGATTACAAATAGGATAAAGATATGACTATAGCTTGGCTTATTGTGCACATGATATAAAATTGGAATTTGAGTGATAGCAAGTTATTCTCCAGGATTCATGAAAATGTTTACTCAAGTACAAACTTGAGCGAAGACATTCACCCTTTGTACGTCATTAGATATTATAATAGGGGCGAGCATGCTAAGGTATTTGGTTCCTATGATAACGTACAAAATATTTCAGTTAAGTATGAAATTTTAAATTGTACCTATCGGTTCAGTATGGTTCGGGATGAGTTTCGGTAAATATTCAGATGGATATATATATACGTACATAGTTTATACTTTGAAATCTACAAAACTTTATTGTTTAAAAAATCAAAAGTACATTCAAATAAAAAAGATAAAAATTTAAAAACAGAGTAATTGAATGGAAGAAATTCCAATGAAATTTAGTTTATTTTATACGTAATATTTCACAAACAAAAGAAAACAAATGATAACAAAATAGTATTTCAAATGTTTCTTAATTTTTTATATTCATCTACAAAAAGTTAAAATTCAAATAAATGACTATTTGAATAAAATATTATTTGTAATTTATCTACACTTGAACCAATTTTTTGAAATTAATTTACTATTTAATGATGAAATTTATAAAAACTATTATTTTTATGCTCCCTCCGTCCAGAAATATTCTTCTCATTTGACTTTTCTTAGTCAAAGTTTGTAAACTTTGACTATGATATGTGAAAAAAATACATTGTATTAAGATATAACTTTAATATAAATATATTCATTTTGAAATATAGTTTTCAAATATCAAATTTTTATAAAATATGCCCATGTATAAATAAAGATGTTAGTGGTCAAAGTGTAATCTTGAAAACCGTAAAAAGTCAAATGTGAAGAACATTTTCAGACGGAGGGAGTAATATATTTGTATACATATTCGGTTTAAGATTTTTCGGTGTGAGAAGTTATCTCGTATCGATCTCAAATACCAGACTGATTATTAAGTTTAATAAAAGATAACTTTTTTTCAATATTTTGTCAGTTTAGTATTTTTCGATTTGGTATTCTCAATTTTTTTTGGAAAATTTCAAAATTAGTTTGGTATCGTATAAGTGAAATTTGCTCTGAATAGGACTAAAACATAAGTCATTTTCAAATGTAAGACTTAAACTTTTTTATTCCTAAAATATGACTTAATAATGACTAGTGAGAAGAATAATGTCTAAGAGCATGTTTTTTAGAGCTTGAACTCTTAACTTCCACTTTCTTCCAGTTTCTTCCAGTTCTTTCCAGTTTCTTCCAATTTCATTCAGTTCTTCCAGTTTTTTCCAGTTCTTTCCAGTTTCTTCCAGTTTTTTCCAGTTTCTTCTAATTTCTTCCAACTATATTTATTTTCTTCAAATTATTTCTACTTTCTGACAAATCACTCTAAAAAATATTATTATTATTATTACAACTTTTTTTACAACTATAGTTTATAAATTATTTCATTTTTTTCTTCTCACTATTTTTATGATTCACATTAATTCTTCCAGTTTCTTCAACATTTTAATATGAATAATATTGTTTTTTGTATATTAATCTACATGAAAAATTAGGAAACTATTTAAAAAATTATGGATAAATAGTTATATAGAATATTTTTTAATCTAAATTTATATAAGGTAAATTACATTTAAGGGCCTCGAAAATAATATTATGAAAACAAAGATAAAACTACATTTTGAAAAAAAATGACCCAATAAGTGTAATATTTATGTTAATTTTATATTCTAATTATTTTTTTAAACTAGCTTTTTATATATAAAAAAATAATACTTGTAATATTTTTTTTATCTTAAAGACAATTATTAAGATAACGTGATAACACAACCACCACCACCACCACCAACAACAACAACAACAATAATTTATAACAACAAGAATCAGAATGGGAATAATATAAAATCACATATAATTTTTTTTAAAGTTTTTAAATATTTTTCAATTTTTTTTAGTTTTTTCAGTTTCTTTTAATTTTTTTCAGTTTTTCTAATTTCTTCCTGTTCCTTCTAGTTCTTTCTAGTTTCTTCTAGTTTCTTCCAGTTCTTTCCAGTTTCTTTCAACATCCAGCTCTTTTTTTCCAGTCCTAAAGAACAAGCCCTAAGTGATGCTGGATATTTAGGGCCTGTTCTTTAGAGCTTGAACTCTTAATTTCCAGTTTCTTCCAGTTTCTTCTAGTTCTTCCAATTTTTTCCAGTTCCTTCTAGTTTTTTCCAGTTCCTTCTAGTTTCTTCCAGTTTTTTCCAGTTTTCTTCTAATTTCTTCCAACTACATTTATTTTTTTTCCAATTCTTTATACTTTCTGACAAATCACTCTAAATAAATATTATTATTATTAGTACAACTTTTTTTAATTACGACTTTTATGTTCATAACTATAGTTTATAAATTATTTCATTTTTTCATCTTACTATTTTTATGATTCACATTCATTCTTCCAGTTTCTTCAACTTTTTAATATGAATAATATCTTTTTTTGTATATTAATCTACATGAAAAATTAGGAAACTATTTAATCTAAATTATATAAGGTAAATTAAATTTAAGGGTCTGGAAGAATAATATTATGAAAACCAAGAGAAATTAAAACCACATTTTGAAAAAGAAAAAATGACCCAAGAAGTGTAATATTTATGCTAATTTTATATTCTAATTATTTTTTTAAACTAGTTTTTTATATATGAAAAATAATACTCGTAATATTTTTTTTTTATCTTAAAGAGAATCATTAAGATAACGTGATAATACTACCACTACCACTACCACCACCACCACCAACAACAAGAATAATAATAATAATAATATTAATAATAATAATTTATAACAATAAGAATCAGAATGAGAATAATATAAACCACACATAAATATTTTTTAAAGTTTTTAAAGATTTTTCAATTTTTTCAAGTTTTTTTTAGTTTCTTTTAATTTTTTTTCAGTTTTTCAAATTTCTTCCAGTTCTTTCAGTTCCTTCCAACATTCAGCTCTTTTTTTCCAGTCCTAAAGAACATGCCCTTAGTTGAATAATGACTAATAGATAATGACCAATAATCCTAGATTGAAAAATAAAAACATATAATACTCTATTAAAAAAGTCATTATGTTTTAGTAGTATTTAGATAAATTAATTGGAGTATAATAATGTAGTTTGCTCGCCCGTTCAATACACATTGGCTCTTTGCGCTATAAAAAAAGTAAATAAAAATCGTTTTTAAAAAAAGTTGGTGTAGCAGAATTCGGCGGGTCTGATAGGTCCAACTGTTTTTTCTCCTCTCTTCTCTCACATTTTCATCCCTCCGAGCCCAAAGCAAATGAAGAACAGATACTTCTTTGAACGCCATTCTTCATCGTCGCCCCCATTGCAATGTGACTGACTCGAAAAGGTATACCTGCGTTGCTCAAGCATGTTCTGGTTTCCGATTTCTGAGAAATCATCTCTGTAATGTGATAAACCAGGCTAATGTGTTTTTGTTTCATCCAACTATTGGTTTCTGGTACCCAATCTAATACGGATTATGATAGATTCTTATAAATTTCGCAATGGGTTTCCTTAATATGCATGCGCGCATTGTGTTTGTTGTTTTGTTTCATCAATGTATATCTCTTTTTCTCCATTGCAGGTGGTTAATGTTGGAATTTTTTCGCTGATTTTCACGTTATAAAAGGAGAGAAGAGACGAAAAATGTCTGGATTTCAAGGTGTGATCGTTTCGGATCCGTGGCTACAGAGCCAATTCACTCAAGTGGAGCTGCGTGGCCTTAAATCCACCGTACGTCACCTGCACTCGTACTTTCTGTTTTGTTGCTGATCACCTTGAATTTTGTCCTTTCCTGATAGTGCAGTTGTGCTTTATTATTTAGATTAAATGATGTTGTGTTGATCTGCTGGTTATTTAAGTCTTGACATTGGTGCACAGTTTGTTTCTGCAAGGGATCAAAACAGGAAGCTCATAGTGAGCGATTTGCCTGCGTTTATGTCCAAATTGAAGGCCTTCAGTGGGATGTTCAGTGAAGAACAAATTAAGGCCATCCTGACAGAACCATTTCCTAACTTGAATGAAGAAATTGATTTTGAATCATTCCTTCGGGTGAGTTTGAGGCGGTGCCGCATAAATTATACATAGTTAATAGTACAAATCTTGCAGTTCATCATGGTACTCGTATGTGATTATACTGCTTGCAGCCTTACCGTAACCTGGATTGTTTTCGCTCAGGCATTTCTCAGTCTGCAAGCAAGGGTCACTAAGAAACCAAGTAATAACTCAAAATTTAAAACCACATCCTCCTTTCTCAAGTCTTCTACAACAACACTTCGCCACTCCATTAGTGAATCAGAAAAAGCATCTTATGTTGCGCACATAAACAAATTTCTTCAAGAAGATAGTTTCTTGAAGAACTATCTTCCCTTGAATCCATCTACAAATGCGCTGTTTGATCTAGCAAAGGATGGTGTTCTTCTGTGGTTAGGATGAATACCCTCTTTCTCTATTTATCAGCACCCCATCATCCTTGAGCACCTTTTAATATGCACACATTGATCTATTCACTGATTTGGTTTCATGCAGCAAACTCATTAATATTGCTGTCCCTGGCACAATAGATGAGCGAGCTATTAATACCAAGAAAGTTCTCAATCCTTGGGAAAGAAATGAAAATCATACACTCTGTCTAAACTCTGCAAAGGCTATTGGTTGCACCGTGGTTAACATAGGCACACAAGACCTTGCTGAAGGAAGAGTATGTCAAATCCAAGCTTGTAATATCTTAAAGTCTGTTATATACTAGTGTCATAATATGTACACCAACAATGCTAACTCTGCTTCCATTTATTGTTGATGTAATTAGCCACATCTCATACTTGGATTGATCTCTCAAATTATCAAGGTATTTTTCGACAACAAATTTTTTTTCATTAAGCTAGTGAAGTGAAGGAATTTGTCAAAATGTTTAATTTTCTCCATTTATTATTGTTTGTGAATCAGATTCAATTATTAGCTGATCTGAACCTAAAGAAAACTCCCCAACTTGTAGAACTGGTGGAAGACAGTAAGGTAGCCAGATATCCATTGGTGTTTTGTGTGCGTTATGCTATATATAGTTCATAATACACGGAGTAGTATTCTGCTTATATTCTAGTGTGATGTGAAGCACTGTAATAATTTTGTAGGATGTGGAGGAACTCATGTCCTTGCCTCCAGAAAAGGTGTTGTTAAAGTGGATGAATTTTCATCTGCAAAAGGCAGGCTATAAGAAGCAGGTTACAAATTTTTCTTCTGATCTGAAGGTGAGGAAAGCATGCTAATTCCAAAGCTAACATTTTAAAGGACATATACACCCATACATCATGACCACAAACCTCTCGCATCTCTAAGACAATTATGAATAATATATGAGCTGATCTTATTTATAATATTCATTGATCTCATGCTCACATGTTCAAATTATTATCTAGAACAACACCACCTAGTATAATCCCACTCTGGGGGTCAAGATGCAAGTAGCCTTACACTCTTACCCAGTTACCCCTGTAAAACAGATAGGGCTGTTTTGGTTAGACCCTAGATGCATCACCCTAGGCATTTACTTGGCAAAGCCTCATAGAAAGTAAGAACCAAGGGAAGTTTAATATACCATTTTGATTGAGTACATAATGTGCCCGAAACTGAAATATCATCAATAATGACTCTTTTAGCTCCATTGGCAGTGGACGAACAACTATAATTTTTGTAAGCCATATCTTTGCTCTTTCACTTGCAGGATGGAGAGGCTTATGCTCGCTTGCTTAATACTCTTGCCCCAGAATTTGGTACAAGTGCAGCTCTTGAAACAAAAGATCCCACTGCAAGAGCAAATTTGATTATCAAGCAAGCAGAGAAGTTGGACTGCATAAAATATGTCACTGCAAAGGACATCGTTGAGGGTTCAACAAATTTAAATCTTGCATTTGTTGCACAAATATTCCAACATAGGTTAGTGATTGTGACTTTTCGGTCTGCTTTCATATATTTTCAGGAAACACCTTGATCATAATTTAGGTAAAGCAAATTTTGCAAATTTATTTCTTAATTCCAAAATTTGCATAAACTATGATAGTGCAAAGGGTATAATCCCAACTCCGTTTGGATCTTGGAGGTCAAGATGTATGCAACCTTAAAAATAGAGAGGTAGTTTCCATTAGACCCTTGATGCATTGCTGCATTTACTTCCCAAAACTTCACAGAAAGAAGAAAAGGTAGTTTAATGTGCCATTTTATTTTTGTCCGTTTTTATCCAGAGCTACAACAACAACATTACTCCAGTGCCTCAATGGCTCCCGCCCATTGCGGGGTAAGGGGGGTCCGATGTACGCAGTCTGACTCCTATGTTTAAAACATAGAGCGGCTGTTTCCAGATGACCCATGATGAGTGTCGAAAGTTGCATTGACTAACTGCTACTTCACCATTGCAAGACAGTTTAAAGAGCCAATTTTCTTTATTCCATCATACCCCAACGCCAAAAAATAGTGAATCTTTGGCTCCATAGGGGAATGTAAATGTTTTTATCCAGAGCTAAAAGCAATAAATAAATCTTTTAGTTCCATTGGCAATGTACAACGGTTTACTACACCGCACTTAAATGCCAACAAAGAATTTGCCAATATCAGTATAATGCAATTGATGTATTCCCTTAACATTGCAATGATGACAACACAGCCTCCATGCCCATCACCGGTCACCATAATTTCTGGCATTTGCTGGTGGTGAAGTTGTAGTGATGAATCAGTAACTTTGTGTTAGTAATTCTATAGTAATTTTGGAATTAGGGAATCAATTTAAGAATATTGTTATCGGTATATTTAGAGATGACAAAAATTAGGTTTGAAAATCGGAAATTAGGGAAGGAAAGTAAATGGTTGCATAGTTTTTAAATTAGCCAATTTAGGTAACTCATTGTTTTCCATTCCCCTGTGGAGCCAAGGATTCACTATTTTTTGGCTTTGGGGTATGACGGAATAAAGCAAATTGGCTCTCTAAAGCATTAAGATTTTTAAAATAAGCTGTTGTGCAGGCTGTGCTTAATATACGATCCCAAATTCTTCCAAAGAAATGTATTGATATTTCTTCACGACTAATATTTATTCACTGAACTCCAAATGATTTGAGATGAGGACTTGACTTGTTCCAAGTTCCAACACTCCTCAACATTTGCTAATTACTTCCTAATGTCCAGATTTTGTTGTCCACATTACAAAATATTTCATTTTTAAGAAGTGAATGTAAAATACCATACAAGTCCTTTAAATGAATTTTTTATTGATTGAAGTCAACAATCCTTGTTCCAAAAGGCGAAATCGCTCACCTCGGGCACCCCTCACCCCCTGCCCGACGGGATTGTGAGAGGATGTAAATCATGATCACTCAACCGGAAACAGAGATTAGGACCAGTTCTCACTGCGCACAACAAGCCCCTCACATTTTTTGAGAGGTTGCTCCTACACTGCCGCTGGTGAGGCCTTGGTCTTTTGTTCCAAATTCCACATCTGAGACCAATTGAGCTGCCCATGCAGGCAAAGTCAACAATCCTAATATGCTATCTAGAGGGTATTTTAGATTATTCATAGCAATTTGTTTACTGAATATGAAAAGTAGACAATTAATTCCGGACACACAAAAATAAGAAAGTGAACAACAGATTCCGGATGGAGGGAGTACCTCTTGGCTCTTAGAGTCTTAGTCTTGAAATTTGAAATAGCGCTTTAAACCTGATTCATTGGCAACATATATTGTGGAAACCTTATTATTATTATTATTATTATTATTTTGGAGTATTATTATTATTATTATTATTCTTATGGTTATTATTATTATATTATTTTTCTTTCTCTTAGCCCGGGAAACATCATCTGGCTGTTATCTAAGAGAGATGATGGTAGATCATGTTTTACAGAGAAGTGCCTTTTGTATTCTTCCTGTAGCTGATATAAGACTTGTTTTTCAGGAATGGATTAACTGTTGACAATACAAAGTTGCCTTTTGCTGAAATGATGACAGATGATACTGAAACTTCTAGAGAAGAGAGATGCTTTCGGTTGTGGATTAACAGCCTTGGAGTTGAAACATATGTCAATAATTTATTTGAGGATGTTCGAACTGGGTAAGCTATAGTTTTTTGAGTTGAAATAATACTCAATATTACTTGAATGATGCAAATGCAAACTAGGTTCTTATGTAATTTATGTATGTGCAGATGGGTTCTGTTGGAAGTACTTGAAAAAGTTGCCCCTGGATCAGTCAATTGGAAGCAGGCAACAAAACCTCCAATTAAACTGCCATTTCCTAAGGTAGAGAATTGCAACCAAGTTATACGAATTGGAAAAGAATTAAAGTTGTCACTTGTGAATGTAGCTGGGAATGACATTGTCCAAGGAAACAAGAAGCTCATTGTAGGTAAGTGTACATTCTCTCTCTCTCTCTCTCTCTCTCTCTCCTAATGCTTTCCCCATACATTAGTAAGATCTAAAATATAAAATTGTGATTGTTTACTCGTTCTATCTATGATGAAACAATTGCTAAATCACATAAAATGAATGTGCTATTTAAATCGTTAGTATGTTTGTGTTCATAGATGAAACAAACTTGCACCTTTTGATTAACAAAATGTTATGTTTCCTTTATATGTTCCATCTCCAGATATAAAATGGGTTGAATATTGCTCTAATATGAGTAGTATAGCTATATTGCATACTTGTAATAGGATTTCATTTCATTCTCTTTCAGCTTATCTATGGCAGCTGATGAGATTTAATATGCTACAACTATTGAGAAACTTGAGGTCTCACTCTCAAGGAAAGGAGATAACAGATTCTGACATATTGAATTGGGCAAACGACAAAGTCAAGAGTGCAGGCAGAACTTCTCAAATGGAGAGCTTTAAGGTCTTAAAACAATCTTTTACTTTGTGTTTAATTTATTATTGCATTGCATTATCTTGATAAGGTAGTGTATTTGCGTGATGGTTTCAGGATAAAAGTCTTTCAAATGGAGTTTTCTTTCTCGAACTTTTAAGTGCTGTGGAACCACGGGTTGTGAACTGGAGCCTCGTTACCAAAGGGGAAACAGGTAGAAATCTTATGCTTAACTCACTTATACTATGTTTGGTTCATTGAATTTGAAAGGCGAAAGAAAAGAAAATGAGGAAGAAAACCATTTTCTTGTTTGGTTAGGGATGAAAAGAAAAGAAAAGTGGAAGGAAAAGAAAATGGAAGAAGAAATAAACTAAAAAGACGCAAAATAGTTTTCCTTCCATTTTGGTGAGTAAAAGGAGAGAAAACTCCTTTTCCTTTCTTTTTGAGTTCTACGAAGCAAACATAGGATTAAGGATTTGATTATGTCGAGATTTGGTTTAAGGTTTTTGTCTCATACACTGACCCCATCACAGATCTCATCCCTGTAAAATGAAAATACAGCAGGGCAAGAAAATCTAACTCTCCTACACTGACCCCATCTTGAAATGTGAATTTGATAGGAGTAGCCTAGGGCCTGAGGTTGTAGTTTTATATTTGGCCATTGTGGGAATCCTTTACACATTTATATTGAGGGTTTTTTTTTTTGAAAACTAGTTCTTCTTTGGTAAGGAGTCCACAGAACAAATATAAACACGTAAAATAGCATAGTAAGCATTGGACTACTTCTCAATGGTTAACCATTTAGGATGTGGCACCATGTTTTAATATTCTTGGGACAATGATTATTTGCAATGCACTTATGAAACTTTTGGTTGCAATTGCAGAGGAAGATCAAAAGGCCAATGCCAATTATATAATCAGTGTTGCTCGGAAGCTAGGTTGCTCAATCTTTTTACTTCCGGAGGACATGATTGAAGTAAGTCATCAAACTGCCATATGCTTCCATAGCCTCACTCACATATTGAAGAATATTGGATTGTTCATTTTTTCTGCTTTTCCCATGAGCTTCATAATCTTCTTTGGGAGCAAAAGCTTCTTATTCGTGCTGTTAGAAACTAAAACCTTGATTTTGCCTTCTATCATTTAGTTTGGATAAAGGAAAATGATATCGAAAGAAAAAAAATTCTCAAGCTTGGGGTTACCTTAGAAAATACAAAGGAAAAATGAAATACAACTATTTGTTTAATTCTTTTTACATATATTTAGATTTATCAGTCTGTAAATAACACAGTAGTATAAATAAATAGATATAAAAAAGAATTTATTGAGTCTAAGGCCTTTAGCACGGTTTTAGTTTCACCCACATTTTCTTTCCTCTATGTTTCCCTTCTTATTTTCTTCCCCTAGTAATTTATGGGATCTAAATGGAACCCTAAATGGCGCAAATAAAATCGATTCTGACACAGGTGAACCAGAAGATGATCCTCACTCTGACAGCAAGCATCATGTACTGGAGCTTGCAGAGGAAAGCTGGGAACTATGGGATTGGTTCATCATCCCCAGCAGAGAGCAGTGTTGGTGATGCTAATGTGGCAAGCCATGAACAATTGGTTGAGGAAGGTGACCGGGAGCCCGAGCCCGAGCCCGGACCTGAACCCGAGGCTGAGCCTGAGCCTGAGGTTGAAGCAGAAGGTGAACAGTCTAACAACTGAAAAGGGTAGTAACTAGATTTTCTGGAATTGGCAGCTTAACATGGAGATATATTGCCCTTCAATATCTCCAATTATGCTGTAAAGTTTTGTACCAAAGTTCTTGCTCATGAACCCTTTTTCAAAAATGAGAAACAACATTTTTTTCCTGGAAAATAAAGGAATTTTAAATCTTTTATTAGTATGTACTTGCCACATTTTTTAAGTTGAGATTGTATATAAGAACAGATGAATATTTTTGCCAAATACTGTAATACCTACATTTAGAGCCAATTATTTAAAAAACATTGGATGGGTAAAAGCATGTCTATTATATTACCCAGATTGAGACCTTATGAGTTATGAATGACCCTCCACTTCTTTTGTCTTTTCATTTATATTCCTAAAATACCTTCAACGCTTCATTGTTCCTGGGAAAAAATATTACTAACTCTAGGGGTTAAATTTTTAACTTCTTTTAATCCGTTTTAACATAATTTTTTCACCTTTTTCTATTTTTTTGTAAAAGAATATGTGGTCTCAAATATTTATTCTCACTTCTAAACAAAATTGTAACCACTCACTTTTGCTTCTCACCAACACTTTTTAGTAATTTTCTTAATTTCTGTGAAATCAAAATGAGAAAACTAATTTTAGACAAGGAGAGTATAAAAAATAGAAACGGTAATTTGCAGGAAGAATATTTGAACTTCCCTTTTTTTAAATCGAATAATTGAGTAGTATATTGTAAATAATTACTCCGTATGTAAATTATATTTTTAAAAAGCAAATGACAAATTTATAAAAGTATTCAAAAGATATAACCTGAGTACAATTTAAACTTATATTATGATTAATTAATAATTACAAAAAATAAATAAAACTTAAAAACTCAAAATTTCAATTCATTTATACTCATAAATTTATTTGGTTAGGTTTCGTTGACACCAGAGTTATGGTTACACACTGCTCATTTGATGCACTTACGATGCTCCGTTAGACTCAAATATGGTTCCTTCCCCTAAACCCGCTCCTAAAACTCCGACCTTGGCCCTTTCAATTGATGCACCCAGTATTAGTTGACTTTTTTTTTTGTCTAAATTTAGAAACTAAAAACACTCAATTTATTAACTAAAAAAGTACTCGTAGTAAATACGAAGAATGATCTGAAGGTTAACTAAAGTTTGGGGAGTATTATCGAACTCAACAAAACTAGTATTAGTGTTAAATTTCATCTGAATATTGTAAATTACAACACAATGTAGAATTTACTCTGTATAACTCAGTAAATAAATAATTTTAATTTTATAAATAAATATAAATATATTACTAAAACTAATTTTCAGTTACAAATTTAAAATACCTCAGTAAATTTTCATTATTCTTCATTTTTTCAGAGAAACATATAAATGATTCTCAGTCCATCCAACCAAGCCGGTCCGGTTCTGGTAACATAGGCAAACATAGAAGATGACTATGTTTTTTTATAGCACATCATCAATTGTGTAATTTGTAAGTCTGTAATGAAACAACTAGGAACTAGGAAGAGCCAAAACAAATGCCATTGTAGCAGATGAATTGCAACAAGAATTCCCATAACAAGATTGTGTACTTTTCACATGGGTCTGAATCTTTTTTTCTCTTAAGATGATAAGAAGTGTGATTCTTTGGTTAGCAACCAAAAGATTCTCAACTTCTGTGATTGCAGTGGTTCACAATAGTATCAGTTGGTTTTAAAAGTTGAACAGCTTGGAAACTTTATATTTGCCAAAAACACCGTGAAAATGTTACTTTAACCTCGGGAATGACACTCTGACACCACCAGAGACAATCACCAACAGCGGTCATTGTCTGTGAGAAATCATTATTTGTGAAGTATTGGCGATGTCAACCTTTGTGTCATTTATGGTGTGACTGGCATGACCCAAAAAAAGCAGACATCTTCTGTTGCTTGCTCCAGACCACCACCACCACTTACATGGTTGCCCCCGAACACAATGCAATGCCTGTGTTGTGCGCGTGCCGATGTTTTGTATTATTCCTCTGTGCCATTTAAAGGATGCAACCGTCTAAATCTCCGATCAAGATCTGCCATGACTGCCGACTCTTGCTTCTTCCTCTGCTTTGATATGTTGGTTGTTGCCATAAAGCCGATCTTTTCAAAAGCAACCTGCAACAAACGGTGAGATTTAGGTGGGAGTGAAGCAAAAAAAAAAATGTTCACAAAATGTCTCGCTTTGATCATGTAGAAATGCATAGAACAAGAAAAGCACACAACATTGGTGATTATATATAGCACTTTGAAGCATACATATTTCTCTCCCTATTTGTCAGGAGCAAAAAGGGCGTATGAAACACGTTAGAGATCAAATGTAATGCTTCTCCAAACCCTCCCCTAATGATATTAAAGGATCTCCTAACAACGGGAGGAAGAAAAATGTTGGTAACGCGTTACCGTTATTAAATCGTCGGGATCAAACAAGTGGTGAGTGCTTCTTTGTATGATGTTGATCACATCGCCAACATGATGCGTCAATAGCAACTCTTCCTCATTCATCTACAATCATTCACTAGAAAACTTACACGCCTTTCTCTTGCTCAAGACACAAATGTGTGGGAAAAAACACTAATGAGTAAGGATGATTGTAACGGAAGTGTTTTAGAAAGAGAAAAAAACTCAAATTTCTCGTATTTTAAGCTTCTTTAGTGTGATGAAAAAACCATTCACCTTGAAAATTGCCAGTGCCACGTGGAATAGGACCTTTGCTCCTTCATAGAATAGCACATCCCAAACACGCAACGTTGTCTGAAATGAGATTAAGTCATTAGGAAGCGTGCCATAGTAACTCACGAAACAAGGTGGGACAAAAGGCATGTAAGGCTTGACCTCAGAAGGCAAACTTTTGGAGAAGAGGCAAAGAAACCATTCTGTGGAAACAAGAGAAACATCGAACTCCAAGGCCTGCAAATGAGACGCTACCCTGCAATTTTCTTGTTCTTAGTATTAACATGGTGGGATTAAATGATGGGTTGACTGAGATATACTATTTGTTAGAAAAGAGGCCACCTTGGACAGTTTTTGGTAAACAGATCCTTAAACACTCTTTGTTCAACATGGCATCCGGATAAGTTATTCGTATAACAATCGTTAACCAACACATTCTCTAAAAGGACTGCAAGCATCCAGAAAGCTTCTTCTTCAGTTTTCATCACTAGCAGCAGCAAAGCTGCAACGTAGTTTAGCCCCTTCACCATAGATGACATACTCATGTCAGTTCAATCCCTCCTACCATTCCAGAAAACATAAATGCAGTTGAATAAAGTAAAAATGCCGCAGTTTAATTTCCCACCGAAACTGTTTTCTTATCCTCAAAGTCTCAAAGAAAAACAATTTCAGTCCACTTGAGATCTAAATGGTTCTATCTATGAGAAGGAACCGCATCAAATAAACAAGCAAACATGGTGATACTTAGGCTCCATTCATTTCCAAGAAATATTTTATTTCTATACCAAAAAAAACATAAAATGACACAGTACTAGGATTCTAAAGTCTCAATTAAGGTTATATACAGAAGTAAATCCAGACTGACTTCAAAAGCTGTGAAACTGCATAACTGAGAAAGGTAAGCTTCAAATACCCAAGAAATAAGAAGACACATACAAACACCGTTGTTTAAATTATAATCTAGAATCACGGAATAATATAGTGTAATCTATTTGGTACACAAAGAGTCCACCTGACAATACCCAACTTCAGAATCACGGAAAGAATAGCCGACAAGAACACGCCTAAGAGCCGCATGACCCTCTTCAGTGTCCAACCATGGGTGACCGGGGAAAGTCCTTGGCAGATCCTGAAAATACACTTGCATATTAACAACAACAAGTCATTAAGAAATGTTACTTATGAAGCATTAATCAACACATCAGGTCACAGCTACATATATCTTGTTCGAACACATCAGTGGTAACGGTTTAATTAATGGAAGGCAAGCAAAAACCAATCCAGATAATAAAAAACAAAACTTCAATGTCCATAAGAAAAAACTAGAAATCTTGAGTTAAAGAAGATTGGTAGGAGATCTAACTAAGTCAATGCAGCCTTTTAGTTTTGGTATAAATGCACAAACTTTGATTGATATGGCTCACCAACTTCTTCTATAGTACATGGAAACGCCAACATGCAGCTTCGAGTATATTGTTGATGTACAATTCAAGGAAATGGGGCAAAGGGTCGTTTCGGAACAACTTTTGTAGTTCGCTTTAGATTAACATTTGAACGCGCTAAAGCTAGAACCTATAGCTTTAGATTAACATTTTAAAATGCTAAAGCTGAACGGTAAGTAATGCCAAATTGAATTACTTTTAATTAAGCAGATCATTTTGAACTTCCTAAGGAACCATTCAGAGAATCTAATGCTTAAAGGTTAGATGATATTCTGTCCAAAATGCAAACTTTTCAGTTGCAATGAAAGAAATAAATTATTCTAAATAAATAAATGAATAAATGATTTAAAGGACCAAAGAGGCAAAGAGAAACGGACATGGTCAATCTGCTTGGTTGCAGGGGTGACCTTGCCGTGGACGGCGGCGATGAGGTCATCGTAGTAGCTATCGGGGACAGTGGACTTTTTCTTGGCGGCGCCGGAGAGGGAGAACCAGACGGTGGGTCGGAGGGCGGGAGGAATACCCTTGCGGATGAGGCGCTTGAGGGCGATGGCGTTTCCGAGGGCGGAGAGCTTGAGCTTGGCGGCGGAGACACGGGTGTCCAGGTACCAGGTGGGGCCCTTGCTGGCCTCGAATGCCCACCAGACCTTGCTTTTCTTCCTAGCCTTCTCCGCCACCTCGTTCAGCACATTCACGTCGTCCACATTCCCCTCCACCGTGAATCCGTACAGATCCTGGAACTTCACCGTCAAATTCGCCCGCCGCGCGTGGATGCTCGGCCGCAGAATCTGTACCTGCGATTGGTACTCCACCGCTAAATCTTTCTTGCTCTGCGTGTGACCTGCACACCCATACATTTCTTTGATGGTTTTCGGATCAAGAAACAGAGTCCCTTGTTTCAACGTTCCATTTTCAAAAAAGGAAAAGATGATGATGAAGAAAGGAAATTAAAAACAAAAAAAAACAGTCTTCGCAAAAATCTGTCGGGCTGATTGCTTTGATCGATTGGTCTTTTTCTCGGACCAAACGAAAACGAGACAAAAAATCGACGAAAAAGGCCGCCAAGATTATAGCGATTGATGACCACGTTGGCTCTACCATTCTAGGAAGTATTTTACTATTTGTTGGGCCAAAAAATAAATCTTTCTTTGTCAATTACTCCACCTATTTAAGAATTAATTTTATTAGTTAATTTTCTACACATTTTAAAGAGTAAAAAACAATGTAAAATGTCAATTTCATTTGTAATGATAGTGGATGAAGTATATTCTCTATGTCTCATATATTTCTTCTTATTTAACTTTTACAGTCTCTAAAATAATATTTTGACCATTAATATCTTTAATTATTTTTATATATTTATAAGTTATAAAAATATAATTATTCAAAATTATATGTCAAAATGAATCTATTGATATTAAATTTATTTCATAAATCAACATATTTATAACATAATTCTTCTTTTACTAAAAAAGAGTCCCGACGCTATAGGGTGGTAAATAGCTTTTGAAACGAAAATCGAAGACCGCAGGAATTTAAAAAATTAAAAGCGTGCAGAGTAAAAGCGTAAGAAGAACTCACCCTTCCAAAACACTCATAAGAGATTCCCATAATTGAGGAAAGATACAGGGCATAGCCCGGATCCAAGAAACGGACAAAGAATGTCAAGGATCTTTAATTTAGTCAAATAGGCGCCTACGATAGCCTTCTCTTCTTCTTCTTCGACATCACCCGCTATAAGCGTAAGATTTCTCTCTTCTTCTTCAACATTAGTCGTTACCAAAACACGTTAGACTTCTTTCTTTTCATGGTTTCCAGTTTCCAGCTAGTGTCCAAGTTTTCTCTTGCTTCACTTAGACCCACTTTGAGGGAGATGTCATATAATAATAACAATACTCTCTCCGCCCCTCAAAAATTTCCTTTTTTCTTTATTCATTCATCTCAAAAAACTTTTCCTATTTCCATTAAAAAGTTACATTTTTACCCCTAGCTACTAATTCTTAATCTATTTATCACATCACACTTTTTCATTATTAATCTACCCATCACATCCTACTTTTACACATTACATCCAATGACATTTTTGAAAATTCAATACCAAATTACAATCCACTTAATTTCTTTAAAAATTAAAAGCAGAAAGGTTTTATAGGATGGAGGGAGTAGTTTTAATTATGACAGTGTTTGCTCTCTCTCTCTCTTTCCACGCCTTCTATTTTTCTGTGTTGTAGAGTTAATTTTTATGACAGAAAGAATATAATTTCCGCAAGATAGGCGACGGAAATAGCGACAGAACAATTCCGTCGCTAAACTAAAACGCAGCGTTCTACATTAGTTGCACATGGCGATAGAAAAATTCCATTGCCAACTTAACCACAGAAATATTTTGTTGCTAAATATGTCATCCAACGAGGCACGACTAACCTCCCGCGAAAATATGACGACAAATTTAGCTATCCTTCGTAATCTTTGGTGAAATTAGACTTTCCATCGCCGATTCCCTCGCCAAGAGCTAGCGTCAAAACATTTCCATTGCCAATTTCTTTCGTGATGTTAGCGGATTCTAGTAATGTAATTTAGGAGTTAAAAAAAGTGTCAAATTTTCAAGAATGCCCCTATTTTAATTTGGAGGTGAATTAATTTGGGCAGATGTTTGTTAAAACTTAAAGTGGAAGGGTGTTATTGACTTTTTTTATTAAAAAGTAAGCTAAAAAAAGCAATGGGAAATTTCTTTAAGACTACTGAAAAAGAAGTTTAAGTGAGAAGAACATTTTGGAACGGTGTTACTTTCTCTTTTACTTATCGTTCAGTGAATGAGGTCGCTCATGCTCTTGCTCAGGTAGCTCTGTAGAATTGATATTTTCCAATAGTCATAATGTGAGATTACAAGGGATTAAGGTTTCCTAGTTATTATAGGAAACTATAATTAATCTAATCTATACATGTATGGTAACTACCCATTATTCACAATATTAAATATAGTAAGAATATATTTAACATGCTCCCAACAGAACTGTAGAGGATCAGCGAACACCCAAGCAATCTCGGAATTTGGAGAAGACAATGGAAGGGAGACCCTTGGTAAAGATGTCTGCATACTGTAACGAAGATGGTACGTGAAAAACCTGGACCTGACCTAGAGTTACTCTGTCTCGAACAAAGTGAATGTAAACCTCAATATGCTTCATGCGTCGTTGTTTGGCGGGATTTGCTGACATTATCGCAGAAAACTAGTCTCGATCGCGTCAGTGGTTGCTTGAGCTCGAGGAGAAGGTTGCGCACCCAACTTACTTCGGCGACGGCATTTGCAACTGCCTGATACTCCGTTTTAGTTCTGAATTTGGAAAATGCAGTATCTGGACGTGGACCGACAAATGTCAGGGCAACCAGCCCAATCAGCATTAGAGTAAGCCCGCATGTGGTCACTCTAAGACGGAGAGATAGAGATGTCGTGTGTGGGAGTGTCATGGAGTTAGTGTAGGACCCGTTTCATAGCTGTGAGGTGCGGCATACGGGGATCATGAAGGAAGAGGCAGAGTTGTTGTATTGCATAAGTGATGTCTAGATGGGTAAATGTGAGGTTTCTAATCCCCCCATGATGGCACGGTACAGCTTCTGGTCGAAAACAAGGGATCCTGCAGATTCAATTCTGATAGCTTTCCTCGTGTATCGAAGGGAGTGGAGACCGGTTTACAAGAGAGCATACATGCACAATCAAGGATATCATAAAGAAACTGAGTCTATGTAAGAAATAATCCATGAGAGGTGTGCTGAACATTGATTCCGAAGAAAAAGTGAAGATCCCACATGTCAGTCATAGAAAATTTTCCCTTCAGGTGCCGAGTGATTGTCTAGAGAAGACTATGAGATGAAGCATTGAGAATGATGTCATCCACATAGAGTAATAAGAAAGCCATATCATGCCCTTATCCATAGGTAAACAAAGAGGTGTCACTTTTACATTCGCTAAAGCCGAGAGATAGAAGAAAACCCATGAACCGCTGATACCAGGACCGAGGTGCCTGTTTAAGACCATATAAATCTTTGTTCATTTTACCAACATAATGCGGCCGAGATGGATATTGAAATCTAGAAGGTTGTGCGGTGTAGATAGTTTCTGTGAGACGTCCATGGAGGAAAGTATTCTTGACATACAATTGGTGGATTGGCCACCCCCGAGATATGGCTAGACTGATTATGATACGAATAGTTGCCGGTTTGACCCCCGGACTGAATGTCTCATCATAATTTATGTCATGGCGCTGATTGAACCCACAAACAACCCATCGAGCTTTGTACCTGGACAATTCACCTGTATGGCCAAGTTTGTGTCTAAAGAGTTATTTGCCAGAGATAATATTTTGGTTGGGGGAGAGGGCACTAAACCCCATGTATTATTAGCAATCAAAGCATTATATTTATCTTGCATAACATTGAACCCGTTTGGATCTTTTAGTGTACTACGGTAGGTAGGGGGTATGGGGGATATTTTGGCAGTGGTGTTTAGGTTGAGGATTTATTTGGGGCAGAAGACACCAGCTTTGGCTCGTGTGACCATGGGATGTGTGGGTAGAGGGGGTGGGGCTGTTTCGGGTAAGGGGTTTGGGTGGGCAGTGCTGTCAGGTGAGGCCGAGAGGGGCGTGATAGAGAGAGTGGGTGGGTTGTTTTTTATGGTGGCGTGGGTATGATACTGTGGGGTGTGGAGGGGATGGGGGAGAGAATATGGCCGTGTAAAGGAGAGTTAAGAGGTGGGCTGCTTTGGGAGGTGGTAGTGGCGTGGGGTGAGGGTGATGGGGAAGACGGTGAGTGTGCTCAAGAAGGGTGGCTGAGGAGGTGGTGATGATGAGGAGGTATGTTGTCCTCCATGGCGTCAAGAAAATTGTAATCAGAGGGAGGGTGTTAGGGGGCATAGAGGAAGGATGACTCATCAAAAGTGACATGACGTGAGATGATGATTTTGTGGGTATTTAAGTCCAAGCAGCGATAGCCACGTTTAAAGTCAGGATAGCAAAAAAAATGCACCGAGCGAAACGTGCAGCTAGTTTATGCGGAGCAATGGCGGATAGATTTGGGTAGCAGAGGCATCTGAGGATGCAGAGGTGTTTGTATTACAGAAGAATTATAGAAGAATTTGCGGAAGAAACTATTTTTAGTTGAGTAGAAATTCAAAAATTATTCTCAAACACTCTAACAATATATTTATGAAATATTTGCACTAAATAGTACTAAAACATAAATCATTTCTCAATGTAGGATTTAAACTTTTTTATTCCCTAAATAGCACTTAATAATGTCTAGAAGGAGGAATAGTGTCCAGTGATGGTGAAAATTTACTTGAATAATGACTAATGAGTAATGACTAAAAGTGCTACATTGAAAAATAAACACATATGATGCTATTTAAGGAAAGTCATTATGTTTTATTGATATTCAGTTAAATTCCTAAATATTTATTACAATCTCAAACAAAACCTATCTACTCCCTCTGTTCACCAAAACACTTCTTTCATTTCTTCCCTTCTATCAAAACACTTTTATTTTCTAATAAAAATCACTTTTATTCATACTTTTTCTTATCCTATCTATCACATCATACAAAGTACTTTTTTATTATTAATCTATCTATCATATCTTACTTTTACTTATCACATTAAGGACAAATTTTGAAAGTAACTATAATTTAACCATTCTTTATTTTGGCTTTTGGTCAAATTAGGAAATAATGTTTTTGCAAATGAGGGAGTACATATATTGGGAATTGCTCCAAGAAATAGAGAAACAAACAAAGGGTGATTTCCCAATCAGTGCAGATTTGGGAAATCCATTCCCAAATGGTGAAGGGGGGTCTGACATTGCGCAGGATGTGGGACTTAGGCTTTAACGGGACTGCCAGTACCGTAATATGTTTTTTTTAGATTAACGGTACTGGCTCTACCGTTAATCAATGAGTTATTTAAATAAAATTTTCCTTTTGTTAAATATTGACATTAAATTAGAACAATAATAAAAATTTTATTCATTTGATGGACTACTACTGAAATTAAAAGCATACAAATAAAAGTTACCAAACATATATAAAAATCTCACATTGAAATTTTTTAATTTAGGTGAAATATATGGTGTAAGATGATTAGTGGTATTAGATGTGAGATATTTTTTTTGTTAGGTGGATTGTATTGTGTAGGATGGTTCGTAGTGTTATGTGAGAAATTTTTTTGGTTAGGTGGATTGTATGGTGTAGAATGTTTCGTGGTGTTAGATTGGATATTATACAAATTAATATCTACCGAAATTAATACAATAATATAGATTTTATCATCCAAATTAATAGAAGAATAAAAAATTTTTATCATCCAAATTAATACAATAATAAAAAAGTTTAAAGTACAATAAATACGTTCAATAAATGTTTACGAATCAGATTCGTCATCGTGATATTGTCTTGGGACAATGTAGTGACTTCCTGTACCGCACCGCCGGCCCCGTATCTGTCTTTGTGGCCTACGTCATGCCACGTCTGCTCTCTGATCCTGGAGACCTTGTAGATTGTCCTCTTGAGTCAGCTGTGATACGAAGTCCCCGTATATGTCTGCCGGTAGTGGAATGTGCGTGCTAGGAATATGTGTCGTCATATACGCGGGGGTGGTATAATGGGAAGAGGTTGCCCCGTTACCGAATGGGGGCTGTAGAGAAGATGGCGTAAAGAATGATGGCCCTACTTCATCGTCATCTGGTCTATGCTGTTGCACCTCCGGGCTATGATGAACAATATATTCATCAACCTCATCCTCTATCTCCTGGTTTTGACGTTGCCTTCGGGGGGCCGACCACGCACCGGTGCATCTCTACGTCTATCAGGACGCCTATGAATCACCCCAGGCTCGTACGCTGGAACTTGAATCGGATGAGAGAGCATCTCTCCGTGTCCAGCGTCACGGATGGACTGCACTTCCTGATCATGCACGCCACGCACAAGTGTGTAGAGGGGGTGACCTTCTTCAGGTTGATCTACATCTGTTCTTCGTGATATATCAAGCAAACTGAAAAGCTGTACGTATAAAGAAATTAGTTTAAATAAAAAAAATACTATAATTAATATAGTAAAGAAATGTTACTAATAAAGATACCAGACAATGAACGTCCGGATTGAGAGGGACGTAGCCAGGGACTAATACGTGGTCATGAGCTGGGTTGCCTATGATGCGTCTACCATGACGATAATACCAGTGTCGATACGCATCAGTGTATCCGTGATGATCAAAGTCAATATCCACAATACTCTGATGTCGGCCTTCCCACTCTACTACAAAATGTGACGTCCTAGGAACCATGGTCCCTATGGTTGTCCTGACTGTGTGTAACTCACGATCATAATCCACTGCCTGAGGGATATCCTGAAGTCCACCAAACTGGCGACAGAACCGATCCGGGTAATACATCTCCACTAGACCTGTGCAAATAAGGATCCGGGCCGGATCTGGGCCGGGCTTAATATAAATTATTAGCCCATTTACATGGGCGGGCCTGGCCCGGCCCGTATTTGATGGGCTAAATTCTTTACCCATACCCGCCCATCTTTGCGGGCCGGACTGCCCACTGGGCCGCCCGGCTCGGATAAAACATCAAGAAAATTTATTTTGTACAAAAAATTAAAAAAACATTGAACTCTTTTTAATGTTTAAAATAAAATAACCAGTCACCACATTTATATAGAAAACATAATAGAGATATTGTTGCATAATTAATAAACTCAACATACTGATTCATTAAAAGAGTATTGATTTTTGTTTAAAAGAGGGGAGTGAATTAAACTATTATACATGAATTATAAAAAATTTTAAAATTTGTATTGGCTAAGTAATTAATAATAAAGTAAATATATTTGATGGATATGGGCGGGCCTGTTGGCCCAGATGGGCTAAAAGTAATTTCCAGATCCGCCCATATACAATTCGGGCTTGGGCCGGCCCGCCCATTTAGGTATTAAAGGTTGTCCATATCTGCCCTTTTTAAAGGGCGGGCTGGGCGGGCCGAACGGGCCGACCCTTATTTGCACAGGTCTAATCTCCACCATATAGGTGTATATCAACGGAACACGTGCACATCATATTGCGAACCCTGTGGTGCAGTGAGGATGCAAATGCTGGAAATCGGGGTATGGCATCCAAACAAACTGCGTAAAGAAGCAAATAAAACAGTCAATAACACTACTACAATTCATATAATAGAATGGAAATAATAAAATGGATAGACTATACCTCTCTCTCTTGTAGCCTCTGGTCCCTGTATGGTCGAATGGTATGAGACGGTGACACTGTCCAACGATGATAACACACCCACCTGTGAAGAAACACATAAAAAATTAAGTACTAAATTAATTGAATAATTGTAAAAACCAATTCATACGTAAAATTACCTATACGTAAAAACAATTCATACGTAAAATTGCACGACACAAATTATTGTAAAGGCAAGCCAATGCTGCGGAGCCTATAGCGTGACTTCGGACTTCTTGCGTCGTGCCAACGATCAACTCCAAAAGGCACAAGTTCACCTTGTTACCCGTCGTGCTAGCAAACAGAGCACCACCAATAATCTTCAACATCAATGTCCGAACATGCTGCCGAAAGTCGACCTTCGGGCTATGATCACCAATAGGAATGAGTACAATCGCATTCATTTTGATCTGCGTCTTAGTCACGTCCTCTAAAGATGGCCTAAACCCCAACATATCTAAACACAATTGGGCCCGATACTCTTTGGTGTTGCCATGCAAACCAACAACCGGGGTGCCATCTACGGGGAGACCAAGTAGGACCTCTACATCTTGTAATGTGATCCCAACCTCTCCAAACGGAAGATGAAAGGCGTGCGTCTCCGGTCTCCACCTCTCCACTAAGGCGGTAATCAAAGCCCAATCTATTTGTAACTTAGAAATTCTTTCAACTTCGTAAAATCCATATTCACGCAATATATCCAACACTCGTGGATGACGTTCTACACCAAATCCTTCCCTCAAGCTACCAAAAAATTTTACACATTTCACCGGTACGTCGCCAAACTCACGGTCTTGCCACACTCTATCACAACGATGTTTGCCAGGTGCCAAGACTAGTACATCGGGAACAATTGGTCCCGGATGGACCTCCGTTCTTTCGAAATTCATTTTTCTACAAAATTAATATTTTTATTTTATGAATACGAAAAATCAAAAGTATGTAGTGCACTACAAAAAATTCCACAAATATTTCACACAAAAGATTCCAATATCTCATAAACATAAAATTATCAAATTTCTCAACATAGATCTAATCTAAATTTTTAATTTTCTAAATTATCAATATTTCAATTTTCTATATTCTCATTCTAAATCTAATCACAAATATAAATCATAAAATTTTCAATCATCAAATATAACTTCAAATTAAAAATTTAGGAAAAAAATTAAGAAAAACGGTACAGTTTGTACCGTTAACCTGGGCGTACGACGACGACGGAGAGGGTAAGACGGCGTGCGACGGCGACGACGTCGAGCTTGAAGAGGATGGCGCTGTTCCCTGCTGCTTCTTCGAAAGTGGGAGAGGGAGGGCTGATTTTGGATAGAATATGGATGGTTATCCATCCATTTAGTTTTTTTTAGGCATTACGGTACAAGGAGTACCGTTAATATAAAGAAATTAATTTCTTGTACTTTAATGGTACAAGCTCTCCCCTTCATCTATTTTTTCTGATCGGGAACGCTTTTTTGGTTTTTTCACTGAATGGGAATTAATTCACAAACAAAAACGCGATCAAAGGCACCACCAAAACTAAATAAAGACACGCATATAGTATGAACCTTAAACGAACGTATAAATGGTCATTTTTAATCAAACCATGCACGTGCAATAATATGACATTTAATAATGGTCATTTTTGAAAGTTTTTTTGACATTTAAGGTCAGATAAAATTAAACTGAAACATGTTTTAGGTACGAAGTAACTATATTTTGTGGATCGTCACTGATGAACAACTCTCTTGTAGCCCGAACGTGCACGTGTGAGGACGAAACAAGTGCGCATCACACCATAGCAAACCAATGAGGAAATAAAGATCTTGAGAATCAACAAATATGGTATCTCAACTCCGGAGTGGGTGCTTAGCTCGCACTTTGGCAAATCGGCCGGCGGCGGAGGAAGCTTCGTTGACGGCGTCCGCCCATTCTCCACCACTATCGCCGTCGACAATCCCCACGACAAATGCACGTCGAGATGACAGTGTAACAACCATACTCCTGCAACATTCAGTTCATCATTTTGTTATGACAGACGTGAGAAAGTATGAACACGAACAATCGACAATCACGAAAAAGACAGATATTTAACGTGGTTTACTAACAACTTGTTAGTAACCTCCACGGACAGAAGAGAAAATATTATTGATCAGTATTCTTTCACCAGATTACAAATTTTCTCTACTATGAGTGGAGGAGTACAAATACAAGCTATATATATATATATATATATATATATATATATATATATATATATATATTATATATATATATATATATATATATATATATATATATATATATATATATATATATATATATATATATATATATATATATATATATATATATATATATATATATATATATATATATATATATATATATATATATATATATATATATATATATATATATATATATATATATATAGGGAAGGGATATGGGTAATCCTAATCCTACTACATATATAAAGATGAGAATAGGAAAGATAATCCTAATCATATTCCTAGTCGTACTCCTAATACGTCTAGAATACAAATTCAAGGCATTTTCTAACACATTTAAATAAAAAATGTGTTGCATCAAATAATGTACACATAGTAAAAGTGTAACTGTTTGACAAAAAAAAGTTTTAGGACACCTGGGTTATCGGCTCGGAATCTAATGGCAGCCCATCCTCCGGCGGGAACAGCGATGGTGTTTCTTTGTTGTGGACTAAACAAGTTGAATTTCCCCGGGTCAACTAAAGGGTTATAGTTCCCGAACCCCTGAGCTAACACGTAGAAGTTGAAGCCATGCAGATGCATGGGGTGATTCTCCGCCCCGATCAACGCCGTGTTCTGAAACACAATCTCCACCGTCGAATTGAACTTGACTTTCCTCACTCTAGTCGATTTCACCGTCGTCAGTAATGTGGTGTTCAAGCTGTTACTGACGTTCGTGTAGTCAAACTTCGCTGGAGGTTGGTCAGGGAAGTCAGTGGTGTAGACCCCATTGATTTCTCCCATGAACGTGGCCTCCAGCAGCGATAGTTTGGTCGGCAGTTGGAAGGAGGCGTTGTTCATGCTTGCTGCCAATCGCTGACCGTTAATCCAGGGCCGGTCCTGAGGATTCATCAGCCTGGGCCGAAAAAAAAAAAAAGGCCCAAAAAATCTTTTATTTAATGATCTAAAAAATTCACATACGTAAACTAATTATATCTAAATAATAAATAACGCAATATTATTAAAAGAAACAAATAAATGACATAATTAAAGTGTTATAATTACATACCGTAAAAGCTAGCCGAGGATTCGAGAAGTTCTCCTTGCATTCTTGAGAGCAAATTGGTTGATCACATCTTCACAGTCTATGCTCTCTAAGATTTCATTCTCGATAGCTATTACCGCCAATCCACTAAGTCTATCTTGGGACATTGTAGACCGTAAGTAAGATTTCAAGAGCTTCAATTTGGAAAAACTTCTCTCTGCAGATGCCACCGTTACTGGAACAGTCAACAAAATTCTATATGCAATGCAAGCATTCTGGTAACAACCAAGTTCTTTTAAATGCTTCAAAACATCTATGGGATTGCTAAATTCACTTGTTTGCAATGTGTTGAATGATTTCAACTCCATGTAAAGCTCTTCGGCATCAATATCCGATCTTTCTTCAAACTTGAGTGCATTTTCAAGTTGATGGCAAAACAACTTAAGCTCTTTTTCTTCAATTCCACTCAACTTATGTGGAAACAAAAACCCAAATAATCTCTCATAGTCTTTGAATTGTTCAAATCTCATCTCAAGAGAAGATATGGCTTTATCCACAACATAAGAGAAGAAATTGACCCTGAAATTCTCTTCATTTGTAAATGAAACTTCTTCACTACTTGAACTCTCATCAACTCTTTTTTTCCTTCGAATCAAACGCTTTTCTGGAAATATCGGAGGTATGTCCATTTCAGCAGCTATCTCCTTTGCTTCATCAATTGCTTTTGAATAACCAGTTTCTCTATAACCCTTGAAGTAATCAATCAATCCATTTATCTCTTTAATAGCAATATCAAGATGCATATCCTTTGATTGTAACTTCTTGCTTACTATATTTACCTGGTTTAATATTTGATACCAAATAACAATTGATACCAAAAACTCAAATTCACTAAGGTTTTCTGCTAGTGACTTTGCCGTGTGAACAATTGTATTATCACTATCTTTTTCTTCAACTTCAAGCAAAGCTTCTCGTACATCGGCAATTTGCATTCTAATTGCCTTAATACTCTCAACACGGCTTTCCCAACGAGTTTGAGATAATGGCTTAAGACTCCAACCTTTAACATTATCTTTCAAAATTTGCCACCGATTAATTGAATGTGCAAAGATAGTATAAACTTTTTGGATGGCTCCAAAAAAATTCTTCCCTTTAACACAACTCTGAGCCATATCACATAATGTAAGATTAAGAGAATGACAACCACAAGGAGTGTAAAATGCTCTAGGATTGACATCCAAAAATCTTTTTTGAACTCCTTGATGTTTTCCTTTCATATTTGCCCCATTATCATAACCTTGACCACGAATATCATCAATTTCAAGATCAAGAGACTTTAACTCCTCAATTGTGACATCAAATAATCCTTTTCCTGTGGTATCATTAACATTCAAGAAGCCTAAAAAAGACTCTTCCACAGTAACAGAATTACCTGAGAAGTTTAAATACCTCACTATCATACTCATCTGCTCTTGGTGACTTGTATCAGGGGTACAATCAAGTATGATTGAGTAGTACTTGGCTTCCTTTATCTTCTTGATGATCTCCTTCTTAATCTCTTGAGCTAAATCAAGTATGAGTTCATTCTGGATCTTGTGCCCGAGATAATGCACATGAAGCTCATCATTTGTGATTCGGCGCACATGCTCTCGAACAACTGGATCAAACTCTTGTAACATCTCAATGAGACCCAAGAAATTTCCATTACCTGTTAAAAAGTAAACATGATTAAGAAACATTACACTTTATGAAAGTGGAACATTAAAAAGTAAAACATTTTTAACTCCTTACCTTTTTGATACAATCTTTCTTTTGAGCCACGGAATGCTAAATTATGCTTAGCCAAAAACTTCACTATTGCTATGATTCTGAAAATGACTTGTTTCCAGTAATCTCTTTCTTTCTTGAATTGCTCGTGCTGAACTTTATCAATTGTTTCATTTATCTTCAATCTTTTACGCATATCAAGCCATCTATTCACATTGGAGAGATGATCCATTGAAAGTTCGTGTTCTTTGACTCTTCTATGAGCAGGTTATGCAGATTGGCACCATGCTCAAATGATTTGTTTAAAATGATTTGTTTAGTTTGACTTTTTACTCAAAGAAATCAGACTGAAGAAATGTCACATAATTAAACGATTTAATTGAATAAAGAGGACTATTATATTGAATAAACGAAATGAAAGGTACTAGCCATCTAGGTCATTAATTAGGGAGGGAGGGTACCTAGGAGGATGGTGAAGTCGTGGTAGGGGACGGGGAAAGGGTAAGAGCGACCCTCACTGGGGAGGATGACTAGTGCGCCGTGGACGGTGGCTCGAAGGACGGAGGAATGAGCGTGCCACCATAGAGTTCCCTCTTGTCCCCTTATGTTAAACCTGTATGTGTAGCGTTGCCCGGGCGTAATCGGGCATTGGGTAACAAATGCAGGTCCATCCGCCCATCCACTTAACTGTTGTAGAACTCCATGCCTATATATTACTCCCTCCGTCCCATAAAACATTTCCTGTTTCAAAAAAAGTGCGCCCTTAAAATGAGTAATTTTGGTGTTATTTTCTAATTTTTCCCTTACTTTATAAAAGAGTAGGATGAGATGTGTAGAATAGATTAGTCATAATTAAAAAATAACACTAAAATTACTCATTTTAAAGGCGTGCCATTTTTTAAACAGGAAATGTTTTATGGGACGGAGGGAGTATAATCAATATATAAAGCAAATTTACCTAAACACTACTAAATAATCAATCATACATTTTTATTAAAAATAGCCCTAAATAGGACCAAAACATAGAGAAAATACCAAAATAGGAGATCCGTGTTTTTATTCTCCAAATAGGACTTCACATTGTGGTTGTAATGTGGCACTGTTTGAGCACATTACTATATTTTTTGGTAATGTACATGACCATGTTTGGTAATATAAATACATTTTAAATCTTATTTCCAGAATAAAAACATGAAAGTCTTATTTTGGTATATTTTCAATGTTTTACTCATACTTTAGTCTTTTTCCATATTTTTATTTCACAATATAATACTAATGTTCAATGTTCACTGGTCATTATTCAAGCAAATGTCCATCGCTACTAGACATTATTCAAACTAAATATCCAACATTTCTGGATATTGTTTCCGCCACCAAACATTATTCAAATACTATTTAGGGAATAAAAAAATTTAAATACTACATTGAGAAAAGACATACTTTCTCCGTTCCAAAAAGATGTTCATGTTTCATTTTTAGTGCATCTCATAAAACATTTTTATCCCGTCTAAAATGTCAAAAGAAAACATTCAAAACCACGTCTACCCACAATAAAGGAGAAATATTGTAAATTTTAGGCATTTTAGATATGGGTAGAAATGTTTCATGAGATGCGCAAAAAATGAAACATAAACATGTTTTTGGGACGAAGTAGGTATATCTTACTGCAAATTCACATATATAAATCCGTGAATGAGTGTCTCTGGATCACGGGTTGAATTTTGAAAACAATGGTGTGTTGTGCTTTTGAAAATTGTGAAACCAAAAAAAAAAGAAGTAAAAAAGATGATAACTTTTAACTTTTTTTTTTGAAGGGTAAAATTAAAAGATGTTGACTTAATAATGTATGTGAGATGAATGGAGGAGCGACCAATGGATGGTAACATTGTAGGGTGAATGGTTGAGGACATGGACGGCGAGGGTGTCGCCTTCTCTGGCGCGGATGGTTGGACCGGGAAGGCCTCCGTTGACTCCGGTTATTTCTTGTCTCCTACATAGCCGCTCCACTGTAAAATTGTGCACCTGCATCCATATCTTCCATATATCATCAAGTGATCCAAAAGTACATGATACCCGTAATGAGTTATTTTCATATGACTTTTCACCCGTAGATATTTTTAAATTTTGACCATAAATTATAAAAAATAAAATACATTGAATTGTGATAGTTTCTTGATAATTCCTTGTTATGAATTGTGATATATTACTGCAGAATCAGCGATCAAGAGTGTGGGGATGGGGGCGGGAGGAAAACATGTGAAAAAGCTTTAGTTTTGGGGAGTGTTAGATGAGAAGAAAAAACGAAAGGGAAAGTTTATTTAGGGACGGAGGGAAGTATCATCTTTCACATGTTCTTAAATAAAATAATATTTTAAAAATATTTTACTAGATGAAATATTGAACAAAACACCTTCGCAATCCAAAATTAGCTACTATTCAGCGCTAAATTTAATTTTTAATAACCATTTTATAATTTTTTGACACTTACAAAACACATCAAATAATTAAAATTACGAGCACCTAATAATATTAGTATGTCCTATAACATCACTCAATTCAAGGGAGGGATCGGGGTATAAATGGAAATGCAATAATATGGAGGCAAAGGTGATGAGGGAGGGAAGACTTACGTTAAACGTATGCTCTATAACTTCGGCGGACGCCGCCACGCCCATAAGAGAAAGGGCGGCGGCCCATATTATGATGACCACATCTCCACTATGCATCTTCTATTCAAATGATACTTATGATCATGATGATGATGAAGAAGATAATGGACTACTCTCTCCCTACACACACACACACACACACATAATGTCTCAGCCTCTACTGGAGCTTAAACTTGGGTGAACTTCTCTACGAATCTTGAAATTCAAAAAAAGGGAAACTATTTGGTTAAAAGTATTTCCCCGTCCAAAAATGTTTTTTTCATTTGATTTTTCTTGATCAAATAAAGTTTGTAAATTTTTTGACTCTGATAAGTGGGAAAAAAATATATTCCGGGTAATATATTACTTGGGTATGATATAAATTTAAGTAATATCCATATATTCCTATTGAAACGTAATTTTCGAATATTAAATTTTTATAAAATATATCTATGTACTCTCTCAGTCCCAAAAACTTTTCCCCTTTCTTTTTTTTCTTGTCACACAAAATCCTTCTATATTCTAATAAAAACATATTTTTACCCCTACTAATTCTTAACCTACATACACATTATACTCCCTCCGTCCCAGAAAAAATGCCACGTTTACTATTCTGGTCTCTCGATAACTTTTGTTTGTTTACTCGTTTTGGTTGACCATTTGATAAAATAAAATATTCTTGTCGCATCTTGTTTTGTAGAGCTTTTCATGTACTTTTAAATGGTGTAATTTTTACTCTTTATTACTCTACCAATTTGAAATTAAAGTGATTTTAAAAGAGATGATATTTTGCACGTCTTTCGAAGTGTTACAAATAAATTGGGACGGAGGGAGTACCTTTTTTACTCATAATCTACCCATCACATCCTACTTTTACTCATCACATCAAGAATATTTTTGGAAAGTCAACACAAAATTATCCTTCGCTTAATTTTTTAAAATTCAAAACGGAAACATCTTTATGAGACGGAAGAAGTATAAATAATATACTCCGCAAGTAATAATGGTTAAAGTGCAATATTCAAGATCATGAAAAATGGGACGAAGAATAATTAATAGAAAAGAAATTCATGGTGGATGGCAAGTAAATGTACTCAAAATCAGGCACACAGAAGTAAACAATGTGGCCATCGGGTCAATGCCGGTTTAATTGTTGCACTTGTCTTTGTATAGTAGTTTGTACACTTTAATTGACATTATGTCAAGTAAATAATTTTTATTAATTCGGATATTTTACTTAGTTTATATTCCTACAATTTAGGCTTTTTTATGTTTTGGTCCATGTTCAAAGTCACATATCCTTTCCAGGTAGAGTGCACCCTCCCCGCATAATAAGTTTAACTTTTAATTTACTTTTACTTAGAAATAAATGAGATTAAGAAAAAATGAAATTTTATGATTGAAATATTTCCTTAAGAAAAACAAAATACAGACCACAAACTTTTTTAAAAAAATTAATAAAAAGTACTCCCTCCGTCCCAAATTATAATGTCTATTTACTATTCACAGGACCAAACTTCATTCATTTTCCTTCTCTATTTTCGTTAGCAATTTGATAAAATAAAGTATTATTGTCACTACTAGTTTTGTAGATCTTTTGATGTAGTATTTTAATATGTAATTTTTATTTTTTAATTATATACCATTTGTCATATAAAATGATTTGAAAATAATTTCAGTCAAACATCATAAACCGAAATAGGTTATGACTTTGATTTTTTAAATTTTTAAATTAACATTAACACTTACATTTTCTATTAAATAAATTTAAAATATCAAAAAAATGTATTAAATCCATTAGATTATTTTATTTTAAATTCTGAAGTAATGTTTAGACATATAAATCAATATAAGGAATTTAAAAAATGCTTAAGTTTTTGAAAAAAGGTAGATAATTATGCAATATCATTAAAATTTTGTGTGAAAATATAAATTTATACACAAAAACGAGTAGTAAAGTATATGATTTTGAAAAATTCTTACTTCAGCGGGTCGGTCAGTTTGATCGGGTTCGATCGGGTTTGACCCATTTTAAGAGATTCATTTCGGGTTCGATCAACTTCGGGTTCGGTCATCAAATCTATTGTTCAAAATCCATTGTTTTCCAGGTCTAGTTTTAATACTTTGAGAAAATTATTTTGTGATATTCTCTCGTCCTTTGTTTGGTACTAACATTTTTATTCCTTTAGTTTAAATTCGGGCATGTTAATCATATTTTATGTATTGCTCCCTCCATTCTCAAAAAGAGTTCCTAATTTAACCAAGTATAAATATAATAAGGAAGTGTTAAATTGTAGTTGACTTCCAATTTTATGATGGATATATTATTAAAGAAAAAGTATGATGTAATAGATATTGTATGAAAAAGTTACCCCGGAGTACATAACATATTGTAAAGAATATGAATAGAGTTTTTTTGCACTATTTACCTTTGAACTTTTAAAAAATTGCACGATTTTGTCTCGAGCTTTAAAAACTACACCAATATCCCTAAATTTTTAAAAATGTTGCACCCATGATCCCTTTGGGCTAGATTTGGAAATGTGTTAATTACACGCTCATTTAATGAAAGTGTAAATTATCTAAAGTCATATATCACACACGAGTCTTGCAATATACGATCCTGAGATATTATTTTATATAATTTTAGCCTCTTTAAGCCCTAGATAATAATGATTCTCGGTTTAATAGTTAGTAACCAAATTTGAAGGTCTGACATCAATCGATAAAATTCTTCATCAATTGATCGACATTTTCATGTATTCATGGCATCTTCGTCAAGCTAAGCTCCAACATGTATACAGATTAGCGTATGATTAAGCTAAGCTCCCTGGCTAAGTTCGACCCCAGTCCTTACCTGGACGGAGGGAGCTCGAGCGCTTCCGAAGAAGAAGAAGAAGAAGATGGACAAGGCGACCAGGATCCGGGGGCCAGCTTAGCAACATCCAAGGCAGGCGAAAATCCCAGCTCGAGCATCTAACTCCCCTGTCTCCCCTCTTCTTGTTGCTTTTATTCTGCCCTTCAGCAATGTAAAGACTTATGATTTTTCGGAATGCCTTGAGATTTCGATGCAATGTTCTCATGTTGGATGTGATGTTTAACTCGTCTTGATCATCATGCGCTTTCCTTTTTCTATACGTGATTACTATGCTCCTTAATTTAGTTTAGCTCGTTAACATGGTTTGGGCCCAACTTTTGACCCTGGCCCAGCTGCATGTCCAGGCCCAGCTTCGGGATTGGCCAGCGTGCCGCCCAACTGGCCCACTGCCCTTCACAGTCTCCGATTGGACATTCGCGTGGCTCGAAGTCACTTTATCGATTCAGCTGCCTTGGGACTCATCCGTCCCTTCGGTTTCTTCGCCCAGGGCTATTTATAGCCCCCCAATCTTTACTCAATTCCATCATCAAATACTTTACTTCTCTCTGTTTTTGTCATGTCTGAAGGAATCCCCACTTCTCAAGATCTCTCCGACGGGCCGGCTCCTTCTTCGCCGGAACCTGCCTCTTCCCCCAAATCAGTTAACTCCAACGACTGGGGGGGCTAGACCCCTACGAATTCTGCCGCCGGTTGCCCCGTCGGTAATGGCCACCCGTGAAACCGCCGCCGATTCCCCCAAACCCTTATGAGGATTTCAGCGAGGCGTACAAGGCTCTCTCTGCCAACCGCCTGCCTGACGGGCGGGTTGACTGGGATGCCCCATGCCCCCTCCATTCACTACAATGCATGGCCTGGGAGAGCTTCCACGATGAGCACTTACCCCTCTTAGAGCATGAGTGCGCATATTACGCGAGTCTGGAGCAATGGACTAACGAGAGTCGCACCAGTTCACCGGTGAGGCCTAAAGATGAGGCTGTGGTGGGGGAAGAACCGGGTTCTTCCCTACCCCGCCCTATGGGTTGCTCACCTCCCCGGAAGGCCCTTAGGCGATCTGGGGTAGCGCGAGCGGCTCCAGGGTCTGCATCCTCATCTAGGTGATGCCGATTGGGGCTCACAGAAAAGTGAGCTGCATCCCGTCCCTCCTTGGTAGGAGAATGACGGTGGGTTCTTGCCGAGGCTGGGGGCGACCGCTCCTATTCCATGATGGAGAAGAAAGGTGGTCGCTCTGGACGGCCGGTGATCGGAGTTCTGTCGGCCTATACAGCTGCAGAACTACCCTTCAACCTTGCCTGTTTCCCCTGGATCCTTCGTCCTTCCTGGGCCTCAGCTACTCACCAAGTTCTAGATTTTTCTTTTTCCTTGTAAAAAATGTATGAGAAAATATCCCTTCTTTTGGAAGTACGTAGAGATTGTTCTCAACTGTATTGTAGTAGATGTAAGAGATTATCCTTGAAATGTAATAAACATTTTCATAAATATACTTTGATGTTACCTGTTTACTCACAAGTTCCATCTTCTTCTCTTTCGTATCTCATTTTAAGCGCTCAGGTTTCCTCAGACCTTAATTAGAGAATACCTTACCTCTTTTGCCGTTTTCGGGTTACTTCAACCCTTGTGGCGTCACCATACCTTCAAGGTCCCCTCGTCGCTCATGCGATCAACAGATCTTATGTTCCGGACTTAGCTGTTTTCTCAGGCTTTCTCGCCACGGCGTCGCCCTCTGGTTAATCGCGTCGCTTGACAGCCTTTAGTCTTGGTCGCTTTGACAGGGTTCGACACTTCATCCCCTGTTGGGTATCTTAGCGCGAATCACCATACAGCTCAGGCTTAGCGATCTCTTTTGGTCGCTCCTTGGCGATCTTTTTTGGTCACTTTTTTTTAGAATTGAGGACAAGATATGCCAGAATGCTGGTTTTATTAAACTTTAAGAGAGAATTACGGTTGGAATACAATCTATTGGTAAAATTTAATAAGGTTGGCGGCATTCCATACTCGCGGAACGTCGCCTCCAGCTGGTGTCTGCAATCTAAACGTCCCATCGGCCAACACCTCCTTTATAAAAAATGGCCCTTCGAAGCTCTTAGCAAACTTCCCCCCATCAGTCGGCCGACTGACCTCCCTTTTCCTAAGGACCCAGTCGCCCACTCTGAACTGCCTTGGTCGCACCCGCAGGTCGTGATATGACTTGACCTGCCGACGGTAGTTCTCTGCCCGTATGTACGCCCTTTCTCTTCGCTCATCAATGAGGTGCAGCTCTGACCTCAAGTTTTCTTCATTTTCCGGGCCATCAAATGTCTCCACTCTATAACTCAGCAACGAGGTCTCCGCTGGAGCCCTCGCTTCAAATCCATATGTGAGTGAGAAAGGAGTTTCACCCGTGGCCTTCCTCGGGGTAGTTCTGTAGGTCCACAAGATGTAGGGCAATTCCTCCACCCAGGCGCTTTTGCATTCCATTATCTTCTTCTTCAGGCCATCTATGATGGTACGATTAGTGTTCTCGACCTGTCCATTGGTCTGGGGGTAACCGACCGCTGCATAGCTGTGTTTTATGCCCCAGCTCTGTAGAAACTCATTGAACCCTCTAGCCTCGAACTCGCTTCCATTGTCGGTGATAATCTGCTGGGGCACCCCAAACCGGCACAAGATTTGCTTGGACACAAACTTCCTCATCTGTTCTTTAGTGATGGTCGGCACAGGGGCAGCCTCGACCCACTTGGTAAAGTAGTCGATCGCGACTACCAGATACGTGTTGTTCCCTGTCCCCCGAGGCAAAATACCCACCAGGTCCATGCCCCACCGCGCAAAGGGAATCGTCATGCTGATCGGGGTATAATTCGTTGCCGGTCGCCCCGGCACCTTTTGGAATTCCTGGCAAATCTTGCATTTACGCACATACTCTGCACAATCCCTGATAATCGTTGGCCAGAAATACCCTTGTAGGGTCACCTTCCTGGATATCGTGAAGGCTCCCTGATGTGCTGAGCATATCCCTTCATGGATTTCCTCCATTAACTTCTGTGCCTCGTCCCTCCTTAGGCATCTCAATAATGTACCATTGTACGATCGCTTGTACAGTCAACCGCACTCCAGCGTGTAGCTAGGTGCACGCCGTTTCACCACCTTTGCTGCGATTGGGTCAGTAGGTAGCGACCCGTCAAGGATGTACATGGTAATCTCATTGATCCAATCCGCCGGCTCCTTGAGCGTGATGACCAGTACTCGTCCGAGACCGATGCTTGGCTCGAGCAACTCTTCTTCCTGGGTCATGGCCTTGATATGTTCTGGGGAATCCGGACCAAGCTTTGACAGGATGTCCGCCTCGGCATTCTCTTCTCGGGGAACCTGCTCTATCCGGTATGCCCCGAATTCTTTAAGCAACTCCAGTGCGGTGTCCCTGTATTTCTTCATTCGCTCATCCTTGGCTTCAAATTTTCCTGTGACATGGCCTACTATCAATTTGGAGTCGCATCGGACTTGAATTCGTTCAGCCTTTAATGAAGCTGCCAGCCTCAAACCGCAAAGCAGCGCCTCATATTCAGCCTCATTGTTTGAGACTCTAAACCGGAATCTCACGGAGTAGTATGCTTTGAACCCTTCTAGTGATATTGCCACGACACCTCCCCCCGAAGCATCAGTCGCGGACGAACCGTCAGTGTACACAGTCCACCAGTTCCCCTCGGGTTCTTCTCCACTGGACTCCACCTCTCTTGCGGTGCATTCTACCACGAAATCTGCCAATGCCTGCCCCTTTATCGCCGGTCGTGACTTAAACACTCTCTGAAAAGATCCCAGGAACACTCCCCACTTGCTAACCCACGACGGGGCGTTTGGGCTTCGGAGAAGTGTTCCGATAGGAATTTGAGATAATACATGGACCGGATGGGCTTGAAAATATGGGGTGAGCTTCTTCACCGTACATACCACCGCGAAGATGGTTTTTTCCATGTTTGTGATGGGATAATATCCCTTGGGCCTAATTAAATATATTGGGCCGGTCCACGCAAGGAGCCCGCTAGGGAACCCTAACCCTAAGCTCCTACCTTGATGCTATATAAGAGACATAACCAAGAAGAAAGGGGGAGCCACCCTCTACATTTCACACATATTGTATTCTCTCCGTTCATCTTCTTCTTCTCGATGGAGCTTCGAGCTCCATCAATGGCTATCACGCTGATATACTGTACAAATATGCCCCCGATATATAATAAAACATCCCCGTTGGCATGGTACCACCAAAAAAGGCACGTGGTTTTCATCGATTTGGTTTCCATGTTAAAAGTCTATTGTCTATATTCTTGTTCATAAATTCCCTATATTTTATACACATATCGAATAGACCAAAAAATACACACCCGGGAGGTTTTGGTCTATCAAATGGTGCTTTCGTTGAGAAAAGATATTTTATGCTCAAAGTATAGAAACCTCCCTCTAATTGTCGATGAATTTTTAGTCCATAAACACATGGGATGCTGGCCACTGATCTTCGCTGCTGTCAACAGCCTCGGATCACAGAGGAGGCGTATCGGAGATGTGATGTTGTCGGCGGTTTTGATAAATCAGGATGTAACAGAGGAGGCTATGACTGCTACTGTCGATTCACAGCTTCTGTAGCATGGCGAAACGTTACTAAGTTCTGATATGCACATGGGGTCACAGATCTGGTGCTAGCCCGATCTACCATCTCAATCTCTTCAAAGCGGGGGATCGCCTAATTGCCACTGTCAAAACTTTGGAACGGAATCCGCCTCATACAATCTTGGAGATCGCGACTAATTTCGCTCCTGCATCTTCCGGATCCAATGGGTCTCGAGCTCAGCGATCAAATCCTGATAATCTGCATCTGGATTTTGGACCGGAGATGGAGCACCCTATGCTTCCGGTAACACCGCCGCTGGTCGCCTCCCCGCCGACCGCTGCAGTCGTCTCACGGCTTACCGATACTGGTCGCTGCACAGCGGACCGCTGCTGGTTGGCTCACGACTGACCGCTGCTAGTCGGCTCATGGCTGACCGCTGCTGGTCGGCTCACGGGTAACCGTTGCTGGTCGCCTCACCGCTGATCGCTACTGGTCGCCTCACCGCGGACCGCTACTGGTCGCTGCACGGCTGACCGCTGCTGGTCGCTGCACGGCTGACCGTTGCTGGTCGCTGCACGACTGACCGCTGTTGGTCGCCTCACCGCTGACCGCTGCTGGTCGCCTCACCGCTGATCGCTGCTGGTCGCCTCCCCGCGGACCGTTACTGGTCGCTGCACGGCTGACCGCTGCTGGTCGCCTCACCGCTGATCGCTGCTGGTCGCCTCACAGCTGACCGCCACTGGTCGCCCCACAGTGACCGCCACTGGTCGTTTCGCCTATGGTCAACTCACGCTGGTAACATGACTCCAATTGCCACTATTTGGTGGCTGGTCGCCCTATCCCCAACAGACATTAGTCGCTGACCGCCGATGATCACCTCGCTATCGCCATTGGTCACAAAACTCTCAATGGTAGGCAGATACTTCCCAAACATGCATGATGCACCCTATTCCAGTATGAGAACTAAAGGAAGGAGAAGGACCAAATCTTGATTTAGACGGGAGGAGTGAGGTCAATGGTGGAAGGAAGCAGGTCAGCCACTCTACGACGCCGAGAGCTTCGTCGGGAATTGCCGTGGGTCGCCTTACCGCTGACCGCCGCAGTTCCGTCATATATGCGGCTTCCACAAGTAAGATGAAGTCGGTGCTGCGTAGATCAGAGGTTGCTGCCACGGATGGCCGCACCTCGTCTTCGCCGACCGCTGCTCCTTAGCCGTCTCTTGTCGAGTTCACAGCCTTTGAGGCTGCAGGTAACACTAAACAAATCAAGCAAGTAAGATAGTTATTGTCTGGCCCGGGTATCTATGCTCCACGGATCCGGTCACACTCCACCAGCCCAAATCAGATTTCAAATGGGATCTACGAAATGTCTGGTTGTCCGTTGATTAAATTACTCACGGAGTAAGAGAAATCTGGTGAGCGGTGTGCTCACACGTGATTAACTTGTTTGAGCCACCTGCTCACAGAACAAAACAAACCAAAAACAAAAAAACTGAAGGCGGCCAAAGTGAGGCATGCACCAAGCTTTGCGTTGCAAAAACTTCAGTCTATTAGAGTTCGACGTTTGACTTCCAAATTGAGAGGAAGGCTAACCACCTTTTAAAGTGGTAAATCACGCCACGAGAACTCAAACCTTTAGGGCGACGCCAAACGCAGACCTTGTGAAAATCACCACGGGAATGCTAAAATTGGCTAAGTCCTAAGAGTTTACACCCCGAGATGAGCGGGTGTGTTCTCCCAAGTCATCAATGCAACAAATAAAAATACAGGCAAAGCCTATCTAAAGCCCACAAGAGTGGCACCCAAAACCACCTCGCGGGGCTTAAGAGATATTCATCAAAGTCCCTTCCCGAGGTAGGCCCTAAACCACCTCGCGGGGCTTAAGCCCTCGTCCTACGAGGCACAAAAGTCCTCTCCCGAGGTCGGTCCTAGATCACCTCGCGGGGCTCCAATTAAGTCCCCGTCATACGAGGCACAAAAGCCCTCCCCCGAGGTTGGTCCAAAAACCACCTCGCGAGGCGACCAAATCCCTCATTCTTTGAGGCTCCTAAAAGTCCTCCCCTCGAAACACAACGAAGCCATCTCATAGACTTCGTAGTCGCTCGACGAGGCAAGTATGTTTCTAACTTTCTTAGGTACTAAAAGAAGAGGAGCTTAAGGAGTCAAGATTTATGCCAACGTCGCTAGAAGCTTCAAGGGATTCCGGTACAAGAGAGTGTCGATTGAAGAAATTCACATAGACAAAGACATGCTATAGTTTCTCAGTCAACACTTCGTGTTCACTAAGAAACTGGGGAGCTTGTGATGGGATAATATCCCTTGGGCCTAATTAAATATATTGGGCCGGTCCACGCAAGGAGCCCGCTAGGGAACCCTAACCCTAAGCTCCTACCTTGATGCTATATAAGAGACATAACCAAGAAGAAAGGGGGAGCCACCCTCTACATTCCACACATATTGTATTCTCTCCGTTCATCTTCTTCTTCTCGACGGAGCTTCGAGCTCCATCAATGGCTATCACGCCGATATACTGTACAAATATGCCCCCGATATATAATAAAACATCCCCGTTGGCATGGTACCACCAAAAAAGGCACATGGTTTTCACCGATTTGGTTTCCATGTTAAAAGTCTATTGTCTATATTCTTGTTTATAAATTTCCTATATTTTATACACATATCGAATAGACCAAAAAATACACACCCGGGGGGTTTTGGTCTATCAATTCCCAAATCAAGCACAGAGGTACCGTTGGTACAATATTTTTAAAAGTTTAGGGGGCATGGTTGCAATTTTTAAAGTTTGGAGTGAATCCATGCAAATTTTAAAAAAGTTCAGGGGTAAATAGTGCAAAAAACTCAATTTGAATATGTGTATACGAATGTTTTAAAAAGCAAAGATGTTCAGAGTTTCATCCCACATCGAAAAAGAACCAACAAAGTATCCAACATATAATATAAGTTCCATGGCCTCTCCTCCTATCGCCAATTGGTTTTAGGAATTAAACTCCCATGGGCTTGTGTGTTGGGCCTATCATGTATATATATGAGCATAAATTGTGGGGCGAGGCAATTGCACTTATGGGTGTGGGGGTGTTGGGATTTTCATCCCACATCGGAAAAGAGCCAACAAAGTATCTGACATATAAGCTTCACAATATCTAAATAAGAGTTCACAATACCACTACGTTGTCACTGGAGCATTGCCATGGGTCACTGACCCCAATCATAGTGTCAAACTCTTATTTAGAGGATAAAAACAGCATTTTAATTGTCTTTTACCCCTATGTAGCGATATTTCTTTTAAAAAACGTTTGACAAATAAACTGTTGAAATTTCCTTGGGCTAACTTAGCATGAGGAGGGGCACACTTGATTAGTGTGCATTTGCGCTAAAAGCCCAATCGGTACTCCGTGATTCATTAACAATAATAATATCACAATAACATATTTGCATGGCAATTCTAATAATGTACGTATACTCCGATCCGTATTGTAATTAAAAAAAACAATGCATGTATAGGCCGCCAGGGGTGCTGTGCATGCATGCAGTATAGATATAATTATAAGGCGAAAAAATGGCGAAGGGTGGTATTCATCAAGTAATCAACGACAACCCGGTTGGTTCTCTCGGTGAGATGGAAGGAATCCCAGAACACATACTTGCCCGCGTCCGTACACGTCAACGGGTTCATCCCGTCACACAGGTAGCTCATCTCTATCAGCCCTGTCCCACAACAAGCTACTGATGCCTCCTCAAACCCTGTACATACATACATACATACGTACGTTACCTTCTATTTCCTCCGTTTCTCAAAACGGTTCCTCTTTTGACTTTGGGGAAAAATAAGGAAAGTGTAATTTTAGTTGACTTTCCAATTTTGCCTCTGATGTGATATGTAAAAGTAAGATGTGATAGTTTAGTTATTAGTGAAAAAGTATGATGTGATAGGTATGGTATGAAAAAGTAGAGATAAAAGTGGTTTTTTAATAGAAAGGAGAAGTGTTTTAAGAAAAACAAAAAAAATGAAAGAGGAAGGGTTTTAAAAAACAGAGGGAGTATTATTATTATTATTATTATATATCGATTTATTATGGTTGGGAGGTAGATGTTGGCCGCTATATATCCATTTATGTATGGAGCAGTTGAGGAAGGTGCAAGTAGCTAGGACTTGAAAGAATTTAGGATGGGGAAAGGTTTATTACTAGATTGGGTAAGACATTTGGACCGAATCACATTAAAAAATTGAATTCAAAAGATGTGGGATAGACTCTAACAGGAGTATATATATAATTTTGTTCCTTTTAAAATTCTGGTGGGCCGAGAACAACGGTAGAGTGTCGGGTAAAATTAACCACTTGTATATAAAGTCGAGATCCACTATTCTAACTCAAAATCTTAAGCTGATAAGTAGGGTTTCACCCTTTTATATATGCTAGTGGTATTTTTTTTTTATTTTTTCGATCTGGGAACTCTAACAGTTCCATAGAATTATTTTAGGTAGTGTTTGGGAACTAGAATTCATTTGGAATCTTAGATTTTAATTCCATCATTTGAAATACCATAATTCAAATTCTGAACGTTGTTTGGGAAGTCATAGATTTTCAATTCTAGAATTTAAATTTTGAAATCGGTAAAGACACTAACGGAAGTGGGTTGATATGTATAGAATTGTTATTCTATAAGGAGAGATCACTCTTTAATTACAAGTTCTAAATTAAAGAAAAATTGGACTTGAATTTGTAAATGACATAGAGATCGGAGAGGTGTGAATTTGAAGTTGAGTTAGTTTTGAATTAAAAAAAATTTGGTCCAAATCCAAATTCTTGGAGTTCCCAAACAAGTTATTTGAATCAAATTCGGATTTGAAATCCAAATTTAAGTTCTCAAACACACAATTAATTTATTTTAAAAAAATAATTTTTTTGATTTGACTAAATTTAATGCACTCAATTTCCCATTATATGGACAATTTTTATACATGAAACGATACTAATAAAAAAGGATGAGAAACAATTAGATTTTTAACATTTTGTATTGTTTGTAAGCATTTTTTCCCCTGAGAAAGAATGGAAGAATTAGTTTAAACTTTAAAGGGAGAGGTATGCTGTCCACATTATTGTCACCAGACCAAATCTTTAGGAAGCACATATGCATGTAGCATTAAAAAATGTAGGCCCCTAAAACATGCAAGTAGCTAGGCAGGGAACGTGGAAATTAATTGTTTGAGAATTAAAAAATAGCAGTCCGTATTAATTTTCTTCCTTAACCTCTGTCCCAAAAAGATTTACACCTTTAAAAAAAATAGCATCTCACAATCTCCTACTCATTTCTATTAAAAAATCACTTTTACCCTTTACTTTTTCAAACCCTACCTATCACATCATACCTTTTTTCTAATAATCTACACATCACATCCTACTTTTACCCATCACATCAAGAGTATTTTTGGAAAGTCAACACAAAATTATCCCTCCTTTAATTTCAATTTTAGTCAAAACGTGTAAATCTTTTTGGGACGGAGGTAGTATTTCTTTTCTAGAATGTTCAAAAATTTCTTTTACCCATCACATCAAGGGAGTAACAAATAACTATTAATGAATGGATCATTATACTCTTACTTTTTCTCTACATTATTCACTTTATATTATTACATCGATCAAGAGCAATACATGAAAAATCTTTACATTTTTTAATTTTTTTCTAATTTCCGTGCTAAGTCAAACTGGAAAAGAAATTTTTGGACGGATGGAATATTTAATTTAATGCAAATAAAGGTTACACTTATGGAAGACTAACACTATCTTTGAGTTGATACATGAAATTTAAAAGAGAAACAAAATTACAAATAATATTTTTCTTATTTGGCTGAAGAAAAGAAAATGGATGGAAAAGCAAATGTGGGAGAAAATGAAAACTATTTTTCCATCTATATTACTCTCTTCATTCCATTTTAATTGTTCGTTTGACTTAGCGTGTCATCAAACATTTGATTAACAACTATATATAAAAATATACTTCCTCCATCCATTAATTTCTTTCTCATTTTCCTTTTTGGCCATCCATTTTTTTCTCGTTTCTTATTTTGGCAATTTTTTGTTATCAATGTGTCATTATACCCCTACTTTTTATATACAGTATTCACTTTATTCCATAACATCAAGGGCAAACATGAAAAATATTTACACTTTTTAACTTTTCTTAATTTCCGTATCAAGTCAAACTGAAAAAGAAATTTTTGGCTAGAGGGAGTACAATGAATTAAAATTTGAAAAATTATAACAAATTATTATGATCGTAAAATACTTTTAATCTATAATTTTTATTAATTTTTTGATAACATATTTTAAGAGAACTTATATGTTGGTCAAATATTAGCCTCGAAAAGCGAACTAGGGCATAAAAAATTAAAACTTTGTGTGAGAAAATCCATGTGAACCTTAGGTATTAGGTCCATGATCAAACTTCTTCTTGCTAATAGAGTATTTACAGAGTAGACTAATGGAATAATTACAAAAGAGTCCAAATAAATGATTATTTGTTTAGTGGTTTACCTTCCCTTCTTAGAAACAGGGAAGGTGCAGCGAAGGGGGCGAGTGGGATAAGGGAGAAACCTAGAGAAAGAGAGAAATTTTATTTTTTTTGGGGTGGAGGGAATTTTTTTTTTGGAGGGGGGTGGAGGGAATTTTTTTTTGGAGGGGGGTATAGAGTATATGGGGGACATCTGGTGTACATATCCGGTGTCCCCATAGAATTATTCTTATCTTATTTTTTAAAGAAAAATGCTAGGGGTACAGCTTTGGTGTACCCCATTTGTCCCCTACCCCCTCCATTACCACAAAAATGTGCAAAAGATTTAAAAAAAATTTAAATAAATAAAAATGAAATAAAAATGAGTAGTGGAAAAAGAGATGGGGGACAAATGAGATATACATTTGGTGTACCCCTAGCATTGCTCTTTTTAAAATGAGTTCTAATGTTCTATCTTGGGCTGCAAGGTCTTGATGGGAACCAAAGAGTGAATTTATAGTTAAAAAGTGGAATACCTACCAAAAGTCCAAACTAATTAAGGCCAGAAGCCTATTTGCTGTTCTTTCTATCCATTCAATGCATTGTTCAGTCAACGTTCATGTCGTTAGTAAGCTGATTGAATAGTTCGTATTTTTAAAAAGATTTAATTTTCTCTTTTTTTAACGTTTGAAATACAATACTTCCTCCGTCCCAAATTATTTACCACATTTGCTTTTTCAACAGTCGTGGAAACTTTTGTTTATTTCTACGTTTTCATTGGTTATTTGATAAAATAAAATATTCTTGACACCTTTTATTTCGAAGAACTTTTCATGTAGTTTTTTTATATGTATTTTTTATTTTTTATTTCTTTACCAATATGTAAATAAAATGAATTGAAAAAACTTGATATTTTGCCTCAGTAATAGAAATGTGACAAATAATTTGAGACGGAGGGAGTAATTAATTATCTCAATATTTATTGCATCTCACCGAATATTCCACCCTTTTTTGTTAAGGATAATTCGGTAAATTTTACCTTTTCACTATCCCGGAAGCAGTGAGTAAAACACATACTCTCCCCATCCTAAAAATATTATTGATAAATAAAATAGTCATACCACCTCTTTTTTGTAGAACTTTAATGTAATTTTAAGTTTATAAATTTCATTTTTAATTTTTTACACTTATAATTAGATAAATTGAATTGAAAAAAAGATGTTAAAGAGCATTGCTATTCATTCCTTTGTAATCTCCTACTACCTCATCTAATCTCTTTTTCCTTCAATTTTCCCTCCCACACTCTTATCATTCTTTCAGTGTTTCGAATATACTCCCTCCGTCCTAGAAAGATAGGGACATTTTGACTAAAGTGAGTAAATAAGAGAGGATAATTTTGTATTGACTTTCCAAAAATACTCTTGATGTGATGTGTAGATTATTAATTAAAAAGTATGATGTGATATGTATGATATGAAAAAGTAAAGGATAAAAATGATTTTCTAATAATAAGAATAAAGACTTTTGGGGACACCGTTTTTTTTTTGAAATGTGTAGGACTTTTTGGGACGGAGAGTATATAGTTTTTTACATTTTATGTTCCAAGAGAATAATATTTCACTCTATTGTTCTCTCACTTCTATCTACCTCATCTCTCTACCAATCTTCTCTCATTTCATCTTTCACATCATCCTATTTTTCTTTTTTTTTCTTCCTATTAGTGATGCTCATAGATAACTTTTTAAAATATTAATATAGAGTATGTTACGTGCATAATTCTTTCCAGTTCCAAATTATTTGGTTCATACAATTTTTTACAGTCTACTCTGAGGTAAATTGCAACACTTTTATTATCAATTAATACATATAATTTGTACAAAATTAAATATTATGAAGTATAAAAAAATATTTCAAAAATACATTTTAAAATAATTAATCTAATGATGATATTAGGAATCCAATTCAATTCTTGTTTTTTGATGGTCTCTTTTTATTCTTTTTTTAATGTTTAAACTTAAGAAATAATTAGGCTTACCATTATTTTAGATTTTTTTTCTCGAAAATATGATCTTACATAAGTGCATCTTAAGGTTTAGGATTAGGCGGTAAGGTAAGTTTTGATTCTTAATTTTATGTGCACTTTTGTCAGTTTTGCATGTGTCTATAATTAATTAAACTTGTATATATTGTTTTTGTTTTCTTGTTCTTCTTACTTTGTTCCTCTTACTCTCTTTTATAGTTTTGCTCGAGTGTTTGTTCGATTTTAACTTTTTTTAGCCAACTTTTTTTAACATTTGATCTATAATTAAAAAAAATTATTATAGATTAATTAGATAAAATAATATTTTGAATATATTTGATATAATAAAAAAATTTTATATAAATATCTAATATCATTTTTATTTAGTTTGTTATCCAAATTTACTAATTTTGACTGGAAAAAAAGTAAAAAATAAACCAATACTAGACAAATATCAATTAAGAGTAAAATTAAAGAATGGGAAATAGTTACCGTAAGCAGAAGGCTTAGTGATGATCTGAGACAAGATAGTGTAAACATCAGAGTAAGCAACTCGGATTCCGGGGAGCTCCGCGTTAAGTTTCTTGATCAGCAAATTCAACCGCCGGTTGAACCGGACAGCCACCGCGTTGTACTGGTCGTTGCAGACGCCGGCGGCATAGCCGCCGAGGAAGCTCACGGTCCTCTCCAAGGGCAGACACCCCATCGGAGGAAGGCCGCCGAGGGATATTTTCCGGGCGCCCAGCGCGTATATTTCCCTCACGAACTCCTCTGCAATTCCGACGAGGAACGCCCCGAACTCGTCGGCCGTGAACTGCTTCGCCCTCTTCCCCGGCAACAGGTAGTAGTTCTCCAGGAAGTCGTTCGTCCCCATGCTCACCAGGTACAGAGCTTCCCGGATTATTCTGTTTGCTCTCCGGTCGCCGGCGAATGCTCTCAGCTTCTTCTGGTAGTCCTTGTAGTACTCCACTTCCTTCCACAAGGGTATCACATTCTGCCCCACAACGTTTTTTGGGTTAGAATTAAACTTGTCTCTTCCCATTTTGACCTTGACACCAATTTTTTTTGTGACAAAAACATAGGGAGCCCATGGCCAAGTTGTACCCCAACTTTTGACTCAAAAAATGAGATTATTATTAAACTTTTGACTCAAATAATGGAGAATTTACTTAAATAGCAGTAAAATATAATGACTTTTTTTAAATAATATCATATGTTATTTTTTTCCCAATGTAGTACTTTTAGTCATCATCTATTAGTCATTATTCAAGTAAATGTTCGTTATTACTGAATATAATGGACATTATTAAGTGTTATTTAGAGAATAAAACAATTTAAGTGCTATTTAAAGAAATGACCTTAAATTTTAATGCTATTTAATGTTATAATTATTATTTTTAGTTTTTTATTATATTATTAATATTATGAGGTCGGGGTAAATGAGAGAGATATGCACTAATTAATAAATGTGAGGAAGGTATGTATAGCTAGTAAATGAGAGGAATGAGTTTTAAATGCTTACTAGGACGTCAGAAGTGACATTGTCATAGCCGGTACCGGCGGAGGCAAAGCAGACGCCGCCGGCGAAATCAGAAATCTTGTAGGCGGGGTCGAGGTAGGCGGGGACGAAGGGGCGGAGGCCGATGGCTTCAGATATCAAGTCGGGGGGGACCCGGCCATTGGAAAACCTCCCGGTGGGTCGTTGCCCGATGAAGTCGCGGCCGTAGGGCTCGAAATTGCTCTTGAGAAGGGTGGCGATCTGGTTGTTGTTGCCGGAATCCACGGAGGAGTCGCCGAACACTATCACCGCCGGGACTTTTCCTGCGCCGGCGAAAGCGGCGCGTAGTGGCAGAGTGAATAAAAATACTAACAATACTGATGGGGCGGAGATGAGCGGCTGGGGAAGGAGCGTCATTCTTTGTTTGGTATTTGGGATTTATCTCCGCCGCGAAGTTCAAGAATTGTTCATTAATTGATGAGTGAGGAAGAGCAGGGGAGGACTGGGGATGAAGGAAGAAGCAAGGGATAGTAAAGAGGGAGTTAGTGCACCAACTTTATACTAGTTGTGTACTTAAGTCCACACCACCAATTCTTCAAAAACAAAAATGTGGGTGGACGTTTCACATTTGATAAAGACAAAAACTGTCAAGGGAATAAGACCCGAGTTTGATTTCTGACAATTGCATTTGAAGGTTACTATGATAAGTATAAGATCTCTACAACTACCAGGTGCAAGTTACACTTTTTACTACCAATCTGCAATCAAAGTCAAATTTACCACCTCAATCTCAGTGACCGTTGAGCCAAGTCTGAAAGGTCCTCGGGAATGGAGCTCATCACTTTCTTTTTGAAAAATAAGAGTTCACACCACCAAAATCAATATTTAAAAAAAGTGCACCGACTTATTAAGAGATTTTTATGGAAGAAATGTTGCACCGATGTTATACAAGAGGTACAAGAGAGGAGAATCAAGAGATAATAGGTCCACTTTTTTTATTCTCCTCATCTAAGTCATTCCACTCAAGACCTAAAGATTGAGTCTCTTTTTTTTGGAGGGGGGAGGGGGTTTAACTCGTATCGCAGATGACGATAATTGGCTTGACAAATTCTCTTCAAGTTGGGTACGAGTGTCAAACTACTCTCTTACTTGCGTATGAGATCCGTAAGAATAATCAATGTACTAGTCTCTTTATCTCACATGGATCGACTCGTACACTAATTTTGTTTGTCTATGTTGATGATATTATTGTCACACATAATTTCTTTGTGCTTGTTCAGGACTTTATCACTTGTATGTGTGACGAGTTTCGATAAAAAAAATTGGGGTCCTCTTTAGTATTTTCTTGGCCTTGAGGTTTTTCGTACCTCATCCTCTCTCATTGTTTGACAAAAAAAAGTATGCTACGTACTGAACTCCTTCATCGTGCTGGCTCGGAGGATTGTAAGCTAACTTTGACGTCCTTGTCAGTTCGACAGGCACACACCACGGGACATGAGGAGAACCATTTCATGATTTTAGCATGTTCTGGAATCTGGTACGGGCCATCAATATCTCAATACTACTTGGCCTAACATTCATTTTACTATGAATTATGAGTGTCAGGACTTGCATAAACCCTACAGAAAAGGATTTTCAGAATTTGAAGCAGGTTATGTAGTTTGTTAAAGGGACTATTAACAGAGATCTTGTGTTTCACTCTTGTGATCTACAGTTACGGGCATACTCTGATTTGTACTGGCCTATGATATGACAGTTGGATGCTTAGTCACAGGCTACCTGATCTATCTTGGACCAAATCTGATATCCTGGAGTATGAAAAAGTAGATTTGTGTGTCTAAATTCTTTACTAAAGTTGAATATAGAGCTCTATCGTCAGCGGCCTCTAAAGTTGTGTGGCTCACTTATGTTCTCGATTATTTGCGTATACTAGTCTCACCCACACAACTCTTTTGTAATAAACAAATGGTTATATGTCTCACACGAAAAACAAAGTATTCCATAAGCGCATGAAACATGAGGGCACAAATAGTAATTTTGTTCGTGGATAAGGTATCGTTGGCATTATGAGTGTGTCTCATGTCTTTTTGTGAAGATGAACTTGCTGATACGCTAACTAAATTGTTACCTAAGCTACGCTTTTAAGCTCTTGTTTCCGAACTTCCACTCATAATACGACGTTCATCTTAAGGGGAAATGTTAGACAGTCACTACAAGAAAACTGTCAATTTGCAACGGACAATTTCCGTGGCAGATTTTGAAATTTCGTGGCAGATTAGCAATCTGCGACAGAACTGCAACGAATATTTTCCGTCGCAGAAAAGTTGTGGCAGATTGAAAATCTGCGACGGAAATAAGATTCCGTGGCAGATTTGCCACGGACCTGCAACGGGTACCTTCGTCTTTTGCACCCCAAACATCTGCGACGGAAGTATTGAAACCGTCGCAGATCTGCGACGGAAATAGCGACGGGTATGTCCGTCGCAGACAACCTGATCACAACACCAACATTTTCTGTTTTTTCTGTTTTTAGGCAGTAGCAGGGGCAACACATTCAAATTTCACACGCATAATTCTAAACAAAATTTCAATACGGAATAGATAATTCAAAACGAGATTAATTAAACCTTCACGTGCAAATGTAACATAATTCATAATCTTGTAAAAACACGAAATATTAAAGTGCTTGTTTCAAATGTCAAAGATGTCAACAAATCCCGGGCTGTCCCGCCCCTCCCATTCCATCGTCATTGCCTCGTGGAAGAAGATTACCACCATATAACTTCCTTATTTCCTCCTGAATCGTCAGCGACAAGTTTGAGGTTAGATTATCAAGTTGTTCCTGCGGCCTTTGGTTTTGTTCTTTAAGTGCTGCCATCTCCGCCGCGCTGCTACTACTAGTGCTGGAACGGCGAGGTTTGGAGGACGGATTGATCTTCTTCATTTCCCGTGCATAGTCACCAACTCCAGGAACACGGTTCTTTGCGTTATGGCCCTCGACTAGCGAGTACCATATTTCTTCGTCGGTGACTTTAAGTCCATTTTGTCTAGCCTCCTCGCGCAGTTCGAAGAATTGTGCCTGCAATATATGATACTTAATTAATAACACACAATAACAACGTAACTATAATAGCGTGTCAAGAACAGCAATAACAACATGAAGAACATCAAACAACACAAAAGGTTCAAAAGACAACAACAACACCATCAACGCAACAACAAAAACAGTGTCATATGACAACAACAACAAAAACAACAATAACAACACAAGAACTTAACAACATTATCATGGATCGATAAGAAACGTAATATCTAGCTAGTGATGACAGCACCATCAACTCAACAACAAAAATAGTGTCAACCCTCTAATTTCCGTCGCAGATTATCAGGTCAAAAATTGACCAACTTAAATTTGCGACAGGCACAAATAATTCGTCGCTAATTTGCGACGGAAAAATAGAGTCCGTCGCAGATTATTTTTTTTTCAAAGATTTCAAATCCGTCGCTGATTCGTTGCAGATCTGCTACGGAAATGAATCTGTAGCAGATTTCCGTTGCAGACGAAACAAATTCTTGTAGTGAGTGAATACTAGTCAATATTAGATATGTTTAGAATCTCTTCGATTTTTACTGAGATGCTTCTTTCATTATTTTCTTGAGAAACAAAATTATTCTATCATTCAATAGTAGGTTTTACGTTGTATGTTATCATGTTACTTGCAGTACTTAGTCATTTCATTCACCGTGATGGTCTTTGATTATTGAGAAGTGAAGCGATGTTCTATCTCTTCTTTTTCTTTTTCCTCTTTCTTCTTGTGTGATGACTCCCTTGAGGAAGCGATAGCCATCTCGTTCAACCCAATGGCTTCTTATGCGACATCCACCAATTCTTACGAGGCTATCAACCTTGAAAAAGCTAAGTGATAGTCTCTTCGTATGTTGCCAGCGAGTTCCTCCAGAGATCCTTTTAAAGGTTGCCTCAGGACATGACCACTTGAAGCATGACAATGAAGGCATGGTCTCCCACACACCGAGAAGAAGTATCGACCTTGACCTTCATCTCTTTGCAAAGCTTGATGATGTGGAGTTGCAAGTAGGTAGGGATGACAATTCAACCTGAACCCGAGCTTAACCGACCCGATCGACCACTAAAATATCTGAACCCGCACCGAGAATAAAATAATCTGAATCCGGTCCAAAAAAATTTACCCGAACCCGACATCGGGTCGAGTCGGGTGTGGGTTTAAATTTTTACCCGACCCGACTCAAATTCGAATATTTTATAACATAAACACCTATCTATGGATATAATGAGCACTATGGATAATCTCTTGACAAAGTGCTACTATATCAAGTATGCTTTTTATAATCATTTTAATAATTCCTTAATAAAAAATGACACACAAAAAAAGAGACGCAAAAAAATTAGATTTAATCTTTTTAAAATTATTGGGGTGCGCCGAGTTGAATATTGGTTAAAATTAGGTTTGGGTCGGGTTCGAATTCCGGGTTGAGATGTCGGTTCGGGTCGGGTTTTTGGCTTAAAGGCCGGGTTTCAAGTCGGGTTTGGATTTCGGTTTTAAAAATTGGGTCGAGTTGGATATTCCGACCCGAACCCGAATCGTTATTAAAAATTGGTTCGGATTGAATTTCGATTCGGGTCGGATTTTTGGATTATTCGACCCGAACCCGGCCCGTTGCCATCCCTACCAGTAGGGAAGCTTGTGATGACGACTCGAGGCAAAGCAGTCCAAGAATAGTAAAAGCGAACATAAAAAAATTATCGTGGGTTTCTTAGAAAAAAGAATATTATTGTGGGAGAGAAAGAATAGGAGTTCCTGTCCGCCGACGGCCGCCGGTGGGTGGACGTAGCTTTACATAAGTAATTGATCGGAACTACCCATTCGGTGGTTATTCATTGATTAATTGGGTAGTGGAGGATCCAATTAAGTCCTCCCACCCTCTCCGTTTTTTGGTAATAGGAAGTCAATAATAAATTTAGCTAGCTACCAAACACCCGTTCCCAACCCGGCCAATTCGTTGTGGAATTTCCGGTTGATCATCCCTTTCACCCATTATTAATTAGTCTAACAATTAGGCCCTTAATTTTTGTCCATTATTTGGTGAATTATTTGTTCTCGTAAAACGACATTTAATTGCAACGAAATTAATTAATTAATCCCGATATGTATACCGTCGCAAAAAGTAAAGATAATTTTAAATTTATAGACTATAGAAGAATGCATCCATTTACTAGTATGCAGAATTCAAATTATAGAATTAGAATTCAACAACAACAACCTAGTTGAATCTCATTACAGTATGGTTTGGAAAGGGTGTGTGTACGCAGACCTTGCCCCTACTCGGAAGTAGGGAGGCTGTTTCCAATAGACCCCTGGCTCAACCTGCACAAATTCTAATTTCGTCAATTCCGCGTACCAAACGGACTCTAACTGTATTTGACTCTTACATAAATAAGTTTCCGAAAAATTTATATAAATACTCCAAGAAATTTGTAATTTCTACGTTAATACTCCGAAATTCAATAATTACGTCACTTCTCCCAAAAATTGTTCAATTTTACACCAATACTCCGAGACACCAACTATGTTGAATATGTTGCATTTTAAATAGCCTTTAAATTAGTAAGTATGTATTGATAACTAAAGAGATAAAAAATAAAGAAAAGTAATGTTTCAGACAATAAAGAATTTTTAAGTAGATATTCAACAATCAAATTTATATTCGTTGGAAATATCTTTAAAATAAAAATTTAGTGCTATATCAACTTTAAAATTCTTTACTTTTAATCTGAAACACTTTTCATAATTTATCTAATTAAATTATAAAGATTTTATTTTTCAGTTTTAACACAATTTTATTTTAAATTGACATGGTGGGGATAATTATAACGCATTTAGGGTATTTTATTTATTTTTGTAGTTAATTAACAATTCATACTTAATAATTGTTGAGTCAGCATTAAAAATGTCATATATTTGCATCCTGGAGTATTGGTATAAAATTGAGTAATTTTTAGAGACAGTAGTGTAAATTATTGAATTTCGGAATATTAACGTAACATCAAAAATTTCTTGAAGTATTTTTGTAAATTTTTCCATAAGTTTTCTTTTAGTATTTGGTACTTGGGAAAAAAATGCTTTTCTTATCACTCTATTCTTAAAAGTAGGGGAATTATTTTTCCCGCCCAATGCACTCATCTCCTGCACCGTCGATATCAAGGAACAAACAAGATATACGGCTATGATTGGTTGTGTAATATTACCTATTTAGAATGATAAATTAAAGGAAATTTTGCATGCATAATCACTCTATTCTGATCAAAAAGGAAGGGAGTAATTTGTTTCCTAACCAATTTCGCATTACTTGATTGTGATAAAAAAAGGAAGGGACGGTGGAGGAGATTTTTTATATTTTGTTTCCTTTTTAAATGGGTAATTATTTACGCCTAATTATTACTATTATTATTATTATAATTTCTTGGAATAATTTACACCTGATTATTTTATCAAAAAGTAATTATTTACACCTAATTAAATATGTAATTATTTACTTAATCACTCTATTCTTAAAAGGAAATACTTTTAAGAATAATCAAATGATAAATTAAAGGATATTTCGCATGCATAATTACTTAATTCTAATAAAAAAGGAAGGGACTAATTTCGCAAACAAGATCTACATTGTTTCCTTTTTAGAATAATTTCGCAAGAGTAATTACTTAATCACTCTATTCTTATTTAGAATGATAAATTAAAGGAAATTTCACATGCCTAATATATTTTTAAAAAGGAAACAAAATATAAAAAATATTATTTATATAAACTTCTTTTCTAATACCGAACTTTTTTATAAAATTGGAATTGATATAATAAAAAAAATGATTACCATTCAACTAAAAATAATATTTGTCCATAAAAGGTAATAATCACGTTAAGCTGTTAATTTTTTAATCAATGCATTAAATTTACAGTTTCGTAATTTATATAATTTCCAATTAAGAAACAAACCATTTTAATCATACAAACCATTTGTTTCCTTTTCCAATTTAGAAACAAACCATTTTAATCATACAAACCATTTGTTTCCTTTTCGGAAAGAAATCAAATCTAAAAGAAATGTCAAAGTAATACATAGAAATGGTGGTACATATAGTAAGTGTTGAATAAATAAATGATAATTAAATAATAAATCATCGTGTAATAAGAATAGATAATGTATTACCGTGTAACAAGAATAATAATATTAATATATCGTGTAATAATATTGCCGTATTTAATCATTATTAATTTATTACTATGTAAGAAAAATGATAATAATATACTGTGTAATAAAATTACCGTACTGAGTCATTATTATCGTCTAATAATTCTAATCCAAAAAGCTTTCAATTTAAAAATGTTTCCATTTAGAGAACATGGCCAAACTTAATATTACCATATTTTATCATTATTAATTTATTATGGCGCCAAATATTTTATGAAGAAATTTAAATATATAAGTTTATGCATTTAAGGAAGGCACAATTAAAAAAATCAAAATAAAAATAATAAAAGAAATTAAATATAAAAAAATGTCAAAATAATACATAGAAATGGTGGCACATATGTTAAGTGTTGAATATAGAAATAATAATTAAATCATAAATTACTTTGTAGCAAGAATAAATCATGTATTACCGTGTAAAAAAAATAATACTAATATACCGTGCAAAAATATTAATGTATTTAATCATTATTAATTTATTGTCGTGAAAGAATAATAATAATAATATATAGTGTAATAATATTATCGTACTTAGTTATTATTATCGTGTAATAATTCTAACCAAATAAGCTTTCAATTTAAATATAATGTTTCCATTTAGAGATCCAGGCCCAAACATTTTATGGAGACATCGTTTTAAGAGGTGTGCCTTTAATACATGGAAACGTATTGAATAATATATACGTTTATATGTTGAACAATCAACCACTAATTAATAACTTACCCGAAAAAAAATTAGATGCATGGAAATAGAAAAATACTTTAGTTTTTTCATACTTTAAATACAGTCGTCATTCTCAATCACTTTTCGTAATTAGCCTCTTTCAAATTTTTTGAATGACTTACACTATATTGAGTTCTTAAATAAGATTCATGCTTTCGGAGTAGAAAATCATGAAGAAGTCTTTAAATAAATAAATGATTTAAAAGTTTGATATATAAAAATTATACGAGTAATGTAGTTCATAAAGAAGTCTTTCGTTATTTGTAAAAAAATTAACTTTTGTACCTTAAAGTAATAAAATCTTTATATTCTACTCCCTCCGTCCCGAAAGAAGTTCCCTTATTGACTTTTTGGAAAATTAAAGGAGAGATAATTTGGTGTTGACTTTCCAAAAATACCCTTGATGTGATTGATAAATGTAAGATGTGATAGATAGATTATTAGTAAAAAGGTATGATGTAATAGGTAGGGTATGAAAAAGTTAGGGGTAAAAGTAATTTTTTAATAAAAAAGGAGTTTGTGGGACAAAGAAAAAATGAAAGGGGAAGATGTGTCAGGGACGGAGGAAGTATTAGATAAGAAATTGTATCCTTCAAAAATGATCTTAATTTAGTAATATAATTATGACCCGTGCAACGCACGGGAGTGATGCCAGTGGACGAAAAAGGTGGAGAGAACATTGTTTTGGTAGCCGCCTAGCCGGTACAACATATAAGGTTCTAGGCGCTTTTGAGATATTTGCTATATATATAATAAGCTGGCGTAGATGAACAACGCGGGTGTTTGGTCTAGTGGTATGATTCTCGCTTCGGGTGCGAGAGGTCGTGAGTTCGATTCTCGCAACACCCCGTTAAAAAATTTTTTTCTCTTTGCTCTGTGCAACGTATCCTCGTCCTAACAAAAAAGCCACGGCTTTCTGAAATCTCTGGATTTTTAAATTTAACTCATATTTAAGCTTTATTTTCTCTAATATTAATTAAAACATTGTGTAACTATAAGGTACGGAGTACGGACTAATACTTTTACCATATACGGAGTAAAATTTTTCATGCCACAATTTTTAGGCAAATTATATTATACATCCGGTTGTATCCAATTTTGGGTACAATCCAGAAATTATTTATGGTATAAATTTTATTTTATATGAAAATGAAAATTAAGTTATTTGAAAATGAGTATTGTTTTATTTCAGAATGAACACTACAGTATTTGTAGATGAATTTTATAATTATATTAAACCGATGTGTGAAAATGAGTACTGCACTATTTTAGAATGAGTACCACACTAATTATATTTGTGCGAGATGAATACTACTCTAATTCAGAATGAGTACTATCTGGATGTATCGTACACCCGGTTGTACCATATACCTTAATTTTTACCATCTCAAAATCGGTAAAGTGTAAAATTATGTCTGGCTTTACTTTCTTTCTTCTACAAAAATAAATAAATGTGATTTTTCTACAATTTCATTTTTTACATTTTATGTTTCTATAAATTAAAATTTTTAGAGCAATGCTAGAGTTAAAGGAATAAAGTCACAAAATTTACAAACTCTCATACTCTATCTAATTTATCTTTTGAAACATTGCTACGTTCACAAACAAAATGATCACAAAAAATTATAAACTTGTTATTTTTTATTTAAGTTTTCATTTTTAAATTATTTTAGACTATTTTATTTTTTATTGAAAGTCTAAAATAATAAATTTATGAATTTTGTGACAAATTTATTTGTGAAATAATCATTTCTCTATTGTTGCTCTAACGGCATTAAATAAGGAGATTAACGTGGCTAGTTAATGAAGCTTTAGACTTCTTCAAAGGCAATCATACTCCACTACTCCTTCCCTATATGATCTAATTAACGTGGCATTTAAGTAGGTATTATGAACGTCCGTCCAAAAGGTGGAATCGTGCACAAATCAAAATCATATAAAATAAATAAATGAGTTTAATTCCCTATTTTTCTATTCATATTAACAAATTTATAACATTAAATTAAAATTTTTACAATTTACAAATAAAAAAGAAATATCCAATTTAGATAATTAGATTCAATTATGTAAGAGAAAAAACATGTCAAAGTAGCAATGGAAGATAGATGAAGATTTGTTCGAGTAATTGGAAGGATCCAGGCGGCGGAGGATGGAGGTTTGTAGTCATCGGTCACCGGTCGGTGAGAGCCTGAGAGGAGACGGGCAGACGGCGAGGGTGGAGGCAGTCCACATTGAGAATTCCGATTTTGAGGAAGTGGGAAGTGGGAATTGGGTCAATTTGTTTAGCTCCCCCACCACGCACAAGGAGACTCCTCACCCTCTATGGAATTTTTGGATAGCTCCCAAACTGTTGCTTGCGGGACTCGATCCCTGGTCATCAGTCTAAGATTTCACGTTCTCGACCAACTGAGTTGCCCATGCGAGCATGAACGTGGCTAATGATGAGAGAGGTGCAATGTTTTAGAATCATAGGAACTTTAGAAATAAATTTTGAAAAAAAAAAGAGTATTGGTCCAAATTTTTTAAACTACAGGGGACACTCGAGCTATTTAGCCTTAATAATTTTATACAATATTTGCATTAATAATCTATTTATGCATTCACACACACTTTCTCAATCTATTGAACCACTGAAACATATCGTCTCTATGAAAAGTTCAACTCGTGACCTCCTACTTGCTAGAGTCACTTTGGTGTCATTGGAGTACAAATTCTTTTGACAAATAATTACTCCGGTACTATTTTATACTCTGTAATAACAACAATAATAGAATAAAAATTAAAGTGAGCTTCTCAAGGTACATTAGATGGAAAAATTCACTTAGGTATTTTCAACAAAAGCATGGATATTAGCTCATTCTTCGTCATTAGATTTAAAAAAATCAATAAAAACCACATTTTAACACATCGATCAATAACATAGAAACCACATTTTAATGGTGGTTTAACACGGGGGCGTTAAACCTCGTCCCCCTTTACCGTCATCCGGACGTTAAAAGGTTTGCGTCAAAGGTTTGACGCATCGCCTCTTCCTTCCCCCAACGGTTCTCCCTTCCCCAACGGCCATAATTTGGACCGTTGGACATTAATTTTTTTTAAAAAAATATTTTTAATATTATAAATACCCCTTATTTTTAACACAACAAACACACACAATTAGTTCTTATTATCTCCATAATTACTCTAAAATATTTATATTTTTTTAATTATCTCTACCAAATATTCAAAAAATGAGATCATCATCTGATGATGAAAAGAGAACTCTCATTTTTCGTTATCAATGGTGATAACAAGGCCAGTGAGAAGATATTTTTATTCGCTCAAATAATCATTAATGTCTTCGTAATGTAATGTATTTTTTTATTTATGTTTTTATTATTCAAATCTTATTATATTAATGTAATTTTTTATTGAATATAATTTTTTATTTAATGAGTTATTGTCGTTTAAATTAAATTAAATAACGAAATTTTATTAATTTAATTTTAGAAGTTGTGTATTTAAAAATATAAAAAATAGAGGTTTGAAGCCCTCCAATTTAAAGCCTCAAGGCTTCAAATCCATTTCTAGTAAAATTCTAGTGTAAGTTAAAACTAATATGGTAGAGAGAAGGTTTAAAGTCACACGGCTTTAGTGGTCTAAGTATCAAGTGCCAAGAAATATAAAGTGCATTCCATTTATCAATTTAAAAGAAAAGCAAACCATCGGCACTACTGCAAAGTGAATTAGTAAAAGAAAAACAAACCATCGGCATTCGGCACTACTGCAAAGTACGGAGTATATTTGATCCAGACTATTATTCAAAAAAGCAAAATCTCTCATCCCGGACGCCCTTCACTCCCTACGCAACGAGATTGTAAAAGGATGTAAATCATGATAACTCAACCGGCAAAAAAATTGAGACCAGTGCTCATTACGCACAAAGAGCCCCCTCATTTTTTGAGAAGTCGCTCCCACACTACTACTGTTGAAACTTGATCACTAATCTCTTATTCTAAATTTAATCTCTCTTGAGCTACCCTTGCGGATTGGTCAAGACTCTAACTTATTATTGGAGACTTTGTTACTGTGCATTTGGCCTATAAATCAAGACTCCTAGTAATAATAATAATAACAACAACAATAACACAACAATAGTAATAACAATAACAATAGTAATAATAATTATAATAAGAATAATGATAATAACAATATAATAATACGGAGTAATACAAATCATAATACAAATACTACCTCCATTCCCTAATAATAATACTAACAATAACAACAACAACGAAAATGATGATAACAATAACGATAATTATAATAATAATAATAATAATAATAATAATAATAATAATAATAATAATAATAAATTAATAATAATAATATAATACAAATCGATCATAATACAAATTCATGCATCCAAATTGAAAATTTAACCAAAATAACATAATATTCGTTACATTTAATATTGTTACATTACATGATCTAACGAGTTAAACATACTCCCTTAATCTTAAAAAGACCTTTTTGTTACAATTTCGATGTTTGATTGAAGTTATATTTAATTTAATTTCTTTCGAAAATTGGTCCTAGAACTGAAAAAATAAAATTGATATATTTAAAAAACAAGAGTAAAAGTTCTACGAGACAAAAGATAATCATTTTATTTTATCAAATAAATGCTCAAATCAAAACTATGAAGTTTTTTATGGGATGCAAAGAGTATAAATTTGGTTCTAACTTCTAAGTAACATAAATATCTTTACTCCAAGTGAAAGTTAGGATTTTTAACAGTTATACATTGTGAAACATGAATTCTTTTTAAAGCAAGTGCATTACTTTTTTTGAATGTAGGCCTTTTTTGGGAACGATGTTTCAATTAGAATGGTGTAAATTAAATTTGAAAATATTAGAATTAAACATTAATAGTTATTTTGAAACACTAAAACTATACGTTGAAATCATTGTCAAGCATGCACGTAGTTGAAGGGAAACAATTTAACATTGTACCCATTTTTTTGTACAAAGAGTACATGTGTAGAAATATAGAAATAATATAGTCGCATGAATATAAATATATTGGCACAAATAACTTCCCAAAAACTCTTTCCCTTTTCTTTTTTTCTTGTCCCACAAACTCTTTTTCATTTATATTAAAAAATCACTTTTACCTCTCCTAATTCTTAACCTAACTATCACATCATACCTTTTTACTAATAATCTATCCATCACATCAAGGGTATTTTTAGAAAGTTAACACAAAAATATCTCTCCCTTAAATTTCAAAAAAATTAAAATTGGAACATTTTTATGGGACAGAGGAAGTATATATTTGGAGAATATATGTACACATAAATAGGATTCCCTTGGATCTTCACTAATGAAGCTTGGAAGCGAGGAAGAGAAGGTGAATTGTGGGAGACAAGAGGGTATAGTAATATGAAAGTGGTATTACATATGGTGTATTTTATTATATTATTAAACTCAGGGTTTTTTATCGATTCAAAACCGGATCGCACCGGTCCAAAGACCGAAATCCATAAATTTCTGGACCGAAGACCAGCCCCAACAAAGTTCGATACTGAAAAAGCTTTAAAAAAATTGGCTCGGGCCAAACTATAGACCTTAAAGACCTAAAATTATCGAATATTTGAATCCGAACACCTCTAAAATTGTCGAATATTTGAGTATTCAATTCATTTACATACCTACAAAAGATCACGCGAGCACAAGTAGAGAAATGTAGGATTTGATAACGCAGTCCTCGTGCGTATAGCTTGCTTTGTGATCAGTGTAGAATACAATTTTGAACCCACTAAAATTGTCTGTCTGCAGCCGCAAAAATTGCATATTCTGGCATGGATTTCAATTCACTGATCAAAATTTTTATTGTCAGCAAAATTACATATATGATGGTCCTAAAAAGAATAAGAAATAAGTTAAGATTGAAATCAAAAGAAAACACCTTAATGAAAATACAAATCAGAAAGCAAGTCGCGAAAAAAAGAAGAAAACTGACTTCATACAACAATCTGATGCAGCAGCAATAATTTATCAGGTATCCTCGACTCTAGAGTGAAAGACGAAGCTTGGAAATGTAGTTGTGATGTCCCTGGTTTATTCAAGTGAGAATATAATGTTAGCAATTTGACGCGGATTATTAGTTAACTAATACTATAGTAATATGAGCGCGAGAAGTTTTAAGGTTAAAAAAGCAGCAAAATTGGTAAAAAGTTTGGAGACTTGTGAGAGATATACTTAAGGTATTGAAGGGTCATATTCTTTAGAAGCGACGGGTGTCTCAAGACAAGGTTCCTCCATTCCTCCTCGTCAATTTTCCCATCATGTTTTGTATCTGCCTCCTCAAACGTCTGCACATAAAGAAGTTTTTTTTAAATTAAAAAGACCAAAATAAACCAACTTTGGTTCCCAATTTCAGGTATTGAAAGAATGGAATGATTCAAGAAAAATTCATAAATGAAAAGGATCATTACGCGGCAAAATGAATGTGAGGATCCTGTCTCGAAAGAGTTAAGTTTATGTTTAAAATTTTAATTAGGCTGTGCAGTTCTTCCAAGATCAAAACACAATCCTTCAAAGGGTGAATGGGGATATATATACTCCCTGCACGGCTGTGCCCCGAAAGAACTTTAGTGTTTGACTTTACGGAGTTCGAGAAAAGTGTGGGGGAAATTTGTTAAGAGTGGAGAGAAATTTTGTAGGCCACATATTTCTTAACTTTTAAGCAAAAAGTAAAAGTGATGTTTTTTTGGGAAGAAAGCCTAGTCCCCAAGATTCATGGGGTTCGAGAAAGTATTAAGAGATACTACATTATAATCGGGCCAATAGAACTCATAACAACGAAAGTGTGAAGTTCTTTGTGGGGCAGAGGGAGTATAAAAATAGGCGTCTATGATGATTGATAAAAAAATGCACCTTGTCAATAATGCTCTCAATCACATCATCTGAAAGGTTCATGCCCGATTCAGCTAGGGTAGCAACCACCATTTGCTTCACCTAAGTATCAGAAGACAAATAAAACTGTCACTGAAATCAATTTTTGAATGAAAAAAGAAAGAAAAAGAAAGTAACCTCTTGTCTCTCAATGTAACCTTGTTGCTTGAGATCATATAGTTGAAAAGAAACTGCAAGATTAATAAATGACACATTAAATACTACAAGTACCATGGAGTAGTTTGAATACGAAATTTTCATTTAAAAGACACAGATAATTGCATCTAGCATACACTCAATCTTATCATCAATAGGGGCATTTGGATGAAAAACAGAAAGTGCACGAGCAAACTCCTTAAAACCAAGGATACCATTATGCTTTGTGTCAAACAAGTCAAACACCTGCATCATGGGAGGATGCCATAAACATGCGAAGGCACTTTCTTGAGTCTTCTCAAATAATAAGTCAAAAAAACAAATAACCAAGAGTTTATAATATTGTATAAAGAAGATTACAAAACAATCTAAGATGTAAATAAGTACCCGATCAGCAAACAAACTTTCTTTTTTGTTGGTCTTGAATAGGGCCAATTGGAACTTTTCCTGTAGTACAATACATTAATACCCAATGTCAAAGCTAAACATTGTTTAGGTTTAAGAAGAATATGAAAATACAAGCAGAAGAGTAAGCTATCTTGAAAAGTGTGAATACAAAAAATGAACAAGGACCTTGTTGATTAGCCCATCATCAATCACAGCACTGCTGATCTTCTTAAACAATTCATAGAGCGCTTCAATTTCACTAACACTAACTGCACCAAACAGAGACAGTGATTGAGTATTCAAACCTATAACTCCACAGTCACCACAAAGATTAATTATTTAATTGTCAAAGTAACATACACACGGTATCTCTTGCAAGGATTTCAGGATCGTCAAGTCCTCCTGTTTGTCTATACAAATCAAGATCACAACATCGTAGTAATGATGCCCCCAAATTCTTGATTCCCTCTAAGCACTGTAACATGGTAACTCCTGCGCATCAAAATACTCCAGCCCTTTTCAAGCAAAGAGGGAGTGTGAAATACTCCATTACAGATTGTCCATGAAAGAAGATTAAAAAGAAAATTTTATGATATGGAGCACAAACCACATAATTAAGTAACCTGTTGACCATTCTCCACTTCTACTAGTCTGAACTCTGACACGAAATGCTGATCGTTGAGAAAGAGGAATATACAATATACAAATCTACTTGTCTCTTTTCAAGCAAATCTGCAGTTTAACTTTAAGACTGTAATCATTTATCTAAGAAAATAGTTAAAAATATCTGTAGATGAGACCCCTCCAAGTTAGTCAACTAAAGGAGAAAAACTGGAGAGGATAGAAACAGCTTTTTTACTTTGATTTTTATCTTAGAAATGCAAAATCCCGGGTCAAATTACATTCAGATGAATGAAACTACACTAAGAAAACAATTAAATACATAGATCTCCTATGCAGGCTCTTCGAGACTATCGAGTCAACTGTCTATGTTTAGAAGATTCCTTATTAAATGGGAAAAACATGATATTAACAGAAACTGATGGAATTCATAGGATATCTTGTAAAATTTGATTCAACCAGCAGGCAGTATGGCATACAAAAATACAATACTGATGTTATGTAAATAATATTAATGGCACAAGAAGAATGGGATCCCCACCATTAAGAAATTTCATTAATATGATCAGATTGCAACAAATGATAATAAGTTGTCCTGAATTAGTTATCCCATTTCCATATTCAATAAATAAATTATGATGAATTGTCTAAAATATCCTATAGACAAGGCCGTCTGAGCATTGTTGACATGAATGAGGGGCAAACTCATTTCAAGAACTTATTTGACAACTTAAACTCATTTCTTAAACTGAGTTTTTTTTAAAGAAAGTTGACAACAAAATCCGAACAGAGGGAATATGTGTTAAACAGCTTCAAGCAACTATGGAGTATTTCGTTAGATTTCCGGCACGAAACCAACAAACAACAACATTGTTTGGTGGTTTCGTACCGGAAGCTTTGGGAATGTCCTTAAGCCAATGAAATCTAATGAAACCACCAAAACCTTTGTTTCATAAACATCTCCTGGTGTTTTCAACTCAAGTCCCAGAACACTTAATTACTAAAGGCCGTTAACTCCAATAAGACTGCATTATATATGAAATCATTTTTAAAAAAAACAAAAAAAAACCTTTTTCATACTTCCGTATGCATCATCGCTAGGCTGCTGAAAATATAACTTTCCAATAGCAGATTTCAATTTTTAAAACCCATGAAACATACACACTATTCAGATCGAATGCTTCATCTAATAAACACGCAACATAACTTACCCCCAGATCGAAATTCAAATGATTACGAAAGCTATAAGCTCATACAACAAGGGATTGATTCTTTAACTCGCTTACATTTATCGACAGAACAACCGGCGATGAATTCTACCTCCGGCGATGCGCGCCACAAGAATCGCGATGCTTCCCGTTGATCTCTTTTCGTTCCATTAAAAAAAAGATGGATCAATTTTTAAACTTTTTGTTTTGTTTTGTTTTGTAATTTTGTTTATTTACGGAATATAAGTTGCGTTTGGTTGAGGAAAATCTACAAATGAAAATATGAAATAAGTAAATCTTGTATACATCATTACAATGAAACAGGATCGGTCCTAAGAATTCATATGCCGGGACCGAAACAGAAAAAAAAACTTAAAAATCTTATCTCTAATGATCTAACAAATTACAAAATTACAAATGTAAACTAATTATATTTAAATTATAATTAACGCAATATTAATAGGAAAAATGACAAAATTATAGTATTATAATTACATACCGTAAAAGCTGACCGAGGATTCAGGAAGTTCTAAAATAAAATCCAAATTCATAAATTCTACTACATAGTAAAATCAAATATGAAAAAGCAAGCAAACAAATAAATATATCATAAATTCATATCAATTCGTCAATTTTTGTTTCTTAAATAAAATCGAAATTCATAAATTTTTCTACTTAGTAAAATCAAACATGAAAAAGTGAAGAATAATTATTTTCTACAAATAATAACGGAGGACTAAGCCTCGTATAAATAGTACAAGGGAATCCTAACTACAGAAGGAATCCTATACAGGGAAACTACCATATAAACAATGATTACATCATTAATATTATATATATATATACACACACACACACACACTATATTTAACATGCGTCCAACTACGTGATCGGCGATGGTCGAACGCCGAGACTGTGTTTGAACTCAGAAAATATGAGAGACGGGAGCCCTTTGGTGAAAATATCAGCATACTGAGAAGATGAGGGAACATGCAGAACTCGAACATGACCAAGGGCAACTTTGTCTCTAACAAAGTGAATATCGACCTCAACATGTTTGATGCGCTGATGCTGGACGGGATTAGACGAGAGGTATACAGCACTGACATTATCACAGAAGACCAGTGTAGCACGTCGAAGAGGTTGATGAAGCTCAAGGAGAAGATTTCTGACCCAGCTAGCCTCAGCTACCGCATTTGCCACGACGCGGTACTCGGCCTCATCACTAGAGCGAGAAGTGGTGGCCTGTCTCTTGGAAGACCAAGAGATGAGATTGTCCCCAAGGAAAACACAATACTCAGATGTGGAGCAACGAGTGTCGGGGCATCCTGCCCAATCAGCATCCGAAGATACCTGTAATGAATCTGTACTGGTGCGGTGGAGAGTGATGCCATGGGTGGCGGTGCCGTGGATGTAACGCATGACCCTTTTCATAGCCGTGAGATGAGAGCTGCGGGGGGCATGAAGATGAAGACAGAGCTGCTGTACGGCATAGGTGAGATCGGGACGGGTGATTGTCAGATACTGTAAGGCCCCGACAATGGATCTGTAGATGGTGGGGTCCGAAAGTGGTGTGCCGGACGTGGCTGACAGCTTCGCCATGGTGTCGACCGGGGTGGAGATAGGCTTGCAGTGAAGCATGTCAGCCCGCTCAAGGATCTCGTGTGCAAACTGGGTTTGATGAAGAAAGAGTCCCCCCAGCAGTGCGTTGGACATTAATGCTGAGAAAGAAATTGAGATCCCCCATATCCGTTATGGCAAACTCCCCCTTAAGCTGCTGAGTGAGGCATGTGAGGAGAGCGGTGGAAGAGGCCGTGAGAACAATGTCGTCCACCATGAAAAATAATTATTTTCTACAAATAATAACGGAAGACTAAGCCTCGTATAAATAGTACAAGGGAATCCTAACTACGGAAGGAATCCTATACACGGAAATTACCATATAAACAATGATTACATCATTAATATTATATATATATATATATATATATATATATATATATATATCATAAAGCAAGCAAATAAATAAATATATCATAAATTCATATAAATTCGTTAATTTTTCTTTTTATTTTTTTTCTTTTTCAGTTTTAATTTTTTTATAAATCATAACTTTATATCAATTCGTCAATTTTTCAGTTTCTTATTTTTTTTTGGTTTTTAGTTTTTTAATATAAATATATCATGAATAACAAATTCAATCAATTCATCAAAATCAAATAAATAACATATAGAACCATTAATTCATTCTATTTCAAAGAATGAAATTAGAAAAGATTTCAAATTAAAAGTTAATAATTAACCCTAGATTTTAAATATAAAAAATGAAAAAATGAAAGAAAATTAAGAAATAAAAATTACAAAATTAGAAAAAGAAAGAACCGATCGAAGGAGACAGATGAAAAAAACTTAGAGGCTGGAGGTCCGTCCGCCGTTGTCTGTCGTGAATTGTCAAATCAGTTCTTCTTCGGCTTCTTCCCAAATCGCCAAATCAGCAAATCCCAATGCTTCTTCCGTCTGTCTCCTACTCTCCTTCGAAGCTCGATCGGTTTCTTCTTTTTTTCTTTTGTCTACGACTATAGGCGGCTAAGGATTGGAGATGTGGATTGAGCTTTAAATTGTGGTGGGCTTCTTATAAACACATATATGTATAATACTTAAAAAAATTGTACCCCTTAAATACTTGGGCCCGGTCCGGATGGACACTTTGTCCTCATATTGGGCCGGCCCTGCAATGAAAGATGTCTTATAAAATCTAGCTCTTAAAAATTTAAAATATAGAGTGTTAATATATGATTTCAAGATTCATATTTAAAATGTGAATTTTCTCACATTTTCCTGAGCAACATGTTAATATTTTTCCTTTAACACAAGACTCGATTCTTTAAGATTACAAAAACACTAAAGTTCATAAAATGATAATAAATCTAGGGTACACGAAATATGTGCCTAAATATAAAATTTGAAATTTAAACTTTAATATTAAAAATACACTAATAACTAAAAACTATAATTTAAAAACTAAAAATCAAAAAAAGTGAAAATAAAAAAAATAAAACTACTATTTTCAAATTTAAAATTTTAAAATTACAATTTTAAAATTAAAAATTACTACATATATAATTATAAATAAAAAACTAAAACATAAATATTAACCATTTTAAATTTTAAATTCGAAACATTAAATTTAAAATTTAATGTTTAAAGTTCCTTACTTATAACTAAAAATTAGAACTTTAAAATTAAAACATTAAAATTTATAACTTTAAATTTTAATTTTGAGTTTTAAATTTTATATTCTAAGTTTTAAATTTTAATTTTTATTTTTAAATTTTAAATTTTAAATTTTAAGTTTCAAATTTATAATTTTAAATTTTAAAATTTTAAATTTAAATTTTAAATTTTAAAGGGTTTCCATATTAAATTATACTCCAGGTGAACTTTAAACTCTAAATTTAAATTTTAAACTTTAGATTTTAAATTTTAATCTTTAAATTTTAAATTTCAAAATTTAAATTATAAATTCTAAGTTTTAAACTTTAAATTTTAGTAACACTTTTTATATTAATGTATTTATAAGACCGGACCGAGACCGGACCGAAAAAAACTAGACCGGCCCGAATAAGGACCGAATATGCCAATTAATTGGAACTTTGAAGATTTGCACTTGGGAGAATGGCAATTTCTTTAAAAATTAATAGAATTGAGAAAAACAATATACTCCATTACTCCAATGCTCCAAACAACATACTTCAATCCTCCAAAAAAATCCCATAAAAAAATCCCATAATCCCACATAGGCCTGCGTTTTGTCGGATTATTCGGCGGAATCAGTTCGTCGTTTGATATTTCTTTTGCTGGCGAGGAGAGTGGAGTTTTGGTCTGTGCTGCCCTCTGTGGATTTGCTATTGGATAGGGTTGTGCTGGATTCCATAATTTGGGATAATGGACTAATGGGTTTGTATGGTACTTAAGCCCATATACTAAAATAGTAAAATATAAGCCCATATAATCGGTCCACCGGTCTCACCGGGTTTGGACCGGACCATACCGGAACCCGGATAACGGAAATTGATGGACCGGAGACCGGACTAAATTAGGACCGGACCGGTCCGGTCTGATTTTGGCCGGTCTTCGGTCGGTCCGGGTTTGGACCGAATAATGCACAACCCTAATAGAAATCATAAGATATTTACAATCAAAACAAGAGTTAATACTTTTATTGTTACCATTTCACACTCATCGCATTGTCACACTGTCACTACCACACTGCACACTACCACAACCACATTGTCATTTGTCGCGCTAGCCGCTGACATTGACTAGTAGTCTATCGATTGATGCCGAGAACCACCGATAAATCAAACCATGATCTTAGTGCCAACCACCGGTGACAGTGCCGGTACCCCCTTATAATATCGAGAACCGGCAGTTTTAGAATTGGAACGAACCGGGGTTTCGATTTTAACGCTCCGGGCGTTAAACACTACCCCCTTGGGGCTTCATCAGGGCATATGCTTCTTGTGTCAAACGTTTAACGGATGAATTGAGCAACCCCGTCCTTCCATAGACTATAATGTCGTTACATATTAATTAAAAAAATCATCTCCTAAAAATTCATTTTTTTTAAATGAAACACACAACTACAAATCTCTCTCTCTCTCTCTCTCTCTCATTTCATAAAAAAATTCTTCGACTTTAAGTTTTACTCTAAATTTTATTGTGAATCCTTTTGGTTCCTCCATTTCTAGTATGGTCTTGAGCCAAAAAAATACGCGATGTGGCTTTACTAAATGTACAAAAATAGTCCCACATTATTTGATACGCAAACCTCACTGAACTTGGAGGTTTTGTAGTAAGTTCCGGAGACTCAACCAGAACCAATTACACTAAAAAAAGAGCACATCGGAAGAGTCACAAACCAAAGATCGACAAGGCGATGATCGATGCGACACCGTCGATTCAAAAGAAGATATGGTTGGTTCCCTAGCCTTGTGTGTGTCTTTATAGTTGGCATTATTTTTTGAAAAAATCCATGAGTAGTAGTTTTCTTGTTGTTGATTTAGTCGTGTGGTTCATAACGCTGTAGCATCTTGTGTGTCACTCTACTAGTCCCAGTAGTTCTAGGTTGCCATGCTTACGTAGTTCGAGAAGGAGTCTGGAGAGTGTAAAACCGTATAGCTGCTGCATGATGGACGTATATCCTCTAAAGAGTTTGCACTAGCTACAACTCTCATTAAATGTGGTTTGTTGTGAGCTGTCGTGGTGTCACACAAGGAATCTGCTAGGGTTGGTGACTTCTTAGATAAGTATAAATATACGGCCGACCTACTCTCTTGGGTGTGACATGAAAATACAAAGAGTTAGAAAGAGAGATCATATTACTACGAGTTTTTTCCGATCAGTCATCATCATCATGTCGTTGTGTTGCTGATGAATGCTTATGCAATCATGATGATCGAGTGTGACACACAACAAGCAAATACGTTGAATACTCAAGGAGCGTTCCAGAAGTTGATCTGAGTTATACTGGAGCTCAGGCCAGTAACACGTCACAGATAAGTTGAAAATTGTTTCAGTCTTTGACATGTATGCACAAACCAAGTTTGTTGCATTCCCATTGTATTATAGAGTTTAGATCAATTCTTAGATCGAGTCTATTGTTATTGAGGGTGTAAACTATATAGTCATATAGTGGGAAGACTGTTACACGGACGTGGGCCTCGTAGATGTAAGAGATTAAGAGAATTTGCTCCGAACTGCGTCAACAATTTGTGTGTCGTGTTTGTTGCTCTTTACAATTCTGTGTGTGCATTTGTGATGTAGAGAGAAGTTGGTATAACACTCTGTCTGACAACTTTGAAAGAATCAGTGCTATAGCATCCTCTGTAACAACTTTCATGGATTTATCCTTTACAGGTTATTTACTGATGGTAGTAAACTTTCAAATACCAGAGGAAGAATCACTGTTGACGCCTGCCTGGGTTGACGTCTCGGAGTATCCTATCGTTGGTGAAATTTATATGTTTTAAAATATATATTATATATATGTTTTTTCTATATTTGTGTTAAAAAAATATCGTTCAATTATATACTCCATTCGTCCCAAAAACTCCTTCCTATTTTTTTCACTTGTCCCATAAAATTCTTCCCGTTTCTATTAAAAACCTATTTTTATCCCTACTAATTCCAAACTTACCTATCACATCATACCATTTTACTAATAATCTACACATTACAAACTACTTTTACCCATCACATCAGGGGTATTTTTGAAAGTCAACACAAAATATTCCTCCATTAGATTTCATAAAGATCAAAATGAGAACATCTTTTTGGACGGAGGAAATATTTCTTAAGGGTTCCGATCAAATGATGGATGCGATATGGGATCGTATCGAGAAAAGTTCTTTGCAGCAGCGAATACGGACGCTTCCTATCAAATCTGAGACCAACTCACTTCCAAATGATGCCACATCATGAGAAAAATTCAAAAATTTATCGGAATTTACGAGGAGTGCTCTCGATCTGGAAGAGCGGGATGAACAATATCGATGTTCTACGACAAGCCTCCGCCTAGTACCAAGATGACGGACACCAAGGCAAAGTCTCCGTCGATCTTTGGAGAGTTTTAATCCGTTCACCCAAATATTAGCAACTTTATAATCCCGAGGTCAGATTGTCAAAAAAAGATCCTCCGTCGAGGTTGAGGCCGATGACACTATCGGCTCGTCAGAATAAAGGGCTCTCTTCAACCTAGATGACTCCGATGACGTGGACCCTATTCAACGACCAATTGAAAGAAAGAAGGAAAAATTCATTGCCTCGGGTTCTGCAGAGTCTGATTTTGTTTCTTCTCACGATGATATCGGTTGTGCAATAGTTGAACAATTTCGGATGTTCAATATTAGGGAAGAAGAGAGAGAGAGAGAGAGAGAGAGAGAGAGAGAGAGAGAGAGAGAGAGAGAGAGAGAGAGAGAGAGAGAGAGAGAGAGAGAGAGAGAGAGAGAGAGAGAGAGAGAGAGAGAAAGGAAGAGAGAGAGAGAAATGAAGGCAAGAGAAGAAGGAACTGGAAATAATGGAAATCGACCCTGATACATTAACGGATTTCAAACATATGTATTATGAGAGAAAACAAAACATGATCAAAGCTAAATATAATTTAACTTCGTTTTTTAATTAAATGTAATGTTATTTTTATTGAATGTAATTTTTTATTTAATGAATTATTATCGTTTAAATTCAATTAATTAATGAAATCTTATCAATTTAATTTACAAAATGTGCATTAAAAATTTAAAAAATAAAGGTTTGAAGTCCCGATGCTTCAAACTCATGTCTAGTGAAATTGTAATATAAATTGAAGAGGAGTTTAAACTAATTTGGCGGAGAGAAAGTTTGAAGAGGAGTTTAAGGGTATGTTTGGTTAGAGGTAGGTAAATGTTTTATTAGGTAGGTAATTGAAAGTAGGTAAAGTAAGGTAATGAGTTAAAAAATTGTGTTTGGATGTTTATTAAGTCACATAAGGTTGGGAAAGAATAAAATTACTAAAATATCCTTGTGGTTGTTTTTCTTAATTTGTTTAAGATGTATTTATATGAAATTACCTTTCACAACATTTTCTTACTAGTTTTTACCCCGTGCTTTGCACGGGCTTTTATATTCGTACGTAACATATATATACAAAATTACTTTTACATCAATTCTAAACATTTTTTATTTAATTTATTAAAATTTATTTAAATTTTAAATGTAAAATTTTAAAATTAAATAAACACTATAGGACGAAACTTCTAAGTAACATCATTTCATATAAATACAACTAATCAAAATTTAGTTGTCATACATTTCATAATAAAAAGATCAACCATATTGTTCTTCCACACATCAAAAAACATGGACAATGACTTCAAATGTAACATATGTTCAAAAAAAACAACGACATATTTAGACACAAGTCTTATGATTAATAAAATAGTGACCACTTCAGATTCCTTTCTTGTTCAGAACATCGATGAGAAAACTTTCATGTACTTCCTCCGGTAATCTAAGAATTGCTTTCAAAGTCACATGTTTCTCCAAAAAGAACATGTACGCATGACTCTTACGACTTCCCTCAAAATTCATCGATCCAACAAGGTTCCATATATCCGTTGGAGGTAGCAGATTCTTTTCTTTCAAATACTCAGAAGTGCATGTTTTCATTGCATCCGAAATTAAAGTCACCAATTTCGTAAGAAATTCTTCATCATTTAATTTTATTTTTTTCTTTTTCCTAGTCTTGTCTTTAGAAATATTCTCTGAAAATATTGGTGCATCATCACCTCCAACTTGCTTCATATTACCAACTGGAGAGGGTGGGAGACGCCTCTAGAGTGCACTCATTGTTGGATAACAAATCATCAATATCATTTATGATTCCACAATGCTAAATATATTAATTATATTTAATTATAGTATTACCATACTTGTATAGGTTTCCTAATGTGGCTCTCCTACTATGATTAGGATTGAAGCCTCTAGTATATATTGTTGTATTCTCTACACAATTATTCAATGAAAATATTCTTTCTACATGGTATCAGAGCCACAAAACCCTAAACCCTAATCTCCTCATCTCTCTCTCTTGATTCGGCCAGCCCAGCCTCCCCCGCGGCGGCCTCTTTCCCGGAGACAACTCCTCTCTCCCGTCGGCTCTCCCTCTTTCTCTCTCACCATGGCTGAAAATAGTGAGGTTATCTCTCAAAATACATCCTCCAAACCCCCACATCTTGCTCTCACAACTATTTCTCCTTCTCGTTCGACGATTTAATCTCTAGGGATACCTCAATGGATCTGTCGTCCCCCTCTCCGAAGACGACGACGAATGGTGCCAACTCGATGCCCTTCTCCAGGGTTGGATTCTCTCCACCATCACCGATGAAGTCTCTGATCTGGTAATCTCTTCTCTCACCACTGCTTCAGCTCTCTGGAAGGTCATCCACGACCTATTTCATGACAATAAACACGCCCGGGCCATGCAGTTAGAACATGAATTCCGCACCACCGTCAAGGGCTCTACCCCCATGGCGGCCTATTGCCAGCAACTCCAAAACCTTGCAGACTGGTTGGATGACGTCGATGCACCAGTCTCTCAACACCAACTGGTCCTCCAGATGCTCCGAGGGCTTCCCGCAGATCTTCAGGCTCAAACCTCGTTCATGCAGTTTCAGGATCCGATGCCGAATTTTCTTCAAGTTCGATCGGCTCTCATGCTCTTGGATCGCCAACGGTCAAATCCCGTTGACACCGGCAGCACGACCCTGCTCACTACCCGAGCCGGCGGTCAACCCCACAGCGGGACACACGGCGGCAGCGCCTATGCTGGACAGCACGGCGGCAGCAGCTACGGTGATGGCAACCCGGGACATCGCGGAGGCTTTGGACGAGGGCAAGGACGTGGCGGCGGAAATCGGGGTCGTGGACGTGGACGTCAAAACGGCTGCAGGCAACGACAAACCCATGACGGCAATACCACCTGGAACTCACCTCACCCAAACCCTAACCCCGGCCTCTTAGGCCCTCGGCCTACACCCTACCCGTACCCCCCTCCCCACGCCTATTACACCACCACCACTCACCACCCCTACCCCTCACCCTCCCCAAACCCGCAACCCTACCCACCCCCCCCACTGCCGTATTCCCACCCCAGTGCCGCAGGGCAGTACCCCCCCAACCCCACCCCACCCGCAAGCCCAAACCCTCACCCCTACTGCCCTAGCCCACCACTTTGACACCCTATCTCTTCGTGAGCCCACTTGGTACTTGGACACCGGTGCTTCTCATCACATTGCCTCCGACCCAGGTACTCTTTCTCATGTCTCTTCTCAATCTTTATATTCACCATTATATATCACTGTTGGTAATGGATCTAAAGTTAGCACTACGGTTGTTGGTAATCACACTCTCCCTACTACCCCTGCCCTATCCCTTAACAACATCCTCGTTTCCCCTCACATCACTCACAACCTTATTTCTGTTCGCCAACTTACCCGTGACAATAACTGTACTGTTGAATTTGATGCTCATGGTTTTTCTGTGAAGGATCGTCAGACGGGAACCGTGATGCATCGATCCAATGATATGGGACCCCTCTACCCCCTTGGCCGAACTGCACCTGCCCAAGCCCATGTCGCCGCTGTCGATCTTCAGACTTGGCATCGGCGTCTAGGCCACCCCAGCCAGGCCATTCTCCGTGGCGTCTCCTCCCTTCCGTTTTTAAAAGCTATCAACATACTTTATGTCATGCGTGTCAATTGGGAAAGCATGTGCACCTCCCTTTTTATTCTTCCAGTCGTATTTCAATGTATCCGTTTCAACTTTTACATACTGATTTATGGCAATCTTCTGTTCCAAGTATTACTGGTTTTAAATTTTACATGCTATTGTTGGATGATTTCTCTCATTATTTATGGGTTTTTCCTTTAACACACAAAAGTGATGCATTTAATCATTTAACTTCTTTTGTCGCTTATGTAAAAAATCATTTTAACACAACAATCAAAGCTATGCAATGTGACAATGGAACAGAATACCGAAATTCTCCTTTGAAAAACATTTTTGACTCTCTAGGCATCCTCTTTCGTTTCTCTTGTCCTCACACGAGTCAACAAAATGGACGGGCTGAGCGAACTATACGAACCATAAACAACACCGTCCGTTCCCTTCTTTTCCAAGCCCAACTACCACCTAACTTCTAGGTTAAGGCCCTTTACATGACAACTCACATTTTTAATATTCTCCCCACCACCACACTGAACAATCGCACCCCTCACGCCACTCTCTATAACTCTCCCCCCCTCTTACTCTCACTTGCGTGTTTTGGGTTGTCTCTGCTACCCCAACATCTCCGCCACCTCCCCGCATAAACTTGCCCCACGCTCGGCTCGTTGCATTTTCTTAGGCTATCCCTCTAACCAACGCGGTTTCCGTTGTCTTGATCTCACCACCCACAAGGTAATCGTCTCCTGTCATGTCGTGTTTGATGAGTCTTGTTTTCCATATGGTAACCCCACCTCCCCCCAAGATTTGAATTTCCTCGACGCCACGAACAACGACCCCCCCACACCCTATCCTTACCCTTGGCCAGCCACACCCACACCCCACCCGTCTCTTCTCAAAATCCCACTGCCAGACCCACTGGCAGCGTCACACCCCAGCCCAACCCCCCTGTCCAGCCCGCCTTCCCCACCCGCATATCCCCTACCCCGCCCAGCCCACTAATCGGCTCTCCCCAGCCCACCCCCTCTGCCCAGCCCACTTCCCCACCCAGCCCCCCATCCCATTCCCGCCCACACCCCACACCCGAAATCCACACCCAGCCCACGGCAAAACCACCCCCCTCCCTACCCAACATCCACCCAATGCAAACCCGATCCAAAGCTGGTACCTTCTGCCCCAAACAAATCCTAAATCTCAACACCTCTGCACCCATTTCTCCCTTACCCCCAACTTACCGTAGTGCTCTCAAGGATCCAAACTGGCATGCTGCTATGTGTGATGAATATAATGCTTTGATCAAGAATGACACATGGGAATTAGTACCCCCCCTCCCCCACACAAAATATCATCACCGGTAAATGGCTCTTCAGACACAAACTTGGCCCTTCAGGTGAGTTAACCAGGTATAAGGCCCGATGGGGCCTGCCACTATCCGCATCGTCCTTAGTCTTGCTCTGTCTCGCGGTTAGCCCATTCATCAGCTAGATGTCAAAAATGCATTCCTCCATGGCCAGCAGGAAACCGTGTATGCCAGTCAGCCGTCTGGGTTCCAGGATGCCAAACGCCCTCATCATGTCTGTAAGCTCAAAAAGGCCTTGTACGGCCTCAAGCAGGAACCTCGCTCATGGTATCACATGTTTGCAGGTTTCATTCAGACTATTGGGTTCCAAGGGTGCAAGTCTGACACGTCCCTCTTCACTTTCTCTCATGCCGCGGGCACGGCCTATCTCTTACTTTATGTCGACGACATCGTTCTCACTACCTCTTCACCTGCACTCCTTCAGAGCATCATTCGGAAACTCAAGGCTGAGTTTTCTATGACAGACATGGGTGACTTACATTTCTTCCTCGGCATCAATGTCCATCGCACCTCCACTGGGATGTTCCTCCATCAGACTCAGTTTACCCATGACATCCTCGAGCGGGCTGGGATGGTCTCATGTCGTCCCATCTCTACACCAGTGGACACAAAGGCAAAACTATCCTCCTCAGCTGGGACGGCCCTTCCTGATCCGACGTTGTACAGGTCCATTGTTGGAGCTCTGCAACATCTCACTTTTACTCGACCTGACATCACTTATGCCATCCAGCAGCTTTGCCTTCACCTCCATGAACCTAGGGACGTGCATCTCACGGCCATGAAGCGGATCCTCCGCTACCTGCAGGGCACGACCACCCATGGCATTCATCTAACGTCATCCACTACAGACTCTTTGTAGGCCTACTCTGATGCAAACTGGGCTGGATGTCCCGACACTAGACGCTCCACCTCTGGTTATTGTGTCTTCCTAGGCGATAACTTGGTCTCCTGGTCATCCAAGCGCCAGGCCACTACCTCCCGATCCAGTGCCGAGGCCGAGTACCGGGCTGTGGCGAATGCCGTTGCTGAGACTTCGTGGATCCGCAACCTTCTCCTTGAGCTACGACAGCCACTCAGACGTGCCACCCTTGTTTTCTGTGACAATATCAGTGCCGTCTACCTATCATCAAATCCGGTACAGCACCAGCGGACCAAACATGTGGAGGTCGACATACACTTTGTTCGGGACAAAGTAGCACTTGGGCAGGTTCGTGTTCTTCATGTGCCCTCTTCTTCCCAGTATGCTGACATCTTCACCAAAGGCCTACCGTCCCTGCTCTTCCTCGAGTTCAAATCCAGCCTAGGCGTCCGACCTCCTCCATATCCGACGTAGTCGGGAGCATGCTAAATATATTAATTATATTTAATTATAGTATTACCATACTTGTATAGGTTTCCTAATGTGGCTCTCCTACTATGATTATGATTGAAGCCTCTAGTATATATTGTTGTATTCTCTACACAATTATTCAATGAAAATATTCTTTCTACACACAATCACTTCAAATACCCGTGAAAGCGTCTAAGCCACCCTCTCTAGATTGTCACATCTCTGACGATGTTTTTGCAAACTCTCCAGTAGCTCTATCTTTTACATACAACTCACACATCTTATCATAAAATAGTATTGGCTTGTCCCGCCAATCTTTTTCTTCTGCACGAGCCTAGATAATAAATTAAATTTGTATTAGAATCGCGACATAATGCATATGTCCATTTCATACATAAAAAAAATTAGTTCATCCATACCTCCACAAAAGCATCCCATGCATCATCATCGACTTCCCAAGTCATTGTGGTTGAGTTGAATCCCCAACCACTTGTTGAGATGTGTCAGAAAAAAATAAAACGCAACTGAGAATTTACCTTTAAGTAGCCGTTGCATATGCCCACAAAACTTGCCTTTTGTCCAATTCTCATCTGGATATTTTTCTTTCAACTCTTTCAAAATATAGTCATAAGCTCGGGGAGTGAATGTACATTCAACACGATTTCCTTTTATGTGTTGTTCCAAATGAGCACCAATAAGAAACGCATCCATGTCCTCAGTCCAGGTTGTTGTGCGCACACCTCCCCGATTGTTTTTTGTAGCCATTCTATAATATAAGCAAACAAATAAGAACACATACTAATGTGTACTACAAGAATAGCACATATATGTTTAACATAAGATAATAGTCATTATGCATTCGTATGTTGCACAAGAAACAAGTACATACTCAATAGTTATATAAAATTCAAAATCTAAACAGAATGTTGCACATAGTAAATTTAAATACACACACCATTATAAGTCATTCATAACATCAAAAAGTTTTACAAAAACTATGTATAAGTAATGTAATCCTCTCACATGGCATTTGCAATGGAATCACGTAATTCTTCTGCCATCTGTGTGTTCTCGTTCCCATTATGAGCGTGAGGTATGTTATGCATACGTGTTTCAATCTCACTATCCTCAAGGTTGTCATCTTCGTCTTCATCTATGACTTTGTTCCAAGCCTCGTCAGGATCCCGACGTAGCTAATAATTGTGTAAAATTGAGCAAGCCACTATTATTTTCTTTTGCGTCTTTATTTTAAAATTTGGTTCATCATCACTTTTCATAATTGTGAAACCTTTCTTGATCACACCAAATGCCCTCTCCAGCACATTTCGTAGTGACGCATGACGCAAGTTAAATAGTTCTCTCTTATTTGTTGGTGGGTTAACGGCGTATTCTTTTAAGTGATACCTTACCCCTCTAAAAGGTGTGATCACACCTTGAGATAAAGGTAATCTGGCATCACCTAAATAAAACTTACATATACAAAAAGAAAAAGAATGTGTTATCTTAAAATACTTTCATACTTATTATAGTAAAAAATCAATACTTACCTTGTGGAATTTTCAAAGGGTATGCACGATGCAACACATCTCTCAACATTCTAGCATCAGATACCGTCCCCTCCTAACCCGGTAGTATGTACGTAAAGCTTAGATCAAATGTGCAAGCACCTAGAACATTTTGAGTTGGAAAGTCTTTTCTACCACGGAATCTAGGTTCATCAGCCACATGCACTTTTGCCCGCATATGAGTTCCATAAATTGCTCCCACACAATCCTATGGACATAATAACTTTAGATGTAGCTTGCAAATTTTAAAAGAGTGTGTGAATTTGTGTTTATGTAATGTCACCTTGAAATAAGAGAAAATTTGGAATTGTTAAATATCACAGGAGGGATCTGTGTGTCATCTGGTTGTGTTGGAAACAATGCTTCTAACTCAATTACAACATTCAGAACATTGTGAAAATGTTTCCATATAACCTCTCCTGAACGAGCAAACAATCGCCGCACTTGCCTATTAGTGACACGGTGGCCAAGTATGTACAAGAAAAGAGCAACTTGTTCTTCAATACTTATCCATTTCGTTGCTTTTAACGTATCCGGCCCCGTTCGTATCATATCTCGACATACAAGTCTATTCGTCAACACCTCTCGTAGAACAATTTTTAAATCCTTTGATTCTAAGGAAATTGATCCATCCACAATTCTCACTCGATCTCTTCTAGTGCGTAAATACCACACTTGTAGTAATATGAATACCAAAAATAAAGATGTCATATGATTTAAGTAGAAATAAGCAAGCATATTATCATCCATTGATGCCACAAATCAGAACATAAAAATTTAGCATAATTCACGTTAATTTGTAAGAACTCAAATCACTAGCATCTACAAGTCCAGATAATTTCAAAAAAACAGAGTAAAATAAAAAAACTGTAGAAAACGAAGTATAATAACAAAACTACAAAAACAAAGTACTCAAAATTGCACAATTGTAGAAAAACAGAAAAAAAATAACCAACACAAAAAAAGAACAGAAAAACCACAAAAAAAGCAGAAAAAAGAGGAGAAACGAAAACAGAAAAGTAATGATCGAAAATACTAAAACTGAAAATTAGCGAAGAATGGTAGCAGCGCAGAGCGATAGAACGGTAAATCTGAGAAAAAACTATGCAGAGCAGAAATTACTGAAAAAAAACTAGGCAGAGCAGGAAAAAAACTAAGCAGAGTAGAAAATTAGATCGGCAACAACTATCGAAAATTAGATAGGCTAAAACTGAAAAAAAGTAAGCAGAGCCGAAAATACGTGTCCTGGAGATGGCAATCTGAAATTACTGGCGATCGGAACAATGAAGATGGCGATGCGATCGGAAGGGTGAAGATGGAGATCAGTTTTCCCTATGGTCCTCTGCAAACGACGAAAAGGGTAGCAGCGGAAAATAGTTTATTACCTTGAGATTTCGCTAAATTGCGACCACCTAAAATCTACTATTGAGAGGTAACCGTACCTCCATCTACCTCCCCGACCTCTCTTGACCTATCTCAATTTTTATTACCAAACAAGGTAGAATATTAAATCTATCTCCCCTAAATCCAAACTAACACAGTCTAAACTCATTTCCAATTCTCTAATGCCATTACTTTTTTCTATTATTTTTAAAAATAATTAAAATAAATATAGCGTTGTTTCAACGCAAACCTGTAACACACGTATAAATACCACACCCATCCACCAATGCTCACTTTCGAAGGGTTTGTCTAGACAGGGAAGAGAGTAGATAACTGAGAGGGGAGAATGTCGCAGGGACCGGACGGAGAGAAGAAGCCTACCCCCACCGCCGATCAAGCGGCTCACATCAACCTTAAAGTCAAAGGACAGGTTAACTTTTTCTCGTCTGCCTCTATGCATGCATCTTAGTCGAGGTTTTGTTCATGGTACATATTACTTTTCGATTTCCTCATTGAGTTTCCGTGTACAATGATGGTTTTATATGCTTTAGAGGCTACTGTATGGTTTTCACTATTGAATTTGTGTCTGCCTATGAATTGTGAACCCAATCAAAAGTATTGAGTCAGTTAGGGTTTAAGGTTTGGTCGTTCAGATAAGCTCTGTCGATTCATTGCACTAATTCGTTCCAGATTATAGTGAAGTATCACATCAGTGGGAAACTAAGGGTATAGTAGGGGTTGTGCTGGCTGTGGTATGTCATTTATGGTGCGATTGAGTTTCTGCCAACGCTTGATAGTTTGCTGTCTTATGATTTTGACTCTATTGTTTGATTTCCATGAATTTGGCTTTCTATAAATTGTGAACCCAATCAAAAGTAGCTAGTCAGTTGGGGTTTGAGGTTTGTCTCATTCAGGTTAGCTTTTATGGGTTTATTGTATGCATATGTTTCAGATTTTAGTGGAATATTTCAGCATTGGGAAACTAAGGGTCTTAGTGGATTGTGTCTTTGTAATTTCATCTGCTAGTCTCTCACTGCACAGCTAGAGGAAGCACTGATGGGAGGGGGTTTGTTTATATTTGTTTGAATTACATGCTTCTTTTGCAGGACTATTTGAATTTGTTGTTTTCTCTATTTTTTCCTTCATGAATCGTTTCTTAGGGTCTAAATCCTAACCAAAAAGGGCAATATACCATTCTTTTAGTTGGAGAAGACTACCACCCTCTCATGTAAAGAGTCTTGGATGTAATACTGAAATCAGTCTTACATATACGACTCTTTGTGTGGGATGGAGGGAGTACTGTAAGTAAGCATTTTATGGGAATCAGTACACATGCTTCTTGCATTCCATTTGTATTGCTGCTTGTGGTTTCTTTTTTATGGTTTGTTTTTAGCTGTGTACCTAATCTATGCCATGTAAAGTATCCCCTATTCTTATTGGTTTCTCTGTGTTCATTTTGATTGTTCAATCTTGTAATACAAAATGCATGAGAAATATGACAGTGATGAAGCATGACCACCTTGGGCAACCAAGGTTTACTTAGATTGTGTGCTGGTGGAATGTCATGTACTACGCAGCTCACCAAAAAATTGAAGAGTTGGTTTTTGGCTTTTATTATTGGTTGAAGCACAATCTTCTTTTGCAGGAATAGTGGAATACTCTCTTTCTCTGTTTTCTATCCCCCCCAAACATTGATGGTCCACACATGATTATTGTTTAGCTGATGAAGAATGCTACCTCCTCATGTAAAGAGTCAGTTTTGTGATACGGAAATCAGTATTACAAACAAGACTTTTTTGGGACAGATGGAGTATCATCCTTTGGAACTCATCTGCGAGCACTTGTATTCCTTTTCTTAGCTGAAATCAGTTTTACAAATAGGAATCATTTAGTGCTTTTTTATGATTGTCTATTATTGCAGATAGAAAATGCTTGCATGTATAGCGAAATACCAGTATGCCAGAGTGATGGGTAGTTCTTTAACTGAAATGCAGACTGAATGATTTTTTTTTTTAAATTTAGGATGGCAATGAGGTCTTCTTCAGGATAAAAAGAAGCACTCAACTGAAGAAGCTAATGAATGCATACTGTGACCGACAGTCTGTTGACATGAATGCAATAGCTTTCCTGTTTGACGGGCGCCGACTTAGGCAGGAGCAGACTCCAGATGAGGTCCCCCCACCTCTCTCTCTCTCTCTCTCTTCATATGTACTTTATTTGCATGTATTCAACCACACAGTGAGAGAATGATTGTGTTATCAGATTAATTTGCATAATTTCTTGCCTTTCTGCATGCGCTAGTGTTAGCCATCAATGGAAAATAGCAAGGAGAATGATTGTAAAATTTGGCAGAAAATAGAAACGTAGTACTCGTCAAGAGGAATGACGCAGAAATCCAAGAAAAGTAACATTGTGTGGTTGATGTTAATGTTATAACGTAAGATAAAGTAAGAACTAATATGAAGTACACAAATATGATCAAATACGGTATCTGACAAATAGTGGGGACGATTTAAAAGGACAAAAATAGTGGGAGGGAAGGATTACAAACTTTACATTACAATTTTAGATGTTTGTACAAATATTTTTTTATTCTTTATTTTTTTATTCACTTAGAGACAGACACAGGTATATGCAGACTTTTGATCAAATTTGATTTTTCTTTGTATTTTTAAAACCGAACATCGAAAGCTGCTCAGTAATCTGTATTTTTCCAATCCACTTCTGTGGCCCCCGTCCCAAACACATCAATACTGATTTGTCATTCTTCTTTTTGATGTTTCAGCTGGAGATGGAAGATGGTGATGAGATTGATGCAATGCTTCATCAAACTGGGGGAACCTCCAAGCAACATTTTACTTCTTGATGAAGATTACTTTGTGCCACCATTTGAAGTTTAGCTTATTGCAATTACGCTTGGTAAATTGCCTAGGATCATGGGGTTGCTGTTTTAGTTTCATGAAACAGAATATGGTTTGAAGTCTCAAGTTGTATGAGCTTCTTTTTTCAACTTAAAATGCCAATGTTTCTCTGAATTAATGTAGCAAGACCCAAGCCTTTGTTCTGTCATCTTCCTGCTTAATACTCCACTTTAAATTTGAACTCATATACTTTGAGTGATGTATAGTTGTTCTATGTTAAGTGTCTTGCTTTGCCAGGTAATATGACAAGCTGACTCATACTTTCACCAAAGTAAAATTTTCTCTTTCATCTCCTTTTACTATGGGCTGTTTTGGATTAGCTTTAGATGTCTCTCAAGAGCAAATTGTTTCACTCTCATGCTAAAAAAAGATTTCATTGCCGACTTAGAATATTTTATTGTTAAGTTCGAGATGGATTGGTGTGGGTTTCCTTACGCCTAGGACACGAATATGGAATCCTAAAGGAAAATATTGGCTTTGGAAAAAATACTCCGTAGTATAGATGGCCCATGTCGGAACAAGGTTGAAGTCTACTGGTCCGTTAGGATGCCTCAGTTGCATACATCACTGCACTTCCACTTGACACCTATTGTAGTGATAAATAGTTTGTCTTGCCCTGAACTTCACAAAAACTTTGCTCCATCTCTGGCTCCTTGCAGGGGTAGAGAACCTTTCGCTATAACCCAAGCTCTAAGTTCAAGTCTACTGATCTGTTAGGATGCCTCAGCTGCATACATCATTGCAATTCCACTTGACACCTATTGTAATGATAAATGGCTTGTCTTGTCGTGACCTTCACAAAAACTTTGCTCCATCCCTGCAGGGGTAGAGAACATGTCGCTGCAATCGGAGCTTTGGAGAATTCAAAATGGGAGAGCACTCATCTTGGGGTGGGCTTACTACTTAGATGCTTTCAGCAGTTATCTGCTCTGCACTTAGCTACCCAGTGTTTACCGTGGGCACGATAACTGGTACACAAGAGGTGCATCCTTCTCGGTCCTCTCGTACTAGGGAAAGGTCCTCTAAATGCTCTAATGCCCACACCGAATATGGATCGAATTGTCTCATGACATTCTGAACTCTGCTCACGTACCGCTTTAATGGGCGAACAACCCAACCATTGGAACCTACTACAGCCTTATCGACATCGAGGTGCCAAACCTTCTCGTCGATGTGAGCTCTTGAGGAAGATCAGTCTGTTATCCCTAGAGTAACTTTTATCCGTTAAGCGATGACCCTTCCCCTCGGAACCGCCAGATCACTAAGACTAACTTTTGTCCCTGCTCGACGAGTGGGTCTCGCAGTCGAGCTCCCTTCTGGCTTTGCACTCGAGGGTCAATCTCCGTCTGGCCCGAGGAAACCTTTGCACACCTCCGTTGAGTTCTGGTTAGCAGTGAAATGCCACTCCAACTCAGAGCTAGCTTGTTCTAGGCACAACAGTTGACTGGACATCTAGGGGTAAAGCACTGTTTCGGTGCGGGCCGCGAGAGCGGTACCAAATTGAGGCAAACTTTGAATACTTGATATGACAAAAAACAATACTAAAAAACTAAGAGCGGGACAAGGTCGGCCAGTGAGACGATGGGGGATAAGCTTCATCGTCGAGAGGGAAACAATCCAAATCACCATCTAAGGCCCCTAAATGACCGCTCAGTGCTAAAGGAGGTAGGGCTGAAGAGACAGCCAGGAGGTTTGCCTAGAAGCAGCCACCCTTGAAAGAATGCGTAATAGCTTCAATTTATTTACAAGATGTTGTTAGATAAAAAAAGTATTGCTTTTGTTTCAATTTAAATTGCCGTTTCGGGGTGTATGATAGTTGATTGAAAATATTTTAAATTTATTTGCATAAAAATTTGTATGAAATTGAAAAATAAAATTTATATATTTGAAAATTACATTTACAGTTATATATTAAGAAGTGACATATGAATGTTGAGAACTATTTTAACAATTGAATACTGAAAATGGCTAATAAAAATAGTTAACATTTGGTTATGTGAATATTGAACAAATAATTTAAATTGTGACAATATGGGTAAAATATACTCTATTAAATTGTTACATTTAAAGTTTTACAAAAATAAAACGTGTTTTGATTATTTTATTTTATCAAATTAGAAATGAAAATATGAAGGGAAATAAAACAATTTGATCACGTACCAGGACAATGGGACTGAATATCTTCTTTTTTAAATCAAGAGTAAATTTCATAAAAGGTCCCCAGTTATAGGTCGTTTTACATATCCCTACATATCAAATATTACCAATTTAGTTCCCAATTATTATATTCATTTCCACGAATGGTCCTTTGTTAACATTTCCGTTAAGAACGTGAATAAAATTGTAAATTCACACTCCTTTCTCTCTTCAATTAAGCTTCCTCCCTCCCCTCGCAATCCTTTCTCAAACTCGTCGCTGAGTTTGAAGCTTTGAACCCAAAACCAAAATTGTCACTCTTTTCTCAATTGTTTGTCTAACTGGTAGAACCTAAATTCGAAAATTTCTTTGTAATTTCTTGAGACTAACCGATAAAACTCATCCATAAACCTTATTGGTTTTGATTTTAGGTTCCACCAGAAAGACTAATAATTGAGAGAGGGATGAACATTTTAATTTTGGGTTTAAAGCTTCAAACTCAACGATGAGTTTGGGAAAGAGTACGAGAGGAGAGAGGAAGCTTAATTGAGAATATAGAGAAGTATGAATATACAATTTTATCCATGTTTTTAACAAAAAAAGTTAACAAAGGATCATTCGTGAAAAATGATATAATAATTAGGGACTAAATTAGTACTCCCTCCGTCTCATTTTATAACGCCTGTTTCGGATTTACGATGTTTGATTGAAATTATTTTCAAATCATTTTACTACCTCCGTCCCATTTTATAATGCATGTTTCGGTTTACGATGTTTGACTGAAATTATTTTCAAACCATTTTATATGACAAATAGTATAGAATTAAAAAATAAAAATTACATATTAAAAAACTATATCAAAAGATCTTCAAATCTAGTAGTGACGATAATATTTTATTTTATCAAATTGCTAACGAAAATAGAGAAAGAAAGTGAATAAAGTTTGACCATGTGAATAGTAAACAGACATTATAATTTGGGACGGAGGGAGTATATGACAAATGATATATAGTTAAAAAATAAAAATTACATATTAAAATACTACATCAAAAGATCTACAAATCTAGTAGTGACAATAATACTTTATTTTATCAAATTGCTAACGAAAATAGAGAAAGAAAGTGAATGAAGTTTGACCCTGTGAATAGTGAACAGACATTATAATTTGGGACGGAGGGAGTAATATTTGATATGTAGGGACTAAATATGTAAAACGACCTATAACTGTGGACCTTTTATGAAATTTACTCTTAAATCAATAATGAAATTTAAAATTTACCTAATTAAAATTTGACTAAGTATGCAAATTAATCGGGGATGGAGGAAAGCTCAAATTTTCCATATTAGTTTCATCTTTTAAAAGCTTAGTTTGATTGAAAACTTAAGTGTGAACTTCATCAGGAGACATCAGCATGTACACTTGCAATTCCCACTCGTGAAAACTGAAAGTCTGTAACAATACTTATTGTTAGAATTGTTGCTTGGAAATGGAGAGAAAAACAAAACATCAATACATACATTCACAAAAGACATTTTGGCATACACATTGATTTACATGCTTTATAATGTGATCAACGAGAAGACTCGAAACATTAATACCCGACTCTTGCTTTTAGCTCACGTTGCTTAAGGAAACGGGGTGGAATTTACCAACGTGCCCTTATATAAACAGCAACTCCATAGGGGTAGAGTTGCAAACTCACGTCGTTCCTTGAATGAGTTCCTAAACATTTTTCTATTGTATCATTTGCAACTATATACAACTCCTAACATATTCTACAAAGAACATTTAACCACAGAAGGCTCACTCGCTGGCCTGCTTCGATACCATGACAGAATTTAAAAGTGGGTCGGGACCGAGATTCTATACATTGTGAGATTGGCCATCACGTTATGCCTTTTTCTTTCTTGATTTTCTTTCTCGTTTATACACTCCCTCGTCCTCCAACTGCAGTCATTACAGAAAACATCGCATGAAATGAAATGATGTGAAATTTAACTCCCTCGGTCCCACCAAAAGAGTTCATTTAAGAAAAAACAATTTGTCTAATGTTAGTATGTTACAATACATATAATGAGACTCACCATTCTTTGAGCAAGGTATAGTTGTTGTCTTCGATTGCTATAGTCTTTGATAGCAATCCTTTTCCCGGGGTGAGATAGTTTTTGGATAAACCCTTGTGTATGATTATAAATGCTGCAAAGATGTAAAATCTCTAAGCAGGTATAACAAAAGATATTAAAGTATATTGTATCCATTTCACAATGATCTAATAGACCAAGACTGAAAGAAATTATTTTTTTTCAAATTTCAGTAGAAAATCACATAGAACATACATACCTTAGCCGATGCCTATTGCAGGTTGTGAAGAACGCAACAAAACCATTAAGAATGCTCCGAACAGCGCGAAAAATCTGTCAAGGAAATAAGGGTTTGAAAAGATGAGATGACGCATAGATGAGTACAATGAGCATCTAATGGAAAGCTTGAAAAAAGAAAATGAGTCATTAGAAAGGCATAAAACCTGAGAGAAAAGGTCATTCCAAAGAGAACGCCACATGGAAGGTTCATATGAAGTCACTGTAGACTCCACCTCAGAAGTGAACTGGAGAAGGCTACTCAAAAACACCCACGCGTCTTGAACCACACTATATGTGAAAAAGCAGATGCCGGCAACAAGACTGTACAATCCAAGGACCAAACGAATGGGGAAATAGAGTATTTCCCATATAAACCAAAACACGTCGTTTAACAAAAATGTTGCTGCAACCAAAGAATGCAATTTGATAAGAAAAAAAAATTACATAAGGTCTGAGGAGAATTCTAGAAATCATTGAGAAGAGAGAAGTTTCCAAGAAGAGATATTTCACGTGCATATATTTTGTATTTAAAAAACAATGAACAGATGATAAGGAGCAAGGAAAATTGATCAACACACATATGAGTAGGAACACAGGGAATGTTTGAGTGTACTTACCAATGTTCCAGAAAAGAGAAAGGAGAAACCAAAACGGCAAAAACACGATATGAAGAAACTCAGCCACCAGACTGCAAGAAGTCTCCAATGTCATCCATATTATAGACAAACAACCCCCAACAAGTTCGGTGCACATGTTCCAGAAAGGAAGAATAAAGTCCAAACCCACAAGTAGCGGTCCCAAGAGTGGCTTTGCGAGGATTGAAAAAAAAGATTGAACAGTACGCGCCATCATGATAAACCATCTGACAGCCTTCTGAAAATTGTGAAGGAACAACATCGTCCCCAAGCATTTAATTCTTGAAATCATTTCCCAAGTTTCTATCCAATGAAAAAGGGGTCCAAATAAGTGTGATGCTGTTGCCTTGAGTAGAGGCACGTTTTTGTAAAGATCGTAAAATCCTATAAGAACGGTAATTACTGATATTATCACATATAAGAATCTTGCCAGAGGACACATCCATGGGCGATAGAGGCGGCAAAACCCAGGGTATGACTGGAGGAAGATAGCCCAAGATGGCAGACCTGACTCCAGTAGGGTAAGAAGCCGCAAATCGGACATTATAATGTCCTTCAATTTAAAAGGGAGGTGACAATCATTGAAACGAAACAAAATCAAAACATCCTTGTACCGAGTAGCTTCGACAACATCCTCACTTTCACTTGAATCATTATTATGGGAACCATGTGGAGATCCAATGCTTTCGCAAAAAGATTCTTCTGAGAACAGATCAGATCTAGCGCAGGACTTCAAAAAGCTTCTTCTCTTATAAGGTCCAGCTGGAGGCGGCGTACAAAATGGGTTATTGTCTATTGTTTCTGAGGAGCAGCCAGGAGCCTCATCTCTGGAGAACGTATCATCGACATTTCCATCTACCTCACTAGTTCTTAAAAAGTTTTCTTCAGCATCATAAAATGAATCACCTGTACAAATCTCAATAACAGATAAAAGATTGATAAGGCTTTGCCGTGTTTGATATTTTAGAAATTAGATACGGTTGCTGAAGGAACATTGCATTGAGTATACAATAAAGAAACTGATTTAAACCCAACAACAATAACACCATATGGTATTCTTCATAGAGCTGTCTTCTTTGCAGACGCAAGAACAAGAATCAGTTCATACACTTACAGGCATGTGAAGCATTAATGAGAATATAATTACATATTCACACGCTTGACATGTTAAGACAAATGTATGAAAAGCTAAACTTGCATAGAATAGGATACATTTCAAAAAAGCAGTTAACTTGAATAACAAAAAAGCATACCAGTTGTAGACTCCAAGTATTCTCTCAAAATACTTTGCTCAGTGCGAGTCCCCCGGAACCATGAAGGTATGCACCTAGAAGCCTGTGACGCACTATCAAATTCCCATCTTCTCATGAATTTGGCCTCAATAGCAAGACATGTATCTGTCTGCAATCAATGTGTATTGATAGCTTTATGTATCATTTGATATCAATCCATGATGGGTATGAACCATGAAGGAATGGAATGGATACCTGGAGTTCATTCAAATAGTTTAGACCCCTGACATCATTCCATGAAACTTCAAACACAATGAACCCATATAACGTCCTGTGTAGTTTGCTATTCAGTATTAAAGAATTCCTCAATTTCTCCACAGGTAAAAGTGCCCTTTTCTTGGATAAGGTTGCAGCATCAACCAAAGAAAACCATCTTTTTATCTTTTCAGATTTGCGTGTCTTTGTTTCCGGATTAGCTTGCAATTCCTGCATAGTTTGAGTGCCATGTTTCCCCTTCTTCCCTCTCGTATTCGCAAAAGGGGACATCCTGGACTTCATTTTACAAGGATCACAGTAAAATAAAACAACACCACTTTTGATCTTACTGTCACAATTTCAAATGTTTTGCAGATATACATATACAGTAGATATAACCCATAGTAAGCTACCTTAGTGACCATCAACTGCCATAGGTGTGCAGGACGGGAGATGAGATCTTTCAGCCAGGGACGATTATCCACCAATATGTACAATCTATTACTCTCATGTGCTAGGAAAAGGTTAAGATGTGATAGATAAGATTGCAAATCTCTGCAAAAACACAAGCAGAAGCTTAATCAGGACAGAAAATGGAATGAGATTAAACCCCAGGATCAAGCCAAGAGCCCAAGTCACATGCAACACAACATACACACACCATCTAGATCCAAATCTAAAGAAGAAGTATAATACACTCAAATGAACAATTTCCACCAAATGTCTTTGTTTAGCATTCAAAATCTAAACCAAAACCTCTACACCACATTTTTAACCAATCCAAAACATAAAATTCAAGAAAATTTATCTGCCCTTCAATTGTTCATTCAGTCTGGGATCCCACAGCCATGTGATATTCTGATCAGCAAGCAGTTTGTAATAAGCCCAATAACAACCACATAATGGTTTCTAACATTAATCAGCCACTGAATTGAAATATAAACTTCTTCATACATTCACTCATAAACACAAATTGCATATCCACCATAGTTTAAGGACCTAATAACAAGTTTTGAACAGGACAAAGAACTCCTCAAAGGGCTCAAAGAGTAGTAAGATCAACACAATAAGAGTTGGAGAAAAAAGAAGCTGAAATTCATACCCAATTTGCAAACTCGTCAGCGGAAAGACACATCTGCTCCCCATCAACTTCACAATGACGCTTCAGTTACCGATCTTTAGCTCTCAATCTTTCATCCCCGACCCCAAACACTGCTCCTTCACGACTTCACGATCAAATTAACAACAAAAATCAAGTCTTTTTACAGTTTTTAAAAAGATTTCACATAACCCAACAAAATTCAAAAACATAAACAAAAAAAGAAGAAGAAGAATTGTACTGTTGGATTAACTCTAGCGTTTTCTACCCGAAAAAGGTAAACTGAGATCGAGCAAATACCTTTGAGAATTCAGGAGGAGAAGGAAAAGAGGAGAGCAATATACGGGGTATAATATACAGAGAAAAAGAGGGGTAAATTCGGAAAAGGGAAGGAGAGATTATTGTCAGGAGGGGCGTTAAAGGCCTTCTGCTTGAATGAATGACGAAGGAGGAGGAGAGAAGAGAAATTGGGAAGCGTGCGAATTCAATTGGGGGTTATCTTCGTAGTTAATGCGGGTCTAGGAGGGCATGATTGTAAATTCGCGGACCGATCCGGGATCTCTTCCCGCGTCGTCTTCTTCGTTGAGGAGGAGGAGGAACAGAGAGACGTGAACGTGTATAAAGTGGCGTATAAATTAAGGCAATACGTAGCTGTAAATGCGTATAAGTATACGGCGATGATGTCTTGTAGCGTGTATGTATGTCGCCTCAAGCGAGTCGCCGCGCGCGTGTCCTTCTCACTTTTCCCGTCTATGGCGGATACTGTGGAAATGATGAGGCACATTGAATAATGCGAGCCACGACACAACAATAATACTCCATATATAATCGATACTCCTCTACAATAATGTACCTAATACAGAGTATTAATGTGCAAATAACACAAACATTTGTCCACTTCTCGAAGGTCCCTCACAACATGTGGAACAATCAAGGACCATGCTACACTTACACCAAAAAATATATCCCATTTGTACACTGCAGGTTTGCACAAACATTTCAATGGTTTACACCGACACAAGTGTTGGTGCGTTAATAAAAATTCACACGGACACAAATGTTGGTGCGTTTAACAAAAATTAGTTTTACACCAACACAAAGTATTGGTGCAAAACTGCGGGGTACAAATTGGGGTACAAACCTTGGGGTACACGTAGCATAATCCAACAATCAATTGAGAAGAAGAAAATTAAGTTCAGCATTCTACACCACAGAGTGTACCCCAAATTTTTCAATGCTTCCTGTATCGACCACGGAAATATGTGACAGTGTACCCCAAATTTTCCTATCACCCCCCCTCGTGCCCCCAAGTAGAAGTGGAAACTTAGGCGGTGTTTGTTTTTTGGCCAGAAGAGCTTCTGACCTCTTTTGTCTGCGCCGCACAGACGCGCGCAGATGTTGAGCTCTGCAGATTGTTTGTTTTTCGGAAGACATTTTACTCAAAAAGGTCTTTCTGACATCTTCTTGGAGAAGACATTAACCTATGTCTTCTAACATCTTCTCCATTTTTTTCTTCTACTTCTCTTCACCACCACCACCGTCCACCACCATCACCACTGTCCACCATCACCGCCACCGTCGTCCACCACCCCCGCCACCGTCCACCACTACCAGCGTCCACCACCACCGCCACCATCCACCGCCACCACCACCACCGTCCACCATCGCCGCCGTCAACATACACAACCACCCTTCACCACCACCCTCCACCAACACCATAATCGTCCATACACCACCACCGTATACTACCACCATTAATTTATATAGCAGTCTACATACATTAAAAAACAAACAGTCTTCTTCTTGCAGACTGCAGACCTTCGGTCCACCACTTCTCCTGCAGATGTCTACAGTAGTGGTCCGCAGACTACAGACTTTTTCCTGCAGAAAAAACAAACACCCCCTTAGTCTCTCCCTGCTCATACAGTGAATGCTTCATGTTAACTCCCTGTCTAAAGCCCACCAATATATATATACATATCCCTTTAATATTGATAGGTGAGAAGATATATTTTTATCGTGCATTGAACGGGTTAGAAGATATATACTTCGTCTTACTTAGCTTTCATTGTTGATGCTTGTTTGGATTTGGTGAATTATTTTTCTAATGTGTCTTTTCATTTTGTTCGTAGAGATTTGAACGTTGTGGCTCATACTCTGACTAGATGCGTTGTTGCTCAGCCGGGCTATTGAGTTCCTACTCTGCCGGATGATATTTTTCATTTGATTTCTCTTGATTGAGAATATCATTTGTTAAAAAAATCAATCCAAGCGGACTCTTAGAAGTTTAGAAATTAGATAAATTCTTTAATGATCTTTAGGTCTATACTTAATTTATAGACCTTCAGGCACAAAATAATTTTATGTAATGAGTCTTGTATTAAAATTAATAAAGTTCAAGTATAAGCTCATAGAAAATATGTGAAAAATATTTACATTTTATAGATGGAATTTAGGCTACAATAATATGTAAAAATGTTTACATTTTATAAGAGAACAAAGTCAATTTTAGCTTTAAAAAAGGTACGCTCAGTTCTAAGAAGCAAACTTGTGATTTGAAATTTCAATTACACTATTATTCCTTACTTGGAATCAATTATTACAAAATAATAACCGTAAACAAATTATTACTCTGTACACAATAATTTAAAATTAGAAGAATGGAAATTTGGTCAAGAATCATTGGAAATAAGTCCAAGTCTTTCCAATCTATGGTTGCACGGAATCTTTTTCACGGGAAAAAGTTACCATTTTCATTTTTCATACATTATATTACTATTCCTAGGATTGAAATATTGGGTTAAAAAAGATTTTTTTGAGGGAAAAACTATTGTTTGTATTGGAAGTGTCAAACGTTATCAAGCAAGAAAGAAATGAAAAACATGATAAAAAATTACTCTCTTGTCTCAAATTGTTTACAACATTTCGAACAACGTGTAAAATATCATCTCTTTTAAAAAGATTTTATTTACTAATCAGTAGAGAAATAAAAAGTAAAAAAATTATGCCGTTCAAAAATACATCAAAATTTCTATAAAACAAGATGTGATAAGAATATTTTATTTTATCAAATGGTCAACCAAAACGAGTAAACAAACAAAAATTATCAAACCCAAAATAGCAGAAAATTAAAACATGTACTCCCTCCGTCCTAAAACTATCTTCCCAGTTATTACTCACACGGTCAAACTTAAATTGTTTTCTTTACATATTTCCGTTAGTTATTTGATAAAATAATATAATCTTGTCACCTCTTGTTTTGTATAACTTTTGATATAGTTTTTAAATATATAATTTTATTTTTTAATTTTACACCTACAATTAAATAAATTCAAATTAAAAATAAAGTCGATCAAACCTCGTAAATATAAACAGAAGAGAGTAACAATGAGTACTCGATACCTTTTTAGAAAACTACCCATAAAATAATAAAGTAATCAGATAATCTCTCCCCGCTCGATCTGAACCCCCCCCCCCCCCCTCTAAAATTTAGTTGACTTTGGAGTCAAACAACTAAATTTGTCAGTGGAATTTAAAGACACAATTCCTAAAATGAAATTTTAATGGGTAATCCTATATCCTATATCCTATATATATATATGTGTGTGTGTGTGTGTGTGTGTGTGTGTGTGTGTATGTATGTATATATGTATGTATGTAAAAGAGAGTTCCATGGTTGTGGTGATGACATGTGTCACGCCACATGTAAATCATGTCTTTCCATGCAAGCATGCCATAGTTGTTGTGACGACACGTGTCATGCCACGCATTCATACTACTGACATGTGTCACGCCACATGTAAATCACATGACACATGTCTTTCCATGCATGCATATTTAATTTTGTATTAAATAATCATTATTTTTATTATTTTTTATAAATCCTTCACTTTTCAACAATAAAAACTCATTATTTTTATTAACTTCTTACAAAGTTTTCGCTCTCTCACTATTTTAGAAATATTTTTTCATTGTTTTTACATATTTTTTAAATATGCCTGACTATTTTATAATTTAAAAAAGTTATATAAAATTTATTCATAAAAAACAATATTGCTCCATCATCTCAAAAAAACTATCATATATAAATCTTATCGCACGTGCATCTTTATTAACTTCATAACATATTATTTATATAAATAATCCAGCATTTATTTTATTTTTAAAAACAATCCAACATTTATTTTGTATATTTTTTATATAAATTTTAGTACATGTACATCAATATTAAAATTAAAACTTTTCTCTCAAAAATAGATATTATATACTAAAAAATATTTATCAAACACATCATATATCATTAGAGAACTTAAAATAAATATTATTTTTATTTTTTAATTTAGATGTCAAAATTTAGAAAATATCAGAGCCCGTGCGAAGCACGGGGTTATTACTAGTTTTTTTATAAGGTAAAGTCTCACTTGGTGTACGAAAGCCTGATTTTTAATTGCATTTAAAGACACGATTCATAAAATAAAATTTTTTACCTCCAAGAAATTCAAATTACACAATAGACCCGCAGTCCACCTGTCCATACCATAGCAATTGATCAAGAGCTCTACATCCATCATCCATCTTATTTACGGACTATATATATATATATATATATATATATATATATATATATATATATATATATATATATATATATATATATATATATATATATATATATATATATATATATATATATATATAGAACATTGAAGTTGAAATTCTACGAAGCAGATCAACCAATTATCTCAACTACTCTATACTCTTAAAGATTTCACCACTCAAAAAAAGAAATATTTGCACTAAATAGCACTAAGACTTAAGTCATTTCTCTAAATAGCATTTAGATTGTTTTCTTCCCTAAATAGCACTCTATAATGTCCATAATGACCAGTGATGGCAAACATTCACTTGAATAATGACTAATGGATAATGACTAAAAGTGCTACATTGAGAAAAAAACATATGTAGTGTTATTTAGGAAAAGTCATTATCTTTTATTGCTATTTAGGTAAATTCCCCCCCCCCCCAAAAAAATCAAAACTAAGCTCAATGAAACACCATGCCCAAGTCACTCCACCTCTTAACTCTATTTTTCACTCCAATCTTCTCACAGATACCCACAGACATTGATAAGTTACTACAAGTGTTTGTGATGTCTTTGAGAAAATGGGGTGAGAGATGAAGTGCTTCCAACATGGTCCTTTTGATTCCAATTGCCAAAAATAGTTACACTTTTTTCTCTTTTCTAAAGAAAAGCCATTGGCTGGTCAATGAATGTATCTTGGTTGGCTATGTTGGTGGAAAGAATCTGTTGAGGTTAAATGGCAAAGTGTAGAACTCCTCGTTCCGGTTGTCGCCTTTGAAAGTTCTGAACTTCACCCACCACGGCATACCTCTGTCTTTCTTCGACTTCTCCACGTCCAATGTGTTGTCCAGAAACACGGCCACTATCAGCCCCACCATGGGCGGGGACGAGAATATCGTGTTCACAAATGCATTGAACTGCCACCACATAAACAAACTCCCTAGATAAACAATTTTTCTTTCCATGATCATTTTTTTTCATGACACCCAGGGCTGGGGGGGGGGGCAGAGGGTTAGGGGTAGGAACCACTTCGGGGGAAGAACCCTCAAGTGGACGGGGTATCATATTATGACATTGGGATTTGGTGTCAAAGTGTTTTTTAATGCGCGGGTTCTGTTGACATTAGGACCCAATGTCATACTATGACATCAATTCAATTGGGACATCAACCCTTGGCCAGTCCCTAACGCACCCCCACCCCCATTAGACTTTAGAATTGAGTAGAACTTACCCATCCAGCATTGGTGTGAACAAGACCGTGGCGAGCCCCCGACCAATACTCATCGAAGAATTGAGGAATGGACATCCCGAGGAATAGGGAAAGGCCCGTGATGAACAGATTGCGGATGCAGTTCATGTTTGTGAACTGAAGGAACGAAAGCCCCACCGAACCTAAACAAGTTGTTACCACATTCGCAAGAATATGAATAAATGAACCCTTCAATAATCCACCTTCTCATAGACATACACGGACCCGTTTCATAATTTCCCTATAGAGTAAGTGTTAGAGGATAGCATACCAACAAGGCCAAACAGAACACAGTAGAATGCTGCATAGATGACAAATGGTATAGATGCAAAAACAGCTCCAAATTTCCCTGCAATAGTACTTAAAATGAACATTCATTCTTGTCTCTCTCTCTTTTTTTTTTGTATGGAAAAAACCATCAACCAACAATAAGAAACTATGTTTACAAACCTAACATGGAGAAGAATATCATGAAGCCTGCAGAAACCTGAACAACTCTTCGGCTTCCAACCCGAGTGAGCCCCAAGAGTCCCACATTTTCCCTGCAATAAAAACCATTGGGAAGTTGAGCCACAAAAGCTTTGTCCCGAACTGATGGATACCTAAAATGCATTCAAATGATCGGATAACTCTGGCAAATCTTACACAGATACAGTGGGTCCCGTCCCTGTTCCAAAAAGACCATCGAGCAAAACACCAATTCCCTGCCATTGCAGTTTAAACTCAAAAACCTTAGTATTTTTTTAAAGTGATTATGAAGCAATGATGTATTACTACTTGCGAACTAAGGGTTGGGTGTTAAAAGAAGACCGATCTTTTTGTACTTGTCAATGGCTTAACAAGACATGCATTTAGTTATCGGCAGTGCTAGGGGGACCCCACTTGTGACACTAAAGGAAAATGCAGACACTTCTGCACATACAGTGGTATGACTTTCGTGTCAAAAATGGTGTCACAAGTAGGGTTCTCCAAATTTTTTAATTTAGTTATTTACACCAATTTGAAAAGGCAAATAACACAATAAGAGAAAAGTTACACCAGGCACATATTAAGATGAGATCACCTGCCAACCAATCCCCCGACTCAGCACGTAGGCGGGAGGTGGAGTGGCAATCGCCAGACGAGACGCAGCCTTGTATGCACCAGTTGACTGCATATAACAATTTTCAGTTAAAAATGTAGTTCAGGCGAATATTGATTTTTTATAACTCCCAATCTCTAGGTCAACAAGGCTTTGATATCATCTTATGGAAGTATTAAAACCCACAAGTATAAAAATGCTTCTCATACAAGAATTTACCTCAACCATTGACACTAGAACAGCAGACATCACTGCAAACGAATGGCCTGCAGCGAAAGTAGGTGCACCCCACTGCAATGGATATGGGAACTTGAACCTGAAACCGTAACCGGTTTAGTGTTATAAAACAAACCAATGGGTGCGCACCAAAAAAATGATCAAATGAATCACATTTCAGACAAACCATGGAGCAGTGGATATGATATTTGCTCTATCAGTACGGCAACTGAGTTGAGTGTGAAGAGGCTTGCCTCTGTAAGCTCCACCAGCAGTTAGAACTATGGAATATAGCCAAACGATTGCGACACATATCAATATAGGAAAACGTTCGAATATTGGGAACTCCCTCACTGGTCTTACATGCTTCAAATACTGCAAAATTTTGAGAAATACGTAGTATGTATCATTACTTGTGTGAATGTCCAGTTTTTATGTCCTGCATTTGGAAAAGTTGAAATTGTCTTTAGTTAGAACCACTAACCTGTGACAAACCAATTACCAACAATAGTGTTGGAAGCCCTATCTCGACACAATTCCCTAGCTGCAATAAATTTGAAGGATTCAAAAATGGCATATTATGAACGTATGTTAGGGAATAAGGTTGAAGCTAACTTCACACCAATACATACAGCTGGAAATCCTCTTTGAAATAGGCCGAGACCAACTAATCCGACAACAGGAGCAACACCAAGAGGGCTGAAAAAGCTGAAAAGAAATGGAAAACTTAGTGTTGATTGTCTCAAAGTATATACATGGAAAATTCATAATGGCCATTGTTATGTACCGCGAAAGGAGACCCCAAACTTGGGTGTAGCCAAGAACGATTTGAATGATTGAAGCTACAATCAATGCTCCTTGGATTGCCCTCATGGTTTGTATGAATCTCTGCAAATCCACTTACCCATTTTAAAAGATCAAGATAATAAATGCCTTTTTTCATAAGCGCAATCAAATGCTATCATCATCATCCAAGGTGGTGCATATGCTTGTTTAGCTTAAACTTACAATTTGTGGCTCACTTATCCGTTGAAGAGACGAGTCGCTTATAATGTAGATTATTGGGATGACATATGCAAAGGACCCTCCTACAATGGCGGGTAATCGGGTCCCAAAGAGTGTTTGGAGAAGAGTGTTTATTCCCGCCACAAAAAGCAATGTTTGTATGACTCGTGCCTTGTCTCCCTAAATAGAAAAGAATTCAGAATGAATGAGTTACTTATCATCAGCAACAACCCATTAAGATCTCATTAGGCTAAAAAGGTAACCAAAACCGTATTAAATACGAAGTCTTTATATTATTAAATCACATCAGGAGATTATCTAAGAAACTTACATCGGATCCACCCATTAGCGGTACAAGCGTTGTCGGAATCACCACACTTGTCCCTAATACTAAAATGTAGTTTTGAAATGCTAACATTATGGTTTCAGCTGCAGGCAACAGACCATAAATAACATCAATATATGCATGTTGAGCAAAAAAAATTCTTAAAAATAATCAGTTGAATAAGAAATGCAAGTAACCAGGCAAGTATAAAACACATTTTGTGTGAGTGGTCTGACTCGGCCCCTATTAATCCTCCTCGCCTAGAGACCATACTGCCCATTCTAGAACACTGGCTATGTGAGCCTATGTGTTGAGGAAAATTAATCTCACATCGAACACCCAGACTAAAAAAAACTAATATATATGATTATGAGTTACTTATTCCATTGCCAATTGATTTTGGGATGAAATCTCACAATTATACCCTTTGATCACAACGCATTAAACCATTACTGCCAAGAGAAACTAGTCAAAGGTTCAAACTTTGTCCAATCTTTATACTACTGTAACATTCATCAATATTACCCAGAGACCAAAAATGGCCTTCTGCACTTCCATTCCAAACCACTCAAGAGTTCTATAATTGACTATAAAAATACAAGGTACAATATAGGGGAAAAAAAGATGTATAGAAACTCATTGTACAAATTGCTATTCCAAAGATTGACTCTTTGAAGTGTAATCATATACCCATTGTGCTAAAACCCAAAAAGGAAACACAGAGGACATAATGCCATGTACCAATGAAGAAGAAAGCACATCCAAATGGGTAAAAATCTCAACTTTATATTCTTTCTTTAAAGAATGCCATAAAGAAATGAGTTCAATTAGCAGAGAGCTGTTCTAAAATTGATTGTAAAAATATAAGGAAAAAAAAAGATATATAGAACCTCATTCTACAAATTGCTCTTCCAAAGATTGAGTCTTTGAAGTGTAATCATATACCCATTGTGCAAAAACCCAAAAAGAAAACTCAGAGGACATAATGCCATGTATCAATCAAGAAGACAGCACATCAAAATGGGCAAAAATCTCAACTTTTTATTCTTTCTTTAAAGAATGCCATTAAAAAAATTAGTTCAATTAGAAGAGAGCTTGTACTGACACACACACAGATATATATATATATATATATATATATATATATATATATATATATATATATATATATATATATATATATATATATATATATATATATATATATATTATATATATATATATATATATATATATATATATATATATATATATATATATATATATATATATATATATATATATATATATATATATATATATATATATATATATATAGAGAGAGAGAGAGAGAGAGTACGCCATGGAGGATTAGAGTCTATGCAGTACTCAAGGTCTTGGAGTTGCTCCATGGGAGGGTGAGCAATATCTGCCATTGACATTGTTCAGGTGGCCAAATGGATCACCACAAATACTGTCTTCTTCACACAAAGAATCAAATACAGAGATGATAATGGGACAAACAAAAAGAAAAGGACGGAATATTTTTAACAATATGCTAATAAAAAAACAATGAGAGAGAGAGAGAGAGGTGGGGTTTTGGGGGTGGAGAGAACAATGGAACCCAAAGAAGCAGAGCAGCACTACTGCTCTACTGTACACTACAAAGCACTAGATAGAACGTTGGAAAAAGAAAACACCAAATTAAAAAAATGGTTTCTTTAATTATTCCTCTTTTCTGGAAGGAATATTACTATTGATTTATTGTTAAAAATACGGAGCATTATGATGTGGATAATTAATTAATTATGCTCGTGATAAGGATTTTAGTTGAGGTTTTGAATTTTACTCTTTTTGTCTCAAGTTTTATTTTATTTGGTATTATCGGAGAGATAGTTGTGCTCTTGGTAAGGATTCAGTTGGAATTTTGAATTTTACATTGTCTCGAAATTTATTTCATACTAAAACTAAAAAAATATTGAAAAATAAAAAAACTAATGATTAAGATTTAATTATATGAGAGAAAGATTTTGAGATAACTAATCATATAAAATAAAAAAATATAAAATATATTTTAGGACATACATGTTTCATTCGTAAATAGAAAAAGAAAATGTAATGTGTCTTTTGAGACAACTAATCATAGTGAAATTAACTTATACTCTCTAGTTTGTTACTTACGGAGTAATTTGTATTACTTATTTTTATTAAAATTATATCAAATCAAACCAAATATGAAATATTCCAACAAAAATATTTAAATGAGTTGGACTAGAAAAAATCAAATAAAAAATATTCAAATGTGATCCAATCAGAAATATATACAGAGAACAACTTCCCCTGTTATCAAATTAGATAAAAAAAGATTAAGATCAGATCAGATTGAATCAGATCATACTTCATTTGTCCCAAAATAATTGACTTTTTTTACAATTTCATACTATCGATAACTTTTGTTTATGCATATAATTTCATAGATCATTTGATAAAATAAAATAACCATGTTATCACTTGTTTTGAATTTTTTTTAATAGAAATCACCTTAAATAAGACTAAAACATAGAGAAAAGTACTAAAATAGGACGATTTTTATGTTTTTTCCGAAATAGGACTTCACACTGTAGTAATGTGGTTGTAATATGACATTGTACATGTGCACATTACTATACTTTTTGGTAATGTACATGACCAGGTTTGGTAATGTAAATACATTTTAAGTCATATTTCAAGAATAAAAAATGAAAGTTCTATTTTAGTATATTTTCAATGTTTTAGTCTTACTTTGGGCTTTCTTCCAATTTTTATATAGTTTTTAGATATCTAAGTTATACTCCGATCCATCTGTCCTCTTTAAAACTTATACTCCATCAATAACTTATACTCCATCAACAGTGGAGTATCATTTAATTTTTTTTACACTCTAATATAACACTTTGACCATCAATACATTTATTAATACAAAAATCTATATTATAAAATATAATATTTTAAAATTATGTTTCAAAATGAACTTATTGATATTAAATTTATATCACCCTTAGATGTATTTTTTTTGAAATTTGTAGTGAAAGTTTAAAAAAAGTTGACAATTAAATTCAAACTAGGAAAAATTAAAGATGGTAGTATCTTTTAATTTTAGGAAAAATTATTTCAAATAATCTCACCTTTTTGCGCTCTTTCAACAATAATCCGACTTTTTCTAAAATGGAACTTTTATTTGTATAGCTCACTATATTTTTTGTTTTATTATAATTTTTTCAGGAACAATACTCCGAAATGTTTAACGATAATCGTCTATCACCTGTATTAGTTTTTCTAAAATGGCACTAAAAAACTTGTGATTTTTTTCGATAATTCAGTGCAAAGTTTTCTCCCAAAATAATAATTCAAAATTTGTGAAAATGGCATAATAATTTTTTTCTCCAAAATGCTAGTAATTATTTTTATAACTCACTATAACTTTTTTGTATTGTAATTTCTTTCTCGAACGATACTCTGAATTATTTTTCGATAATCTAATATTATAATTTCCCCAAAACAAAATACAAAATTAAATTTGTAAATCAATTATATTTTTTAAAAAGTTTTGAAACAAATTTTTAACAAGAGTGTACTGTTATATTTTTAAAAATATAAATTTAAAATTAAAAAACAAATAAAGTAAATTTTTCTAAAATAATCCCACATTTCATTAATTTTGTGAAAAACAAACATTTTCCAAAAATTCTATTAAGTGCCCGTTAGCTTATTAACGACGGCCCAAAACTCGCACGCATGCGAAAAATTAAGGTTATTTTTTATGATAGTGAAAAGTTGAATTATTTAAAAAAAAATGAAAATGTGCGATTATTTAAAATTATGGAAATTTTTATACCAATATGAAAATAAAATTATTTTTTAAAACATATATTTTATACATTATTTCTAAGAGGATAATCTTTGAGAACAAGAAAAATTTTAGGCTTAGTAAATTCATATCAGAACTCAGAAGCAAGAGGAAAAGAAGAAGCTTTTAGCATGGGTTAGTTGGTTGGATCTTGATGTTCTGCCTTGAATTGGTTCTTAACTTTAATTGCAGATCTGCCATCACATTCAAATGGTGGGATTCTAAGATTGCAGAGTGGGGCCCTAACTTGAGATCTGTTTGAGAAGACACTGTTTTACAGCTTATACGAAAATTGTGAAGTACAGACTACAGACTGTGGATTGTACTTATAGTCTTTGGGTTTGTACCTTAGAAATTACACGTACAAATAAGACTTTCATGTTTTTTTTTCTTCAAAATACGGAGTAGGATTTTACACTGTGGTAATATGACACTGTAGATGTGAACATTACTATACTTTTTGGTAATGTACATAATCATGTTTGGTAATCTAAGTCCTTTTTTGAAAATAAAAACATGGAAGTCCTATTTTGGTATATTTTTAATGTTTTAGTCATACTTTTGTCTTTATCCCTTTGTACAACTATCCAAAAATTTTATCCTAAAGTATATTTCAAAGATTTCGATTTATATTTTGATGACTTATATTGAAACAAATAAACGTATTATTGTGAATTTCTGTACTGATATTTTTTATCGGTGTAAGCCATCAATCTCGTATTTACTTTGATACAAAATGTACGTGTAAGCATTTAGAGACAATTCTTAAGGTACAAGTAGATTTATCCCCGAATGTAAAATACAAAGTGCTCCATCGGGCCTAAAATTTTTTTCTATTTCTGTTTACGAAGTTTTATCGACTTTATTTCATATTCAATTTATTTGATTGAAGGTGTAAAATTGAAAAATAAAATTTATATATTTAAAAACTACATCAAACGTTTTACAAAAGAAAATGTGACAAGACTATACTACCTCCGTCCCAGTGTATTTGTCCGATTTGACTTTTTCGAGTCAAACTCGACAAACTTTGAACCCTAATTACTCTCAATTTATACTGCATACAATTTTGAAAGTTCTCAATGTGATAAATCCAATAAAGTCATTTTTATGTTAAAATATATTACGGTTTTTATTTAATTGAAGCTCAAGGTTTATTTAGTTTAACTCGAAAAAGTCAAACTGGACAAATACACTGGGACGGAGGGAGTATTATTTTATCAAATAACTAACGAAAATAGATAAAGAAAATTATATTAAAATTTGACCGTATGAATGGTAACTGGGAAGAACGTTTTAGGACAGAAGAAGTAATATCCCAGTTTTGTCTTTAATTTTTTAGTTAAATATTCCTTCTCATAAACAATTGCATCCATCAAATGACTCTTCAACTTTTACTACACTTACCTACCAACATTTAAAAGGATGAGCCCATCCCTAAAGACTTCCTCAAATTTGATCAATTTGTCACTGAAAGAAGGTAAAATAGAATTTGATCATAAATTCATTGACTCTCAAAGTCTCAGTGCATTTAAAAATCAAACTCAAGTCTTAACATCTTGACATATTTTACCTTTGTCTATTGTGCAGTATCCATCAACACCTACCACCATTTAAATTTTGGGAAGATGTATACAATTACTCCAACGTTTTTTTCATCTTGCAATATTACCCTTGATGGTGTAAATTACTTGACCGGTCAAACTACACTAAATGGAGTTTAGAGAAAGGTAAAACATGCAAAGTGACCGAGAAGACTTTAGGTGGAACACTTGTAGCCCAATTTATATTATAACAGAGAATGCACGGGCGCTTTTACAAGAGAGTTTAGAGAGAATGAATTCGGATCCCTCTTTCTGAGGTTTACAGCAGTATATATACTAGGCTTGGGGGGACAGGACCACGTGCACCCACGTGGGGGTACGCTGCTGGTGTGATGCGAGGTGACTGGTTTCGTCTTTAAGCTGCCCTGTCGCCTTGTGAGGGGAATCATTCCCTTTGTCCAGTAGTGCCTTGGATGGATTCCTCAAGCATCTCTACTGATTCTCCAGCAATGCCAGTCGCTACAGTCCAAGCTCTTTTGGACTCTTCCTGCTATCATTCTCTGATCCTCAAAAATTGTACCGAGTATCTCCTGAGGGTTGGATTAGGTGACTTTGAAGGGTAAATAAGATGATGGGGTAGTTTGACCGGTATACTCACTCAAAGTGTACCGGGCAACTTTCTGGTTAACCAGTCATCCCTTTGCTGACGATTCAAATTTTTCTTTCAAGTTTGACCTTTTTGACCGGTCAACTATCCGGTTCCATCTTTTGACCGGTCATGGGTGAAATACACCCATCAACCCTTAAATTAGAAAATACCAAACTTCACCCTATTTTTAATAGGGTAATTTACCTAAATAGGACTAAAACATAATGACTTTCACAATATAGGACCATATATTTTTATTTTCCAATGTAGGACCATTGGTTATTATCTATTAGTCATTATTCAACTAAATGTTCAGTATCACTTGGACATTATTCTTCTCACTAGTAATTATTAAGTTCTATTTAGGGAATAAAAAAGTTTAAGTTCTACATTGGGAAATAACTTACTCCCTCCGTTTGGAAAAACCCTTCCCATTTGATTTGGGGGCAAAAATAAAGAAGTGTTTAATTATAGTTGATTTCTAATTTTGCCCCTGATGTGATGGGTAAAAGTAAGATGTGATGGATAGATTATTAGAGAAAAAGTATGATGTGATAGGTAGGATGTGAAAAAGTAAGGGTAAAAGTGGGTTTTTAATATAAAGAGGAAGTGTTTTGTTGGAAGTGGAAAAAATGAAAGAGAAAGTGTTTTTAAGAACGGGGAGTATGTTTTAGTCCTATTCAGTACAAATTTCACTTTTTAATAATAGAAAATTTATCACCAATAATTTCAAGTTTGAGTGATTTTTCAAAAATAATTTCAAATTTTGAATGTTTATGACGGTATGTCTAGTTACTTCCCAATTTGTTGTTCTATTTTCTGTAGTCCAAAAATATCTTTAATGTATGGTAGAGACACTAGACATGCATTTTTATCCATTTTATTCTTCGGAATCCGATTCGCATGAATGAAAGGTCACACTTTTTTATCCAAAAACTTGCATGGAATACGTCTAGTTGAACCGGTTAAGGAAACTTTAATTGTACTCCAAACATAATTATATGGGTAATTATATACCCAAGGCCTTTTCTTAGGGATTGAAAATGTTAATTTCGTAGTTTTTTTAATTTTTTTTAAAAAAATTTCTTTGAGTTTATTTCTATAATGACTTAAAAAATATGTTTATATATGATAAAAATATAATAATGGCATATATCTAAAACATATCACCTCATGACCTCAAACATAGAAAATAATGAATTCTTTTTAATTCAAAAATAGAATGTTCTTAAATACTATCTTCGGTCCTAAAAACTCTTCTTGTTATGATATTTTTGATCAAATAGTGACACTTTTTTATCATAAATTATGAGAAAAAGTATATTGAAACATAATATAAATTCAATGTAATTGAGTTTATCTTAGGATATAGTTTTGATATATCAAATTTTTTATAAAATTTAATATATTTATTTAGGTTGTGTTTAATTTATGGTTAAAAAGTGTCAATGTTTAGCTAAAACAAGTCAAAAAAGGAAGAATTTTTAGGACCGGAAGAGGTATCATATTCGAGTGTTCAATGAATATAGTACTCCCTCCGTCCCATAAAGTGTTACCCATTTTGACTAAAGTTGAAATTAAGGGAGTGATAATTTTGTGTTGACTTTCCAAAAATACCCTTGATGTGATGGGTAAAAGTAGGATGTGATGTATAGATTATTAGAAAAAAGGTATGATGTGATAGGTAGGGTTTGAAAAAGTAAGGGGTAAAAGTGGTTTTTTAATGGAAATAGGTAAGGGATTGTGGGACGCAATTTTTTTGAAACGTGTAAATCTTTTTGGGACGGAGGGAGTAATATTTTAACGCTTTAATTTTTCTAACAGATTCTAATTCATTATATTTTTTCTAATTTCTAACTGTTTCTTTCATTTCTTTCTAGTTTATTTCAACATTCAACTTAAGAATTAATTACAACCGAAAAGAACAGATCTTCATTAATTTTTTCGCCCCCAAAATAATGTTACTCGCGCGCAAACTTTTTCTATTACTCGCGTGTGAATTTTTTCTTTCAAGACTATTTAACACGGAGTATGAATGTATGATTAAGTTTAATTTAGATTAAACATAAGAAAATAACCAAAATAAGACTTTTATATTTTATTTCTAAAATATGACTTATTATGATAATATCACTAACATACAATACCAAAAAAATTATGAAAATTAATATATATTATCACAATGCAATAACTCTATTTTGTGAATAAAGATTATGTTTACTTCTATTTTGGGCGAATTCTTATTATTTCATTAATTTTAGTGGGCTTATACGAGAGGGTGGTAAACAAATGTTTAATAACCTGATGAGCAGTTTTTTATAAAAAAAATAAAAATGCTCTTGATGTGTGAAATATCTTTTAACATGATTGTTAAATAAATAGGAAGTAAATTCCTATACGTATAAGAATTTTTAAAATAAATTGGCCTAAATTTAGACCAATTATAAAATACGGAGTAAATTAAAGCAAATTTAAAATTATTTCAATCAAAAGTTAATTTATTAAACTGTGTGTAGTGTCACATTTAGCTTCACTCACTTCAAATACGCAACCACGCACTCAGGGGCCGAGGGGGGGGGGGGGGGGGGATGGGCATGCCTGGGCAAGTGTCCCGGCGAAATTCCGGCGAAATAGTCTTAATTCCTTGAAGGCTCTTCTTGTGCCACGATAGAAACTATAATTTCATCGGAGCTCTTCTTCAGTTCTTCATAGGATCAATTTCTTCTGTTCTTGAGCTCTTCTTATGTGCCTTTTCAGCTTATTTTCAGATCTTCTCTCATTATCCAGGTATATGTAAATTTTAATTATCTAATTTTGATATGTTTTGAATTTTGAATATTTATTTTGTTCCGTGGTTCCAATGTGTTTGTTGATATTTAAATATTTGATAAATGTTAATGTAATTTCAACTTCTAGAGATTAAGATATATGAGATTGTTGTTTTAAGATTATTGATATTTTATTTTGTTACTTTATTATTGAATCAGGAAATTTTGAGACATGAGATGGATGAATTTGTTATTAGACAAGAAAAATTTAGAATTTTTAAGTGATAAAGACAATGAAAAAGAAGCTTCTTCTTCTGTAGAGAAAGAAAGTGTGGTTTCAAATGAGGATATTATTGCTTATCCGGGATTATGAAAACCAATTAGTAGTTATCTATTAGAAATTAGAGATGTAATAAAGAGAAGATACTTAGCAAAAGGTCCTTGTAATCCATCGATGGATAAATTTTCACAGAGTATGACAGACAAGAACAAAAGACGATTTCAAAGTTATTGGTCTGATAAGTTTAAGTGGTTGGAGTATAGTGTTGCCGAAAATAGAGCATATTGTTTGCATTGTTATTTGTTTGCGAATTCAAACAAAAATGGATCAAAGGCTTTTACTCAAGTTGGATTTAACAATTGGAAAGATTGTCCAAAAGCATTGTTGACCATGAAGGAACCAATAAAAGTTCGCATTCTTATTGTAGAATTAAAGTTCAACAATATCTTAATCAAAGAGAGAACATAGATTATGTCTTATCGACTAACACTGATGCCATTGAAGATGATTACCATACTCGGTTAGCAACTGTCGTAAAAGTGGCTCGATATCTTTTGGGGGAGGGCTTAGCTTACAGGGGACATGATGAATCTCCGAATCAATCCATCGAGGTAATTTTCTTGAGCTCATATCTTGGTTTTGTAAGACCAATGTAACTGTTGACAAAGTGATGCAAACAAATGCTCCTAAAAATAATCAAATGATTTCTCCTGCCATTCAGAGAGATATTATTGAAAGTTGTGTAATGGAAACGAGAAATGTCATATTGAATAAGATGAATATTGTCAAGAATGATTTACGCAACTGTTTGGGAGATGAGCTTTTACTAGATTGTCTATTGTGCTACTTTGAGAAAGAAATTTTTAGGAGCATTGATGTCTGATGATGAAGTTATTATGCAGCGCTTTCAAAAAAGTTGGCATCTCGAAAAAATTTTCTATGGCCTCAAACAACACAAATAGAAGGTATGTTTAGTTGTACTTTTCCAATTAATGTGCTCCCTCCGTCTCCCAGTTTTTACCCACTTTTGACTTTTGGAACTGTTCATCTAAGCACTTTGACTCATCAAATTCTCTCAATGTGTAAGCCTAAATATAGTCATGTGTGATCTTGTTTGATTTGTTTTAACATATAGTTTATTAATATATAATTTCTATAATTTTTTAATATACAAATTACAAGATAAAATTGATTAAAGAAGTGCATTGGATAGTGCGTAAAAATGAAAGTGGACAAATACTCTGGGACGAAGGGAGTAGTTACTATTACGTATTTTGTTTATTTATTAAATGAATTTTTGCCCCCATGAAGTCTTCCCTGGCTCCGCCACTGCACGCACTCTAAACATTACACTATTACTCCGTATTATTTTTATTTAATACTCTCTCCGTCTCAAATTTATTTACATTGTTCGAATAACGTATAAAACCTTATCTTTTTTAAAAAGTACAAATTACATATTTGAAAACTCAAGAGTCTGCTACTACTGGAAAGGATATCGAGGACGCCTTTGGTGTGCTAAAGAAAAGGTGTTATCTAATAGCTAATCCCGCAAGAATGTGAGATATAAAATACTCCCTCCATTCTCAAAAACACTTCCTCTTTCATTTTTTTCACTTTCAACAAAACACTTCCACTTTCTATTAAAAAACTATTTTTACCCTTACTTTTTTCATACCCTACATATCACATCATACTTTTTCTCTAATAATCTACCCATCACATCTTACTTTTACCCATCACATCAAGGGCAAAATTGGAAGTCAATTACAATTTAACACTTATTTTTCCACTTTTTCAAAGTAGGAACTCTTTTTGAGAACCGAGAGTAGTCGTGTATTTTTAGAAACGGATTTAGTAGAGCATCTTTTGAAAAATTGAAATTCAAACTAGTGCAACGTGTATTGTTTTGTCTTTCCTGTACTCCATGTTTTATTATTTATCTATCTTGTATACTTGTTTTAATTCATGTAATTTATGAGTATTTAAATTAATCTTTTTTGTGTATTTAATTCTTAAAATAAAAAAACAAAAAAAGAAGATTAATTCATCCAAAATGGGGAAAAAATTAATAACAAAATAAAGAGAATAAACCTGAAAATAAAATTTTGTTAATTAATATTATTATTTTATAAATGATACTCCGTATAATTTAATTTAAATATAAAAAGGTAGTTAGTGAGATGGTGACTGCAGACCCTGCAGTCAATAACTCAATACTGATGTGCCGCTAAGTGACTGCTGATTAAGAGTGACCAGTGGTGAGACATTATTGATAAATTGAAATTATGGAGTCATTTTGCACCAAACCCACTTTTTTTTGAAGAAGCACCAAGCCCACTTAATCCAGGTGGAATTATATATAACCTTTTTGCATGCTGTATTCTCCATTTCTTGGCATACTGGAGAAATCTTCTCTCATTTTGATCATTTTTCCTTCATTAAAAGTAGCAATTGAGTTAATAATTACAATAGATTTAAATCAAAGTTTTTCCCACAATCCCAATTTAGATTTTTTTGCATACACGCACATGAGTGAGAATCGAGCTATGAACATAAATTTTTTTAAAGTTTAGAGAGCCTCCAACTACAATTGGATGAGCTGAGTCTATGTACCCTAAAAAATACCCTATCATATCCCATAGATATACATAAAAATATGTGAAATTTGCACTAAATAGGACTAAAATATAATGACTTTCCTAATGTAGGACTTAAACTTTTTATTCTCTAAATATGACTTAATAATGACCTAATGGAAAGAATAATGTCCAGTAATGATGGACATTTAGTTGAATAATGACTATTTGATAATGACCAAAGGTCCTACATTGGAAAATAAAAACATATGGTCATATATTGGGAAAGTCATTATGTTTTAATTCTATTTAGGTAAATTTCTCTAAAAATATTGATCTAAGTACCATATATATTTGCATAAAATTTCATTCCCAATTAGTATTCAAATCATCAAATTTTAATCAATTTTTTAACTGTTTTCATTAGTTATTTTATAAAATAATATAATCATGTCACTTCTCATTTTGTATAACTTTTGATATAATTTTTAAATGTTACATTTATAACCAAGAAAAATGAATTACAAAATAACTTAGTTAAACCTCATAAATCGAAACGGGAAGAAATTGATGGAATGTAGAAAAAGTACTGCGCAAATGTTAGACTACATAAGGTTATCTGTAGCGCTCCACCACCGCTCACTCTAAATAAGCAGCCATTTAACAATGGTTACACATTTATTTTTTTAAATTTTTTACCTATTTCTATTCAAATTAAATTTTATCTTTTATAAAATAATATTCTTTCCCCCTAAAACCTTCTTCCCATTTCTATTTACAAGGTTTGACTGGCTTTATTTTCAATTCAATTTATTTGATTGTATGTGTAAAATTAAAAAATAAAATTTGTACATTTAAAAACTACATCAAAAATTCTACAAAACAAGAGGTGACAAGACTATATTACGGAGTATTTTATCAAATAACTAGGAAAAATAGGTAAAGAAATTACTTAAAGTTTGACCGTGTGAATAGTAACTGGGAAGGACCTTCGGGGGAGACTCTGAGTCATTCTCGGTAGGGATGGGGTTGCACCAGGGGTCTGCCCTTAGCCCTTTTTTGTTCGCCTTGGTGGTGGACGTCCTAACTCAAGGTGTGCAAGAAGGGGTCCCATGGTGCATGCTTTTCGCGGATGATATTGTGCTTATCGACGATACACGTGAGGGACTAAACGATAAGTTGGAACGATGGCGCCTTGCCCTTGAGACTAAAGGGTTCAGAATAAGTAGGAACAAGACTCAATACATGGAGTGTCGTTTCAGCGGCAGGGAAACAGAATCAGAGGTGGAAGTTAGGATTGACTCTCACCTAGTACCTAAGGTAGACAGGTTTCGATATCTTGGCTCGGTAATCCAGGCTGATGGGGAGTTAGACGGGGATGTTGGACATCGTGTTGGAGTGGCTTGGGCCAAATGGCGGTTGGCCTCAGGGGTATTATGTGACCCGAAGATTTCGCCCAGGATGAAAGGCAAGTTTTACCGATCCGTAGTCAGACCTGCTATGTTATATGGGGCAGAGTGTTGGGCGGTTAAGAAGACTCATGTGCGTCGTCTGCATGCGGCGGAGATGCAGATGTTACGATGGATGTGTGGGAAGACAAGGTTGGATAGGATTTCGAACGAAGTTATCCGACGTCAGGTAGGCATGGCGCCGGTGGAAGATAAATTGCGGGAAGCGAGGTTGAGATGGTTTGGTCATGTGAGACGGCGGGATGCTGACGCCCCTGTACGGAGATGTGAGTGGATTACGGTTATCGGGGGAAGTAGGGGAATGGGTAGACCTAAGAAGAATTGGAAGGAGGTAATTAGACATGATTTAGGACTTCTCACCCTGACTGAGGATATGGCTTTAGATAGGAACTTTTGGAGTACTAGGATTAGAGTAGCTGGTTAGGAACTCGGTGCTACAGAGGTTTTTTGTAGTGTGTTGTGTTTGATTGGAATCTTCTATTAATGTTTGTAGAACTTTCTTTTCATTGTACTTGGTGTTTTACCCATGCTATACTGTGTACCCTATCATTTTTTTGTGCAGGTTGAGCCGGGGGTCTCTTGGAAACAACCTCTCTGCTTCCGAGTAGGGGCAAGGTCTGCGTACACACACCCTCCCCAGACCCTACTGTAGTGGGATCCAACTGGGTTGTTGTTGTTGTTGTTGTATTTTTTTTTCGTTTTTTATTTTAACATTTAAATACAAAAAAAAATAATTAGTTTAAAAACTCATAAATTACATGAATTAAAAAAGTACCCGAGATAAATAAAATAAAAAAACACGAAGTACATGGAAGAATAAACAATACACATGACACTAATTTGAAGAAAGAGTGTACAAATTAGTCATCTTTTCAACATCTATACATTATTTAAAAAGACATGACTTTTTTCCCGCCCATGCATGACACTCATAGATGGAAAGTGTTGACAACATAAATGGTAGTTTAATTATTTTACCTTAATGTTTTCCTTCCATTTTAAGTATGTTTTTATTTTTATTTTTATTTAAATGCTACACCATTTAAGCATTTAAATTAAATTAAATTAAATAGTAGTGAACCATTGGGGAATTGAAGTATGGAAATAAAATACACTGGCATTTAAATATTAAAATAAAATTTAAAAATTACAAATTAATATAGTATGGGCAGGATTAAAATGATTTATTTCAAACAAACTACAAATTAATTTTTTATCATTCAAAAGTATTATAATTTACAAGCACAAACGCGTAAAAATGTTAAGTTTTCTAAAATAGATTAAAAAATAAATATGGTACGGTAAGTAGATGATAACATTTAAATAAAAGAATAAAATAAAACACTACAAATTAATATTAATACTATAATTTAAAAGAACGGAAACGTTTTAAAAATGACAAATGTACTTATTAGAAAATTAGAAAATAAATAGATATGGTATGGTAAGCAATTAGCACCATTTAAAAACGAAAATAAAATAAATGGTAAGTTTTCTAAAATAAATTAGGTCAGTGTTCTAATATAAAAGAGAAAATAAACTACTCCCTCAGTCCCCAATTTCATTACAAATTTCGGGTTACGGAGTAAAATTTCTTACTTTTTGAAATCATTTTATTTACAAATTGATATATCAATAAGATATAAAAATTACATATTAAACAACTACGTCAAAATTTCTACAAAATAAGAAGTAATAAAAATATTTTATTTTACCAAATACTTAATGAAATCGCGTAAACAAACAAAAGTTATCGAGAGGAGAGAAAAAATTTGTAATCTATTTAGGGACAGAGAGAGTACATCTAAAAATGATAAGTGTTCTAAAATAAATTAGAAAACAATGTGGTTTGGTAAATAATTAGTACGATTTAAATACGAAAATAAATTAAAAAAACTGCAAAATTAATATTAATACTATACTTTAAAAACATGATTTTTTTAAAAAATGTAAGTGTTCAAATTAGAAAATTAGAAAATAAATACGGTATTTTATTTTTTAAACACAAAATAAAATAAATGGTAAGTGTTCTAAAAATAATTTAGGTAAGTGTTCTAAATAAATTAGAAAATAAAATAATTATTAAAACGATAAGTATTCTAAAATATATTAGAAAATAAATACGGTACGGTAAGTTAATGATACCATTTAAATAAAAAAATAAAATAGAAAGCTACAAAATAATACTATGAATTAATACTACAATTTACAAGCATGGTAACGTGTAAAAATGGTAAGTGTTATAAAATAAATTAAAAAATAAATATGGTACATTAAGCAAATGGTACCATTTAAATGCAAAAATTAAAAAATTATAAATTAATACTATTAATATTATAAGCATGGAAACATGTAACAATGGTATAAGTATTCCAAAATAAATACTATTAATACTATAATTTACAAGCATGGATACGTGTAAAAATGGTAAGTGATCTAAAATAAAATAGAAAATAAATACCATAGGGTAAGTTAATGGTACCACTTAAATACGAAAATAAAATTAAAAAAATACAAATTCCAAAATAAATACATTAATATGTTGAATTAGTACTTAGATAAGTAAAATTATTGAATTATTATCAAGAACAATATCTAAAACATATTGAATTATTGTTACGGAAACTGGTATTTAGTCATGAGAAAATGTATGTTGCAGTTTAAAGAGTAATAAATCGCAATGGCTTGAAGATTCTGATATACAACGAAGTGAATGCTCACACAAATTATACATACGAGTGATGTAGTTTATAAAGAAGTCTTTCGAAATTTGTAAATCATTTTACTTTTGTACTTTAAAATAATGAAATCTCTATATTCCATTATATACCAATTTATATTCCTAAAAATGATCTTAAGTTAGTACCGTAACTATGACTCGTGCAACGCACGGGTGTGATACTAGTAATAGAAGAGAGAAAAGAGAAAAAATAGGAAGAGAATGTGTTAAAAAATAGAGATTAGATGATTTAAATAGAAGAGAGAAGAAGGTGGGGCGAGGGGGTGTTAAAATTTAAAATTCGAACTTTGAATTTTGATTAAAATTTAAATTTTGATGTTTTTTAATAATGTAACAACCGTTGGGGGGATGGGGAACAAAAAATTCACATAATTTGCCAAATATGAAAAGTAATGGATTCAAATAATGGTTTCAAATAATTAGAAATAAGAATTAAAATATCCAAATGGTAAGTTTGTGCATTTTGTGAAGATTTTGTTTGTGACTGGCATTATTCAAAAAAGAAAGGGAAGTAGAGCAGCTCTTGTTTTGTAGAATTACTTTTGTTTTTTGTGTGTTTTCATTGAGTATTTGATAAAATAAAATGTTCTTGTCTCTTTATGTTTTGTAGATCCATCTTTTGACGTAATTTTTTAATATGTAACTTTTATTTGTTATTGATGTACTACTTTGTCAAAAAAATAATTTCATAAGGCGGGAGATTTTGCTTCGTAACTCTCAATTTGTAATCAAATTAGGAACGGAAGGAGTATAAAATAGGCTAAAATAAACCCCAAATTTTTGCTTAATTTGATGAAATAAATAGTGCTTTATCATTTAGTATATTAAAAAATGAATCATTTTGAATGCCAATTATATCTTATATGCAACCATATTTACTTTCATGTAGTGAATATTATATAACTCGTAAATGTTCATACACTAATTTTATGATGTGCGTGTTCTTAATATGTGAAAAGGTGCAATTTTCTACTCCATCCGTCCCAAAAAGTCATTCATATTTCATTTTTTGCGCATCCCATAAAACACTTCTATTGATATCTAAAATGTCTAAAATTTATAACATTTCTTCTTTATAATGGGTAGAAGTTATTTTGAAAGTTTTTTTGGCATTCAAGGCGGGATAGAAGTATTTTATGGGATGCGCAAAAAAAGAAACAGGAAAGACTTTTTGGGACGGAGGGAGTACCATTTTATTTTAAAAAAATTACTGCAGCGTAACTCGATTTTCTGGTAATGACTCCCAGATCCCACATTATCTGAAAAATACTCCCGGGTACCCTCAATTTTCTGGTAAGAACTCTCAGATCCCACATTATTTGAAATATACTACGAGGTCCTTAAAATTAGTGGTAATGTACTATTTGGTAATATTCTGTCTATTTAGTACTCCCTCCGTCCCCATGTATTTGTCCACATTTGACTTTTGAAACTGTTCATCTAAGCACTTTGATTCATCAAATTCTCAATGTGTAAGCCTAAATATAGTCATGTGTGATCTTGTTTGATTTGTCTTAACATATAGATTATTAATATATAATTTTTATAATTTTTTAATATACAAATTACAAGATAAAATGGATTAAAGAAGTGCATTGGATGGTGTGTAAAAATGAAAGTGGACGAATACAGGGGGACGGAGAGAGTATTAAATTTAATCTAAAATCGATTGAATTTAATCTTTTAATTTACTTCAATCTAATATAGTGATTCATACTCCACCCTAAATTTATATGATGTGAATATGTATTTAAAAAATATATGAAATGAGAATTCCGTATTATATAATTTACTCCGTATAAAATTGCATATCCCAGTTGTATAAAATTTAGAAAAGATCATAACGCCCCGTTTGGTACACGGAATTCAAATTATGGAATTGGAATTGAGGACTTCAATTCCAATTCTGATGTTTGGTAGCACAAAAATTATGTGGATTTAGAATTGATAGTGTAAAAAATGAATAGGAATTGGTAGAATTCAATTCTATAGAATTGAATCCAATGGAATTTCAATTTCAATTCAATTCCAATTCCATCAATTCCGTAAACCAAACGGACCCTAAATGTGAATGTATAATATAGGATCTCTACTTGTAAATTATAATGGGTAATTCTCGTCAAATGACTACATCTAAACAGAATTGAGAATGGTAGGTCTCCAACGACCACCCTTATTAGAGGCTATGACCAACCCCTTCCATTAGAGCAGCAATTGAGTAGTTTTGTTCATTGATTTGGGATTTTGGGCACTCTCTCATCTTTAATTGGCATTGTAGTCTATAGTGCTCTGAATAATTCTAATGACATAATTGGTGATTGCATATTGGAATGGGATAATTAATCACATTATGTGTTAATGAGCCTCTTAAAAATTATTAATCGTTCATTAATTTGATGAGTTTTGGAGAGTTATTATGATGTACTTTTCCATCCCAAATCAATTGTTGAATTGTAGATTTTAGTGGTTAACTGTTTTAATTCTTAAATTTAATTAATTTAAATAATTATACAAAATTTCATATTACATTCGTCATCGAGTATTTATTTAGTTTTCACTTTTTTCACTCAACTATTTTCAATATTTGATATATAATTAAATAAAATATATATTGTATATTAATTAAAAAAAATAATTTTTTGAAAATATTATATATCATACAGGGGCGGACCCACACTGGTTCGAGTGGGGTCAGTAAGAGTCACTCTGATTCAAGGGCAGACCTTTATATGGTTTAATAAAGTCAAGTGACACCATTAAACTTTGTATAAATATTACCATGTGTTGCATGAAATATACAAGGAAGTGGAGCTCAAGTGGTTGGGCATGCATTTAGCTTGTCATGAGGTACATAGTTTGTGAAACACACCCATGGGATACAAATTTTATAGTGTTTTCTAAAGGAGGTAGCATTGTCTCTTTTCTTTTAGAAATATGCAGTATTTTTTACCCTTTTCGTCATGATTTATGATTTGATAGCATGGAAAAATGTCTATGTTTGTATTGCAACAGAAAAATAAAAATCTATAATTTATTTTGATAAATGCAAGCTACATCAAAGTTAAATTATTGATTTTATTGTGATAATAATTTAAGTGAATAAATAAGAAAAAAAGATAGCTTGACAATGAAATCGATCATAAAAGTAAAAACATATATAAAATAAGACATGAGATATTATAAAAGAAAACTATTTTGATTTAAAATCAATAAAGGTCCTATTTTTATTTATGTATATTATATATATTTTATAACTTTTTATATTGTTAGAGTGCATCCCACATTGGAAGTTCAAGAGTAAAATAACCGGTATATAAGCTCTTGAGTTGGACTAACTAATTGATTGGATTCAATCTTTTAATGTGGTTCAACCCAAGTGTCTTATTGCCCAATCCAATTGTCCATACCCATCCTAAATTCTATCATGGTATCAGAGCCAGTTTTAGCCCACCTCGTTTGTCAAGGTGTCCGTCTAGACGTTCATTCCTAGCGGCCCGTTAGTCTTTAGCCCAGTTGTCCGTATGGATGTTGTACCCAACGGCCTGTGGCCTGTTTAACACGATTGCTCGTCTGGAAGTCCATACCCAGCGGCTCGTGGTCCTTTAGGTGTTGGCGCTCAAAAAAAAAAGTCAAGGGAATGGGAGTTCATTTGCAAGTGGTCAACCGGTTAGATTCAAAATGGCCCGGTTGTCCACTTGAGGGGGAGTGTTAGAGTGCATCCCACATTGGAAGTTCAAGAGTAAAATAACCGGTATATAAGCTCTTGAGTTGGACTAACTAATTGATTGGATTCAATCTTTTAATGTGGTTCAACCCAAGTGTCTTATTGCCCAATCCAATTGTCCATACCAATCCTAAATTCTATCATATATGGAGCATTCATAGTATATTAAAAATTCATACAACTCTTTACTAATCATGGGTCCGCCACTGATATAATAGACTAATAAAATTATTTTTGTATCAATATTTAATATCCTATTTATTTAATTTGAGGTCAAATTTTTCTAATTTTAACTGCAAAAGTAAAAAAACTCAAGGACAGAGAGAGTAATAAAGTTTAGGATTATATATAAAAAAGTACGTTTAATTTTATTTAAAACAAGAAATGACAAGGTAATGTTATTTTTCATAAATGATTAACGAATATAAGTAAATAAAAGAAAATGTTTAATCCTAAATTGTATAGTGATCCGGTCAAGATCGATCTGGTCCAGATAACAAATATTCCAATGTTTTTTGGTAACCCACATCTGGTAAAGCCCATTCGAAGTCTTGACCAGAATTTTTTAACACCCACTTGGACCAGGCCAGTAATAGAAAATAATTAAAAATTCAACCAAAATTTGAATTTCTTGTTCCATTTTTGTCTTTGTTCATACAATTGTCTGCCTGGAGGCCTCTATGGGAAGTTTGTGGTTATGTATCTTTCTTTTCCTTTTTATAACTGAGCGTAATTTTAAGTTTTAAAAATGATGCATTGGGAGGGCCGAGTAAATTGAGTTTGTATAGTCATAAAAAAAAGGAAAAATTATCTCAAATAATCCCACCTTTTCGCGCTCTTTCAAAAATAATCCCACTTTTCACTGTCAACGGAAATAATCCCACCTTTTCGCATGTGTGCAAGTTTTGGGTCACCGTTAAAAAACTAACGGCCACTTAACGGAAGTTTTTGAAAATGCCTGTTTTTTGCAAATAAATGAAAGGTGAGATTATTTTAGAAAAATTTGCTTTTAACTTTTTCAGTTTTGAATTTAAAATTAATATTTTTTAAAAATATAACAATACACTCTTGTTAGAGATTTGTCTAACGATTAACAAATTTTGTAGTGAGTTATAAAATTTATGGGTTCCGTTTCGGAGAAAAAAATATTGTGTCATTTTCACAACTTTTGAATTACTATTTTGGGGAAAAATTTGTATTGAAAGATTAAAAAAAATCACAAATTGGGTAGTTCCATTTTAGAAAGAGAATTTTATTGCAATATAAGATTATCAATAAAAATTTTAGAGTGTTCATGGAAAAATTGCAATACATCAGAAAATGTTGTGAGTTATAAAAATAAAAGTTCTATTTTAGAGAAAAAAATTGTTGTGTTATTTTCACAACTATTGTAATGTTGTTTCACAAAAAATATTTATATAGAACTATCGAAAAATATTCATAAGTTTTGTAGTGCCATTTTTTTAAGAAATAATAATAATGTAGTATCAAAAAATAATTTGAAGTGCAGCTCAAGAAAAAATACAGTAAATGCAACTTACAAAAAAATGTACTTCCTCCGTTATCAAAAACACTTCCTCTTTCATTTTTTTTCCTTCCAACAAAATACTTCCACTTTCTATTAAAAAACCACTTTTACCCTTACTTTTTCATACCTTCCCTATCACATCATACTTTATCTCTAATAATCTATCCATCACATCTTACTTTTACCTATCACATCAAGGGCAAAATTGGAAGTCAACTACAATTTAATACTTCCTTGTTTTTACACAAAGTCAAAAGAGGAACACTTTTTCCAAACGGAGGGAGTAGTTAGTTATGAAGTTAATAAATTAGCTCTATTGTGTAGAATAATTTATTTTCTAATTATTACCATATTATTGGTTATTGAAAAAAACAATTAGTTTCACTCTAAAAACACTTAAATTTGATATTATTTCCAAAAAAATAAAATAAAAATACATTTAAAGAAATTAAAAAACGAAAAAGGGAGAATTTACCTAAAATAATCCCACCTTTCATTTATTTGCGAAAAACGGGCATTTTTCAAAATTTCCGTTAAGTGACCGTTAGTTTTTTAACGGTGACCCAAAACTCACACACATGCGAAAAGTTGGGATTATTTTCGGTGACAGTAAAAAGTGGGATTATTTTTGAAAGAGCGCGAAAAGGTGGGATTATTTGAGATAATTTTTACTAAAAAAAATATAGATGGCACCTCGTACTTATAGAATAAGAAAAAGGTGGAACGGCAATTTATAGTAATTAAAGGAAAATCTCAGTATAATTTTGGTCTGGTCTTTTAAAAGATTGTCTGGTACTTATTGGGACTCGATGTTTAGAGGAGTGTGAGTGATTAAAACCATCCTTTTTGTTATCTAAGGGAATCTCGTCTTATCATGTTAGGTATACTTATTTCTTTTTATTCTACTTTTTTGAATGTTATATTGATACTATTGCAATGTGGTATATGTTCATATTTTTCTCAACTTAATGACATACAAAGAGTTAATTCTTCTGCCTTTGCTGGGACTCAAAACTGGGTGAACTTTTCCATGAATCCTTGGGAATGCGCTTTCTGCCACTCAAGCAAGGAGAGAGGTCCCCTTTTATTTTTACTCTATTTCAATTCTGAGCTTACCAAATAAATATTTTTCTAAAACACCTGAGATATTTTTGGATTTTTGTGTTAAAAATAAACACTTGGTAAAGGTAATCATGTTTGAATTTGTAAAATAAAAATTATGGGCAATTTTAATTTGTATTCTTGGTAGGCCCAAATTTTTCTTAACCATTAAACTAAGACCAAGTGTAGTAAACATGTTTGAATTGATCATAAGAAGTCAAGTCCCACAAAGCACCCCCATAATGAGTTTTGAAGGGACATTATAAGCTATACTAGCTAATGGAAAAAAGATGAATTCCATCCTCCACACTCATTCAAAATTTGTTGGACGATCACCTAAGAAGAGTTATATTAAGCTTTAATACTAAATTGTTGGTCAAAGTGGATCTTGCATGTCATACTTGTAGGGAGAAATTAGAAGAAGTTAAGTGTGGATATATCTCATGTGCATTGCCGCATTGGCAAAGAGAGATTAAAAGTTCATAGTCACACTAAATTAGACACCGAACTTTGAGGCCTGTTTGGTATATAAAATTTGATAGAATCAGAATTGAATTGGAATTGAAATTTCATGTAATTGAATTCGATGGAATTGGATTCACCAATTTCAATTTTTTTTTGCACTACCGATTATATTCCAAATTTACATATTTAATGTGATAATAGGCTTCTTAAGAAGTCAATCAAAATAAAACTTAAATGTTAAACTTATATTGTACCTATGTTTTATCTCTGAAATAAGTGTATTGTGTTGTGCAAGATCAAAATCAATTGGACCATTTTATGTTGACATTTATATATAATATATAAGAAATATTTGTACTAAATAGCACTAAAACTTAAGTCATTTTTCTAAATAGTACTTAAATTGTTTTATTCCCTAAATAGCACATAATAATGTCCATAATGTCCAGTGATGACGAATATTTATTTGAATAATGACTAATGCATAATGACTAAAAGTGCTAAATTGGAAAGAAAAACACATGTGGTACTATTTAAAAAAAGTCATTATATTTCAGTGCTATTTAAGTAAATTCCTCAATATATAAATCATGTTTTAATTTAGTTAATTAGACAATTCTCCTTAATAAGACGGGACGGGAGGAGACATCATTTTGTTCCATTTGCCACATGTACTCATCACCAACCCTTCAAATATTCATCCACTAATAATAATTCAATTCCAAATAATTCATTTCACCATCATCATCATCTATCTTTTCTTTTTTCTTCTTTCCTTTTTCACCGGCCACTTCAAGCAACACACACACACACACACACACACACACACACACACACACACACACATATATATAGCCACATATTTAATCATTCATTCACTAGCTACACACACGTCTACTTCTAGTAACACATTCATCTAATTTCTTTCTTCTCCGCCCAACACAAAAAAACAATGGTGGGATAGATCAATTTATATTGAATCCACTCATTTGATTTTCGAGCTATATTATTATTCAATATATTACTCATATTATAGTCTAGTCTAGTAGTAGAATTAACGTTGTTATGGAATGATGACTAATAGGTTTTGGTTGACGGCGGCGGCCATGCTGAAAAAGGTGGCGCAGCTGAGGAAAGTGCGGTGGATTATCGTGGCAACCCGGCCGATGGCTCGCGAACCGGTGGCTGGCTAGCTGCAGGCCTCATCTTAGGTAGGTGCTTCAAATCATTATTGCTTGGTGAATCAGTTATTAGCCCTTATACATCAAACCTAACGTTGAATGAATATTAATTCAAATTTTGATGTATGTACAATAAGAGTCATAATGGTCAGTTACGTTATTAGTTAATTGATTTTCTCGAGCTCGTCGATCAGGGACTGAGCTTTCTGAGAGGATATGTGTAATGGGAATATCGATGAACTTGGTCACGTACTTGGTCGGAGATTTGCACCTCCCATCCTCGAAATCCGCCAACGTTGTCACCAACTTCATGGGCACACTCAATCTCCTCGGTCTCCTAGGTGGCTTTGTGGCCGATGCTAAACTCGGACGTTACTTGACCGTTGCAATTTCTGCTTCTATTGCTGCTATTGTAAGTCTTCATTACCCCCTAAGCCCCTAAAATTAGTCAACAACAGCAACAATGATCCAGTTGAATTCCATAAAAATAAAATTTGGTCTCTAAAACTAGTTAAGTACGGAGTATAATTTTATCTTCTCACTTACATAATTTAAATCGATACTAAAGTCGTTCGGTAGTATGTTGACCATGATTTCTATCCAGGGGTATTAAAGACATTTCAAAGAGGGCCCTCAACCCATAGTGATATTAAGTCACCTTTCGTTTGTTTCAAAAACAATTTACCTTCTTCCCTTATTTGCTCATCCAATAAATAATTTATCCACTTTTTTCGGAAAAAAAATGTAGTAAAAAATACTTCTCCCTTGTAAAATTGATTTTATGAGCCTTTTTTTACTTTTCAACGATTTCCCATACATTTTTCTTAATTTCTGTGAAGTAAAAAGGCGTAAATGAATTTCGGTGGGTTTGTAGCATGACTCTTTAATTAATGTTAATGTCCCGTACGTTCTAGGGGGTGACATTGTTAACACTTGCTACATCCATTCCGAGCATGAAGCCCCCGCGGTGCGACGACTCGAGGACCATGAAAAGTCATTGCATTGAGGCGAGCGGCGGCCAGCTGGCTCTCCTCTTCATAGCTCTCAACACAATTGCTCTGGGTGGTGGTGGAATCAAGTCCAACGTTTCCGGGTTCGGGTCGGACCAATTCGACTTGTCGAACCCGAAGGAGCGCAAGGCCATGATATACTTCTTCAACAGGTTCTATTTCTGCATCAGTTTGGGATCCTTGTTTGCCGTGACGGTTATGGTGTACGTACAAGACAATGTGGGGAGGGGGTGGGGGTACGGGATGTCGGCGGGGACAATGGCGGTGGCGGTGGCGGTTTTGGTGGCGGGGATGAGGCGGTACAGGTTCAAGAAGCCGCAGGGAAGCCCTTTGAGTGTGGTGTGGAGGGTTTTGTTTTTGGCATGGAAGAGAAGGAATTTAGAGTATCCTTCCCATCCTAGCTTGTTACATGAGTTCCACAATGCAAAAGTTCAGCACACCCCAAGGTTAAGGTAATTAATTAATTAATTAGTTAATTAATAATGTTGATTATTTATGTGATAAAAAATCCAAAACAGAATTAGAGTGGACCTTAGCTTTGGGTTAATATAATAAAGAGTAATGAAGTAGGTATGAGTTTGCATCTATTAATTCTCACATCACATGGTACAATGGCCCCCTTCCATTACAAATACCCTTTTGGAAGGGCACAACCAAAAGCACGGACCACAAAAGTCCCTACCACCACATGCTACTAACACATTTTGAATCATATATTCCACATACATTCATTTAATTATTTGCATCGGAATATGTATACTTCATCTGTTCCGAACAATTCTTCCTATTTCATTTTTTGCGTATCTCATAAAATATTTTTGTACATATTTATAATGTCTAAAATTTATCCAATATTTTCTTTATTATAGGTAAAAGTTATTTTGAAGGTATTTTAGATATTTCAGGTGAGATTAATGTGCTTTATGTGATGCATAAAAAATAAAATAAAAATATTTTTAAGAGCGTAGATATTATACCCAGACAAAAATGACATTATGTATATATGTACAAAAAATCGTTTTAATAGCCCCACAAAAGTCATGTGGCAATGTGACATTGGTGCATATGCATATTGTTTTTAGGGATAAGAATGAGGCATTAGTGCATATGCACATTGTTTTGTTATTAAGGATAACATTGTCATCATGAGGCAGTGACCGATATAGCTCAACACTACTCCATACCACTTTCCGGCCTCTACTTCAATTAAAATATTCAACAAAATTATAAAAAAAATGAGTTATTTAGATAGACAAAAGATCAAAATTGCATAACATTAATCTGGGTTTTTAAGATTATACTTTTTCATCCCAAAATATCCTCTGATCTCCTAAAAAATTCTAGTTACTATTCACACAACAAATTAATTAATTTTATTTTTTATACATATTTATCAATCATTTCATAAAATAAAATAATATTGCTATTACTTGTTGCACAGAACTTTCGATGTATTCTCTCAATATATAATTTTTAGTTTTGAATTTTATACAAATTTTTACTTGTATTAATTTGTAAAAAACTTTAGTCTGTTAAAATTCCGGCGGCCGAGAACGACGGGTAGAGTTTCAGGTAAATTAACTACTTGCATATAAAGTCGGGATCAACTATTCTAACCCAAAAGCTAAAACTGACAAGTGGGGTTTCACTCTTCTATATATGCAAGTAGTATTTTTCTTTATTTTCTAATGTGGGAACTCTAATATAATCAAACATGGTAAATCAAATACTCCCTCCGTCCCAAAAAAATTTACACATTTCAAAAAAATTGTGTCCCACAATCCCTTACCCATTTCTATTAAAAAACCACTTTTACCCCTTACTTTTTCAAACCCTACCTATCACATAATACCTTTTTCCTAATAATCTACACATCACATCCTACTTTTACCCATCATATCAAGGGTATTTTTGGAAAGTCAACACAAAATTATCCCTCTCTTAATTTCAAATTTAGTCAAAATGGGTAACACTTTATGGGACGGAGGGAGTAATAGCCTTATTTTGGAACAAATAGACTAAGTTTTGTACACAAGCACATAAAAAGTGGAGTAGTATTATTCTAACACAATTTAATTCAAATTAAACATCAGATGTCTAGACAAGGCAGCGGTTGTGGAAGAAGAACAAATTGCAAGGTGCGGCGGCGAGGGGTGGAGGAACAACCCATGGGTAGTGTCAAGAGTGAGTGAAGTGGAAGAAGTGAAGATGGTGCTGAAGCTTCTTCCCATCTGGTCCACATGCATCCTCTTCTGGACAGTCTACTCTCAGATGAACACCTTCACCATCGAGCAGGCTACCTTCATGAACCGGAACATTGGCGCCTTCCAAATCCCCGCCGCCTCCTTCTCCGTCTTCCTCTTCCTCACCATCCTACTCGTCACTTCCCTCAACGAGCGGGTCACCGTTCCTGTTGCCAGGCGCTTCACCCGCTCTCCCCAGGGGATCACCAGCCTTCAGAGAGTCGGAGTCGGGCTTCTCCTCTCCGTGCTCGGTACGTCTCACTTTCCACTTTTACTCTTACTTTATGCTCCCTTCATCCGAAATAAAGCTCTTGGTTTGACTTAATACAAATTAAGTTGAAGGAACATGGAAATTGGGAAAAGAATCACTGGGTTGGCTATAAGATACTTGAGATGAACCAAATAAAAAAATCAGATTCAAGTCAAGAGCTTCTACCTACCGATTACTTTTTTTTCAACTTCTGATGTGGGATACACTCTAAGCTCCATTATATATGTTGTAATAAAACCCTAGGGATGGTGGCTGCTGGGGCGGTGGAGAAGCACCGGAGAGAGAGCGCGGTGAACAACAACGTCAAGATCAGAGCATTCTGGCTGATTCCTCAGTTCTTCATCGTCGGAGCGGGAGAAGCCTTTGCGTACGTTGGGCAGCTGGAGTTTTTCATCAGAGAGGCGCCGGAGGGGATGAAGTCGATGAGCACCGGTTTGTTTCTCAGCACACTTTCCATGGGGTTCTTCGTGAGCAGCGTGTTGGTGGTTGTGGTGGGGAAGGCCACGAAAGGCGGGTGGCTAAAGAGCAACCTCAACGTAGCCCGGCTCGATTACTTTTACTGGATGCTGGCTGTGTTGGGAGTGGTTAATTTTTCGGTTTTCGTGGTTTTCGCAACGAAGCACCGGTACAAGGCACAGCTGCAGGGCGAAGAGCTGATCATCAAGACTTGTGATCAGGACAATGACGAAAAGGGGAGCCCTTAATTAGTGTTTTAGGGGCAAGAAGAAGTCATGTTTTTAACCATAAACTTAATTGTCCTGAACCTTAGATTATATGGAATCTCATCTTCTCTTGCTTCTTACAGACATGTCAAAAGACTTGATGTCTCTTTGTTGTGCCTGTGCATGTCTACTAAAAATTCTAAAATAAAAACGTGATTGAGGAGAAAGCTTGAGTCAGTTGAGGGAGGATACCAATTCAATGTAGGATAGAACAAAGATTGTGCATTTATACTCTAGCAGTACCTAATGTATATTTTCAAGTAGGTGTGTGTTAAGTTTGGCGGTTCAGTTTTCATCCAAAACCAAAAACAAAATGAAAGTTAAGTTGACGGTTCAGTTCGATTCATTTTTGCGTAAAAATATGTAAATCGTTGGTTATTCGGTTCCGTTTCATACGCTTTTATTTCGGTTGATTTTTGCGTAAAAATATGTAAATCGTTGGATTTGGCGGACGAGAACCAGAGACAGAGAAGATGCGCGAGAAGCAGAGACGGAGTGGATAGGTGAGGTAAAGATTAAAAAGTGATATTACATCTGATCCATTGTTTTGAAAAGTTATTAGATCCAACGGCTGAGATTGAAAAGGTCATCCCATGACATTTAAATTTTAAAGTACATGTCAGGTGAACCCAGTCCTTATATCAATATCTAATATCACTTTTGTTTGTCTCATGGTCAAAATTTACCAATTTTGATCAAAAAATCAAAAGTAGATAAATACTCTAGGATGGATGGAGTACAAATTATCTCTAAGCTTTTAAAAATGGGAGAACTTCTTAGATAGGAGTAAAAAATATGAAAATACCAAAATATAAGTTATAAGACTTTTAAAACCAAAATTAAATATGAGTTCACACTGACAAACTCACCACAATGTCACAACATAACTGTCATAGTATCGCCGTCACACTGCCGTCCATCACCGCCGGCCACTAGAGTGCTACCGCGGATCAACGACAGTTAACTGATTATACTGACATATTACACTATCATTAGTTTTTCATCACACTTCTAACGCATACTTATACTCCACACTGTTATTATACTCTTACTTTGGTCTTAAAAAACTTATGACTCCTATTTTGGTATTTTTAAATACTTTTTTACTCCTATTCAGAGATTTCTCTTATTTTTCTCTTATTAAAAATATTACATCAATAGTCTATCAACATAAGATTTGATACCGCGTTAATCACACGCTCAGGTGATGTACGCGACATATGAATCCAACGTCTATCCATCATATGAATTGCTAAGCAAGAAAGAATGGCAAATGATTGATACATGCAAAACAATGCACAACAAAATTATTAACACTCATTTTATATGTACACACAAACATATAAGAGATACATGCAACACAATATTTTATTTCTTATGACGTAACGAAAATCCGGCAACACTTCTTCATTATACAAATGGTCCTTCTTTACACCATCCTAACCCATTCTTGAAATGCCACCCTCACTAGTAAATGTATTTCATTTTCTTTGACCTATCAAAATTTCGGCAGCATTTCCCAATGGTTCTCCATGTGCACGATGTAATGTAATTATATATGCACCCGAAGAACACATTTCGAAAACGTCAAACCGAAAAATGATAGAACAAAGAAAAAGAAATACACTCACTACCTAAGTGAGAGAAGCATTTCAAGAATAGCTCCAAATCGGGAGCTATTTAAAATTTACTCCTAATGAGTAAATTTTAAACGGGTATCTAGGTCGATCAATATATGTTAGTTCTATATTATAACATCTGAGATCATGTAGAATCAAACACAAAGTAATTAAACAATTTATATTTCAAACACAATCTATATCACAATGTCACATAAACATAAATACAAACGCAATTCAAATATATAGTAAATAAAGAAAATACATTGAAATAAATTTAAAATTATATTTACCACTTAAAATAAAAATATATTCACCTAATACAAAAATATATAAATAAATAATGGTATAATTTTGAATTTAAAGAAAAATATCAAAAAATACCTTAGAGTGTGACGACGGAGGGATGACGGCAGAAGGGGTGGCGGCGAAGGGATGGCGGTAGAGTGACGGCAAATGAATGGAGGCGCGGAATGGGGCGGATTGAAGGGTTATGAGCAGAGGCGAGGTTCTTGGTATTTAGTCAACTTCAGCGCCACCGGAAACACCCATTTTGGACACGACAAAGGGTTGACAACGAATGGTTGGCGGTAGGACGTGGCACAGCAAAGAGATGACGTCGGCGAGGGATGGCACCAGCGAAGGGTGGAAGTTGGCGTGGTGGCGTCGGCAAAGGCTGGCATCGGCGAAGGCACGACGAAGGGTTTGGACATTTTTTTCAAAATCGCGTATGGATAAGAATTTGGAGGTTGAATATAACGACCCTTTTTGAATCGGTTATCCTTAATAACCGATGCAAATAACCTTTTGCATTGGTTATTAAGGATAACTAATTCAAAAGGTTATGTTAGCCTAGTATATTTGTATATGTTTGTTTATTATGTATTGGGCCAAATAAATCATAGGCCCGAGACTTTATGTATATATATTCCGTGTAACTAATGTAAAGGTAAGTTTCACGTAAATCAGTTTCTACATGGTATCGGAGCTATCCTAGGTCTATTCGTCAAACCCTTGCGCTCACGTCGTTGGTACGCCGTCGTCTTCCTCGGTGATAGTCTCTCTCCCTCGCTGGTCTTCCGTCTGGTGCGCAGGAGTAGGAGTTCGTCAAGTCCTCTCCCTCGCTGGTCTGCCTCGCCGTTCGTTTGCAGCCTGTCCCTCGTTGATCACCATCATGTCCGGTGAAGTTACGTCAAACCCTAAAAAGACAAGGTTGATCCATGATCCGTCGTCCATATATTACCTTCATCCCTCCGAAGGTCCGGGTAATTCTTTGACAAAATACCTCCTCAAAAGTGACAATTTTGATATTTGAGAAAAGGCAATTCGTAATGCATTAGGTGGCCGTGGAAAGTCTATTTTTTTGTTGTCCGTAGGGATTACCAAACCTACTGACGAACATGAGTTGTCTGCGTGGTGTGCTAATCATCAAATCATTTGTAGTTGGATTTTTAACAGTGTTGATGAATCTATCCAACCGAGTATTGTTTCTCATTCAATTGCTTATGAGTTGTCGAATGATTTGAGGAAACGATATAGTTGTTCAAATGGGCCTCGTGTGTATCAGTTCAAGTCTGAGTTAAATGCTCTACGTCAGAAGGGTCAAAGCGTCGTTTCATATTACAACCAATTTATCACTCTGTGGAACCAACTATACGGCTCTTCTGACCTCACCGGGGGCTGCCGGTGTGAGGCCTCTGGGGTCACACGTGCCCGTATTGAACGTGACAAAACAGTGGATTTTTTACTCGGCTTGGATGATGAACAGTTTGGTAATATCCGTTCCCAAATCATTGGTACCGAACCGGTGCCCGATCTTGAATCAACGTAAGTATGCTCTTGACATTATTGATGAGGCAAATCTCCTTGGATGCAAGCTGGTGGACACGCCCTTACCGGTCAATCATAATTTAGCTCGATCCACCAGTGCTGAGATTCGTGATCCTCAGAAATACCGTCGACTTGTGGGCCGTTTGTTGTATCTCACCATTACTCGTCCTGATATTTGTTATGTTGTTCATACCTTGTCTCAGTTTATGCAGGCTCCACGTCTTGATCATTGGAATACTGCTCTACGTGTTCTCCGTTATCTTAAGGGCCACCCTGGTCAGGGTATCTTGTTGCGTAGTGACAGTAATCTTGCCCTTACTGCTTATTCTGATTCTGATTGGGCCAGCTGTCCCCTTACTCGTCGTTCTGTTACTGGTTATTTCATTTTGTTGGGTGGTTCTCCGGTCTCATGGCATACTAAGAAGCAAACTACAGTTTCCAGGTCTTCTGCCGAAGCTGAGTATCGAGCTATGGCTAGGGGTGTAAATGGATAACCGAAAATCCGATTACCGTCCGCATCCGTATTCGTTTAAATGGAAAAAATCTGCATCCGTTTTAAATGGATATTATCCGTATCCGATTAAGCACATCTGATTGATAAACGGATGCGGATTTGGTAATTACTGATCCGATCCGTTTAAAATCCGATCCGTGTATACATCCGTTTATATATCCGCATATCCAATTATCCGATCCGTTATACCGAATATAGGTAATAAAAAATTATCCGTAGTTAAAAAAAATTATCCGTAGTTTAGACTAATTAATATTTTTATGTATAAAGTATACTCCTAGTTTCCTAATTTCTACTCAGCCCACTAAGCCTAGGCCCAAAACCACTATTGAGACTTGGGGTATTGATTAAACCTAAATAATACCTAATACGGAGCACTTTTTTTCCGGAACCAGCATCCAGCGACCAACTGACCTAGCGGCGTCGTCTTCCACAGCTATTTTCCGAATCTAGCGACCATTTCAGCGAGTCTGCGGCTTCAGCTCAGCACCTCATGATGTGATTTAACTGATTTTACTTTTTGGTTACAAATTTAGATTTCATGTTTTACAATTTTTGTTGGTTGTTGCAAGGTCAAATCTTTTTGTTGTTTGATTTGTAGATTCAGAAACTTGGTTAAGGATTTAAAGCTTTTGGTTGTGCTTGGTTGATTTTAGATTTTTAGATTTTCATATTACATATTCGGATATTCAGATGGATGTTTTTTTCGGATACGGATACGGTTTTTCCTTGTGAATCGGATGTTTTATCGAATCTAGAAACGGATTTGGATTCGGATTTTTTACTAGTCGGATGCTCCATCGGATGCGGATATATCTGAATCCGCATCCGTATCCGCCGGATTCGGATTCGGATTTAGTATCGTAGACATCCGTCGGATACAGATGCAGATTCGGATAACAGTTTTGCTAATCAGATTCGGATACGGTTTTAATACATCCGAAACGGATATTATCCGTTTACACCCCTAGCTATGGCTAACGCATGTGCTGAAATCCGATGGTTGCGTGGTCTCTTGGCGGCCTTAGATGTTCCATGTGTAGCGACTCCTCGTTTGTATTGTGATAACAAGTGTGCTTTGTTCATTGCCGCCAATCCAGTTTTTAATGAGCGCTCGAAGCATATCGATATTGATTGCCATATTGTCCGAGAATGTCTTCAGCGCAACCATATCGTCACTGCTTACGTTCCTACGCGTTTTCAGACGGAAGATATCTTCACAAAGGCTCTCTCCGGTCCTCTTTTCCGCTGCTTATTGTCCAAGTTGGGCATTCGTGATATTCATGCTCCAAATTGAGGGGGAGTGTTAGCCTAGTATATTTGTATATGTTTGTTTATTATGTATTGGGCCAAATAAATCATAGGCCCGAGACTTTATGTATATATATCCCGTGTAACTAATGTAAAGGCAAGTTTCACGTAAATCAGTTTCTACAGGTTAAAAGCATTTGAATCGGTTATCCTTAATAACCGATGCAAATAACGTTTTCCATTGGTTATTAAGGATAAACGAAGCAAATGTAAAATGCTACACGAATTTTTTTCTTTTAAATCGTTTGTTTTGCTTAGCGATGCAAATGTGGGGATTTATTTGGTCGTTTTTGTAGTAGTGAAACGTGTTGGAGGCCTAGAGTTTGATGAAGATGTGAAGGATTGATGAAGAGGTTTTTCGATTGAGGAAGAGATTGATCGACTAATAATGCTCGAGTTTTGAATTTGGTTACTAACATCTAAAGCGAGAATAGTTATTTAGGATTTCAGGAAGTTAAAAAATATAAGAGAATAAAGTTTGGAAAAAGCATATTGCAGAACTCACGTGCAGCATATGAGTTTTGTTGAATTCATACTTGTACTAAACGAGCATGTGATTAACCTACTTTTAAATTTGATAGAGAGGAACCGTTGATGCAATATTTTAAAGAGTCCAAAGACTAGCTATAAGTGTAAATTTTAAAGTTTAGGGGGAATTTGGGTAATTTTTAAAACATCCAGGGGTAAATAATGCAAAAAAATTCTAAATAAAATCTATATATACTATATTTAAAAAGAGGGGAATTTTCCCTTGCGTTTTCCCACCCATACGTGTAAAAAAAATTATTTATGTTGAATCATTCATATATAATGAGTAATATTTATATTGATATTGTAGGATCTCATATATTTGTACATGAGTCAAATTTGCAATCTTCCGAGAGTGAGAGTGAGCATGGAGGGAATGAGGTGGATGACGGAGAAGAGGATGATGATGAGGAGGATGAGCAGTTGGTCCCACTCGTGAGAGATCAACATGTATACATTGATCCTAATGGCACGTAAGTTATGATGAAAAAAATTCAATATCATTATCACATATATTGATTTTTTCTGTTTTTTACAAAATAATATATGGATTAAGATCACTACTGCCGCATGTCACCTAATCACCCCCTCATTTTATCTGAGGGGGGATCTTGAAGAGACAAAATTGAAAAATGTTGGGCCAGAGATGCGAGATTTTTACTGGCGAGAGTTCCATGCATGTTTTTCATACGTACTAGAACACTTATAGCTTTTCAATAATTTGTTTTAAAATAAGTATACTTACATAATCTTTTGTTTCTTTGAATATAGAAATGGTGCTGCTGGGATCATCGCATTCCAATTGGTATAGTCAGGCATGCTTTTATGCGATATGCAGGGAGATTGTAAAGTCGCTTTACCTATAATCAACATAAGGCGAGAGTAGTTCACAAGAAGCCCCCTGCTGAGCTAGTTGGTCGTTGGGACAAGGTGATTTAGTTTTGAATGTATTGCAAATTTTCTATATGTATATGTTCTATTATTAATCTTCATCTTATTAAAGCATTGAGTATCTAAAACAGGCGGGCCATATGTATCTATATGTATAAGTTCTTTAAACAATCCTCATCTTATACGTATGAATAGTTTTGGAATTCCAAAGAATTTAAGCAAGAATCTGAAGTGAAGAAAAAGAATAGAAGAAAGGGGAGAAATGAACGCCTAGCTATTAGGACCTATACTTAAGGGCCGATTCCTTGTTCTGAACAACTTGCCCAATTGGTAAGTAATGAATGAATAAATAAATATTAATACTTTTTTAACTTCTAAATTAATATGTTAATTACAAATATGTACATTTTTTTGATGAATTTACAATGTTTATTATATGGCCAAATAGCGTCAATACCCGTCGTGGTTTGCAAAATAGGCAGCAATACCCCCCCTGTTTTCAAAACTTATTTCTAAAGTCCTTGTGGTTTCAAAATGCTGCATCCGTGCCCCCTCTGATCATTTTCCGGTCATTTTTCCGGCGAAGAAGGGGGGCATTCGTGCATATTTTCTAAACCATGGGGGGTACCAGTGTTGATTTTTTATTTCTCTTTTTTCCCATTTTTTTCCTTTATTTGTTTCATTTATTAATAAAGGTTATTTTACAATTACTTTTATAATGTTCTTAAAATTTAAAGTTATTTTTGTTTGAAAAAATTAACATATAATGCATCGGCACGTCTCAAATTAACAATTTCTGTTTTTTCCGGAAAAAGGTAATTTTTTTAGAACTTCTAAAAAATGATGAATAAAATAAGAAACAAAATAATACAAAAATAAAAATGATTATCCTTTTTGGACATCTCAATTTTAAGGATATTTTTAGGCGTGTTCCAAAATTGTTTTTTTGTAGAAGACTCTTTTTTTCGTATTTTAATTTTTTTCATTTCGTTTTTCCATATTTTTATTTTGGGTTTTCTTTTTGAACTTTCCAAAAAATTATTCTATGTAAGAAAAATTGAAAATGTTTAATTTGAGATAGATGTAATGTATGTTAATTTTTTTATTAGTTCAAACACAAAGAATTTTAAAAAGTTTTAAAACATTATAAAAAATTGAAAAGAAATTTTTAAAAAAAATCTAGGAAAAGGAAAAAGAAGGAAAAACACAAATAATAAACGAAAAATAAGAAATGAGCACGAGTGCCCCCTATGGTTTAAAAATTATGCGCCAATGCCCCTTCTTCGTCATAAAATGGCCGGAAAATGATCAGAGGGGGTGTGGGTGCAACATTTTGAAACCACATGGACTTTAGAAATAAGTTTTGAAAACAGAGGGGGTATTGGTGCCAATTTTCCAAACCACAAGGGGAACCGGAGCTATTAGGCCTTTATTATATTGTAGGCTCAAAAGTCTAAAGCTCCAATAACACTGGTGGATCGATGCTTTCAAGCCCACCAAGACAAAGAAACACGATGGTAAAACATGGATAGATCAAGAAAATGCACAACTTGAGGTAAATGTGAATTATGTGCACTTCTTATTAATTAAATTTAATTTTACAATGTGACAATATGATGATTACATATACTCCATATGTTTCTTATATTCATTATGTATTCCATTGTACAGACCGATTTCTTACGTTTGGAACAAATGGCTAAGGAGTCGGGCCTTAAGGTCACAGATCAGGAAATTTGGTTGGAACTAGTTGGTGGCTTTGATCAAAAGCATAGGATTAAGGGAGTCAAAGATCTTTCCAAACAAATGAAACTCCTTAAACCTAGATATCAAAGCAGAAGAAAGAGCACGCACCAGTGATATTTTGAAGATCGAGCGGCTGAGAGCGGAGAATGAAGTCATGAAGGCAAGGTTGGATAAAATTGATTTCACAGTTGCTGAACAAATTGAAAAAATGTACCGGGTTGACCAGAATCATGACCGTAGGTAGTGGTTCTGATGTCATAGATTAGATGGTCTTAGGCAATGACTCTAAGTCCTAAAATGGAATTATGAATAATGATGAGATAGCCTTAGCCTAGAATAGGTTATGAGCAAGTATTAGAGATGAGCTACTCTAAGAACATGAACTGTGAATTGATAACTGATGCAGCTAAGCAGTTAAGGTAAGTAACATGAAGTGCGATGTATTACGATATAGTTGAGATTACTTGATGTTGTTATTGATATTACTTGTGCATGGAATGCTAAGAATGATTATGTATGCTGAATTAGTCCTATGTGTGACTTCAACTGTTAAAATCTCTCACTCAACGTCAAAGCTGAGCATGTAGTTTGTTTTACTTACTACACGTAGGTAACATGAGTGACAAATAAGAAAATATTCTAGGATAGCAGCGAGGATGAGGAGATGGATGGATTGTGGTTGAAGAGTTTACTTAACTAAATATTTCAGTTTCAATTTACCATGTTTTGGGCAAGAACCCAAAATTGTGTTTTGAATTAAGTATTTAAGCTTCCCCATGGTTTTAATCACTTTGATGGATATTTAAATAATATTCTGGAATTAAACATTTTAAAGTGTTTCGAAAATAAGACATGTTTGGATGCCAATCTGGTGACAACTCGATCAGTTAATCCATATATTCAGGTTACGCGGGTCGGAGTGTTACAGTAACAAACCCAGGATGTCCATGTGCACCCACATAATCCAATTCCCATTGTTTACTGCTCCCCAATATGAAGACTCAACCTGACTAGCCTGTAGTCAGATGCGCTCCCTGGTTCCCTTCCCGAGTGATGAGTCGCAACCATTCGCTCACTAAGACTCGCCCATGTGACAACCTCTCATCAGACACCGTGGCCCTTGGGTATCCTCCCTCCACATTACGTGGTTTGCCAAGACCTCGGGGCTCTTTGTGTGTATGCGTATTTGACCGGGGGCCGCCATACAGTGGTCCTTGATGCATAGCTTTGCTTCCCGTTTGTATCACATCAAAAGAGAAAGGGAGGACAACATGACGAAAGCGCGTAGAAGACCGCGAGCATTAGGTTTGAATAACAGAACGTTTGCCGGAAAAGGAAGAATAAGGGGAGGATAACTGCTAAGACTCTCGTTAAGTCCTTAGCATGTTATAATGATTTGACTACTTAATTATGAATACAGCGTACAACAATGTGAACTTTTCCCCTGTACCATTATTTTTTATTTTTGGAACATAAGTGAGTGAAATATAATTTGTTTAAAAAAAATAAGATTGTATTATTGATTCTGGAATTAAAATTAAGATACAATAACGCCAAGGAAGGTTGGTCATACAAATATTACAAGTATGAGACGAACTAAAAATGTAAAAAGGGATAAGAATAGTATTCTATAGAACAAAAAGATACTCGTATATACTATCTCTTCTCTAAACATGAATTTTGGACTTTCATTCCACAACAAAATTACGCTTTTTTCATTTCCTTTATACGGATTTCTCTCTTTTTCTAACCAAAAAATAATAATACAAATAAAATACACAAGAAAAATAATTAAGGGGGAACATATTAAGTAGTATGGAGCCTAGAAGATCTATTATTTTCCATCCATACAATGTTTTATCAAATTCGAGTTAGGGAAATGTGAATTTAAAGACGGAAATCTAATGGTATCATGCAAATAAATGCACGTTTGGTATAACAAATTAACAAAAAAATAGAAATAGAGAAGCAAAACACATTAAAATTTGGTCTTACATGATGATCGATTTCAAGGACCTGGCTTTGATCGGTTTCCGCACTTTTTCCTTCTTCCCAACTCCGTCTTCCTCGTCGTCTTCGCTGTCGAATTCGTCTTCCACGCCGTGGCTCGGGTCATGGTGGGAGGTGTTTGGCAAGTCCGTGTTGTTATACCGCGCCCGACCCGGGCCTCTTTTCTTGCCCCATAGCGGCCCGAACCCGGTGTAATAGTACAAATCTTGCTGCTGGTTCGAGGAGGAGGAGGATGCCGAATGAGTCTTCTTCGGCCGGGGGCGGCTATTCTTGCCGGTCGGAGCAAGAGTCTGGTTCCCGGCGGCAGGGCGAGCCAGGTTGTTGTAGTGCTTGATCTGCTCCAAGTGGTGGTCGCACAAAGCGCCGCCGGATTTCGCCTCCCTCTTGCACTGCCACGCCTTGCCGTCGGTCTTGGAGCACAGAACTGCCGCCGTGAGGCCGGAGCTGAGGGAAATTAAATCCGGCAACAGAGCAATCAGAAATAGTACTCGTATATATATTAAAAAAACCCTAATTATTGTGTGTTGAGGAGGAGGAGGAGGGGGGAAATAATAGACGGAATGGAGAAATTGAGTTGACGGCGTCAACGCTAACCTCTGAACGGCTCCGTTTGAATCGGGAAGGGGACGAGTTCCGCCGCATCCGCCGGACTGCAATAAGAACTAAAAATGGGGGGAAAATCAATGAAAATGGGGAAACAGGGGAAAAACAGAGGAAACAGAAGGGAGGAATCGAAGGGAAATGAATAAACAGACGCCGGAAATGGGGAGATTTGGAGGCTTTCGCGAACCCTAGCTAAAGAGAGGTTTCCAGAATAATAATACCCTAAATAAACCCAAACAAAACATCGAATACAGAGGAAAATTAAATGAAAACAGAACCGTCGGATCAAAACAGAGAGAGAGAGAGAGAGAGAGAGAGGGGTGATAGGAAGCTGACCAGATGCGGCGGCGGCGCCGCGGGATGCGGCGACGACGGGGAGGATTCGTCTTCGATAGGGAAGGTGATGACGTCCCAAGGAGACTGATTGAGCTGACAGATACGAGTCGGAAGCTTGACGGCGCCGGGCTTTATCGAGGAGGCGGCGGCGGCGGCGTACGTGAGAGGTGACACCTTCGCATGCTTCCTTATTCTCATGGCGGAAAGCTCACTCTTTTTTTCTGTCTTTTTATTTTTATTTTTTTTGCTTTTCGATTTGTTTGGTAGAGAGAGACACAAGAGATGGATAGAGATAGAGAGGTGTCTTAGTTTTTTTTTTTTTTTTTTTTTTGAAAGTGAGAGGTGTCTTAGTTATTGTTATTGGCGTGTACACTTTGTAGTAATCGTTAAGGAATACTACTTTCTTTTTTTAATATTCCCTAGTTCTGACTTTTTATAATCAATCATTTTCAATTTTTATCTATATTTATTTATAATATACTCCGTATATGTTATATTTATTAGAAAAATAATATTTATAAAATAAATCTAATAAATATCATTATCTAATACGGAGTATCATTTTTATCTAATATTTCATCTGACCTAAAGTGATCTTTCCTATTCGGTTCACGAGATTTGACTACAATTATTTTTCAACTCAATTCATTAGATTATAGGTGTAGAATTAGAAAAATAAAAATTATATATTTTAAAATTACATCAAAATTTACAAACAAGAAGTGACATGACTACATTATTTTACGGAGTATCAAATAACTAAGAAAAAAAGGGAAAAAAAATGATTGTAGTTTGACCATGAAAATAAGGTCTGCAAAGATCATTTTAAGACCGAAGAAGTATATAGTCAAAGTTTGTTAATTCTAATTGAAAAAAGTGAAAAATAGTCAAATACTTAGGGACATGGTAGTATATATATTGACTCACTTCAAAAAAAAACATCACACTAGTCAATACAAAAAAAAATTGATTTGGAAAAAAAGGATTGATCCTCTTTTATTTGTGGATGATGCTCCGACGGGGTCAAGGATACTTATTTTATTACTTATTTTTTTTCTTCTAAAATTATGGATAAAAAACATGAAAAGAAAATAGTGATGAATAAATTATTTATGGATTGAGTGATGAATATGGAGTTAATGAATGGGTGATGGTGAAGTTCCACCCTAACAAAACCTAACTCGTTGTCATTCCTATAAATTCAAATTAAATCAGATTGTATCAAGAAGATATAAACCTGATAAAAAAGATTTAGTTCAGATCAAATTTAATTTAAATTAATCAAGTCAATTTACACGAGATCAGAAAAAATCAGATCATAATAGACCTTATTAATTAAATTTATATCAACAAAGAGAACAAGCTCTAAACTAGAATTGTACCTCGTATATAAATAACAAATTTATCCAAATAAGATTAAAGCATAAAATTTATACCAAAATAAGATCTTTTTTAATTTTGTCAGCTAAATAGTAGTGTTGGCATAGTAAATCATGTGCAATTTAGAATGCTTTGTTGGCATTTCATTATTTTTTGCTATTATATTTTGGCAATATAAATCTTAATTTTGCTATAACAAAATCAAGGATCATATTTTGTTATATGGTGCATGTTTTAGTCTTAATTACTACTCCCTCCGTCCAAGTTTAATATTCCCACTTTGACCAGACACGGAATTTAATAAAAGTTGAAATTTACATCGACTTTCCCAAATGACCCTCCACCTTACCCCACTTCCCCACCCATTCCTATCGTGCCCAAATTAGTGCCCCCAACCCAACACAACCGGCCAGAACAAAATTTCGGCGACCCAAATAGATCAAATTTCCGGCCAGAGAAAATTTTGCCAGCCTCAACATTTTAGAATTCGCGTGGGCATCTTTTCAGGCCCAAATCGAGCTGTCCTGCACCGTGATGGAAGAATAGAAGAAGATCTGAAGATGAAGAAGATTTGAAGAAGAAGATCCTTCCTCGCCACTGATCTCCTTACAGATCTAAATCGGATTTCTCAGATCCGACAGAGATATGAGCGATCAATCGAAAAGAAGAAAAGAAATAAGAAGAAAAGAGAGAAGAAAAGAAAGAAGAAGAAGAGAGGAAGAAGAAGAAGAAGGAAAAAAAGGTCGGTGGAATCGGAAGAAGGGGGAGAAGAAAAGAGAGAGGAAGAAGAAAGAAATAAGAACAAGAAGAAAAAGAGGAGGAGAAAAGAAAAATCGAAAGAAGGGAAGAAAAATGAGAGATGGGAAGTTTCTGGACAGAAGAAGAAGAAAGGACAGAAAAAGAAAAGGAGAAGAAAGATAAAGGGAAGGGGGGGCTGCCGCAGGAAGGAACGAGAAAAAAGAAATAGGAAGGGCACTTAAGTCATTTTAACAAAGAAAACTTACTAAAAAAAGAAATGATAACTTTAATTGTAGACATCCAAAAAAAGAAAATGGGAACTTTAATAATGGACGTAGAGAGTATATATTTGAGAAATTTATCTAAATAGGATTAAAACATAATGACTTTCCCAATATAGGACCATATGTTTTTTATTTCCTAAATAGGACTTTTGGTCATTATCAAGTAGTCATTATTCAACTAAATGTCTATCATTACTAGACATTATTCCTTCCACTAGGTCATTATTAAGTCCTATTTAGGAAATAAAAAAGTTTAAGTCCTACATTAGAAAAGTCATTATGTTTTACTCCTATTTAGTGCAAATTTTACTATATATTTTTCAAATAAAACAAACTAAAAATGCTATTCTGAGTTTTGACACCAATGTAGATACATGGGATAACACTGCTTATGAACTTCTTACAAAAAAAACTCTCATGAGAAACAAAAACAATATTACTGCCTAAGAGGCAAGAGCACCCGCTGACGGATGTATTTACACCCTGGTTCGAACCTGGTTCCAGTCTACCAGAAACACATCCATGTGGATTTCTGGATTGACACGAATAGTAAAGGAGAGAAGAGAAGTTGATCCGGTCAAAGTATCATGGAGCCCACCTGGGTGTGATCTCCGTAACTAGGTAAACCTGAGATGATTCATCAGGCAACTAGCCTGACCTTCAGAGTTTACCCGAGCCTAGTCGTGCAGAGGCGGTAACCGTACTAGGTTGGGTCTTTTGCACTTACTTAACGTAGCAGTATTAGAGAGAACAAAGTGTAGTGACATGGTCTAAGTGTCTCGAAGACTATCCGAGTGTAACATATGTGACTGGGTGAAAAGCAAGATATACCTTCAAGAGATCACCCAGGTAGCTTTGGACCAAAACCCACTCAGGTGGATTCCAATAATCTTATAGGATGACAACAAACTTAGAGCGATAATCTAGTTGTATTTACCTGGTGATGGGTGTATTCCACCCGAGACAGGTCCATCCAGGAGCAACTGGGTGAATCCCAAACAATAGAAACCAGATACCTTAGGTGGATCTGTACATGACCGGGTCCTGGATGCAGACCTCCTGGGTGCCTTTCAGGAGACTGATCACGTAGCATGGCACTATAGAGAATATCCTCGAATGATCAGGATGTCCCTTCAGGAAACCACCCAGGTAGATTTCCATGACTTATTCTAGCGTGCGTATTGACAGCTCAGCGCGGTAGGACGATAGTGCTTTGGGAGCCACTTGGTCAGGACGATTCCTCCGCACCAACGGGCCTATCCAGGCATTCCCACCCAAGCATTACGCGCCAAATAGGGACAGTTACAAAGGGAAATCTCCAAGGAAGAACGGAAAAACGTTAAAAGATTAGAAAATATCAGGTCATGTACTTCGTCACGCAGCAAGAACATGGCCAGGCATGAGTGCTTGCCACCCTGTCCTATAACTTCACTATAAATATGAATATAACCCTCAGTAAAACATATCCAAATTTCCTCTCTCTAAAGTGTATTGTGCAAAACCTCATTGTAACCTTCTCATACTTAATGACAATCAGACTACAGGTGTTCCTACCTAGAGTCCTCTCAGTCACTTTCTAGTTTTTCTGCACTTTTAATATCTAAACTTAGCAAACCAGCCTAGACCCGGTCAAGAATAGTTTGCCCAGATGGTAATTTATACTATCATTTCTAGTGCCACCCGTGGAACTGTTTGAATGTTTTTTCTGTGTAAGGAAATTCACTCACGAAGTATCGAGCAACCAAGTCAACTTGCCAGCAGAACACCGCTGCCAACTCCATTCACGAGCAGGTCCCCACTAGTGTTGTGACGGTGCCAGTCGTCACCTCCCACGCTATCTCTGCTGCAGTGATTCCGTTGGACATCAGCCATGTCATGACTCCTTCAGTTACTGCACCATCAATCAAACAGATGGTCCCATTCTCTTGAGGGTGACTCTTCCATTCAACATGGCGCAGTTTGTCAGTGACACAGCCAACCTGCAGGCGATTCAGGAGTTTGTCCAGGTCATTGCCATGTACCAACGAGCGGGGGAATGCCTTTCCTTCCAAGGATGTACCGCTTTGAGCTACCGGGCGTAGCGCAGGTGTCGGCGTAAGCTCCCATGCCTCCACGCTGCCTTTCCCATCCCCGGTGGCGCACCCATCTTTTCATTTCGAAAAATATCCAGAATTGATTCTACCTGACAATGAATATATTTATATTACATTGATGTGATTTTAAATTTTTATTTTACCATTTAAACTAGATATATATACTTATATTACTTACTCCCTTCGTCCCAAAATAAATTATCATATCTAAATAAAATGTAAAATTTCATATCTTTTAATGTCTTTTATTTATAAATTGGTATAGAAATGAGCAACACAACTTACATAAAAATTTAGTTAAAATGTATACAAACTAGAGCATGGTTAAAAAGATATTTTTCACTCCCTCACAATATTTTTTGATTGGCGAAACATGTGTTTTTGGCCATGTGTGCAGCAATTGTCCCGTGGCGGAGGCTATGTAGGTCAAGTCACAATCGAATATCGTGGGCGCTTGTGAGATGAATGCACTATAAGGCTTGGGTATGCAGCTCTTCTAACACCAATTGGTTTTAGAAGAGTTGGTAGTGCCTGAGGTCCTACAGTGTTTTGTATTGTATTTAATTTCACTCAAATTTTACCTAACTACATTTAATTTCACTCAATGTCAAGAAAGTTTTTAACCAAGTTGTATGATATTTGGTAATCCAATTATATTAATTATATTTTATATCAGAACAAAATATATTTTTCTTTTATAATTCGCAGTTCAAATTTATAAAATTTAACTAAAAAGATAAAATGGATGATATTTAGGGCAGAGCGAGTATAATTAGAAAATAAGATAATATGATGTGATGATAGATTGATAAATAATGCGATATGACAAAAATTGATTGATTAATTAAATTTTAATTCAAAAATAACATATATGCAAATATATTAGAAATCAAATTATACCTAAACTGAAATATATCTGAATCAAAATATATATCCCAACTGGAATGTATCCATAACCGAAATCAATCTGAAATGATTAATATCTGGACCGTATTTGAACTGGCCTGGAACCAAACTCGAACCGGAAAAGGTATGGAACCGAATCAAATTAAATCCAAACCAAAATAAAACTAAACCGATTATAACATATATCCAAAAGATATCTGAACCAAATTGTTCCAAACCGGAGCCGACCCAAATGATCCGATTATCACCTCTAGTTACACGTTGACCTTCCACTAGCATTTTAACTCGTGTGATAATACACATGGTTGAATAAAAGCACTGCCGAGTGTTGCATTCTTAGAACTTGGAGTCTGAATTTCACTTTTGAGAAATTTACTTAAATAGGACTAAAATATAATGACTTTCCCAATATAGGACCATATGTTTTTATTTCCTAATGTAGGACCTTTGGTCATTATAAAGTAGTCATTATTCAAGTAAATGTCCATCATTACTGGACATTATTCCTCCCACTAGGTCATTATTAAGTCCTATTTAGGGAATAAAAAAGTTTAAGTCCTACATTGGGAAAGTCATTATGTTTTAGTCCTATTTAGTGCAAATTTCACTTTTATATAAAAGATAAAAGATTTTAAAGTAATAAGAAAATTCACGTGAATACTTCTAAAATGTGCAATTTTTAGATATTACTTCCAGATTTAACAAATTACATCTTTGCTGCCAAATTTCTTAAAAATTCACGTCACTACTCCTACTTACTTAATTACTCAATTTGGGTAACTCTTACTAGTTTCGCTCATTGTATTCTTTCAGTTTAATTTTTTCGAATTAAATTAGACAAACTTTGGTGAGCAACTAAACAAATTAGTGATGTATATTAATAAAAAAAAAAATTCGTTAGATTTATCGTATTGAAAGTTTTCAATATTTAATTTTATTGTATGAATATGTAATACAAATTGAGAATAATCGATAATTAGAATTTGTTTAATTTTAATACACGTTGAATTGGCAACTTAGAGGGTGTTTGAGAATGATTAGCTTATTGATAAAGTAATTTCTACAAAAACTGAAAGCAAAAGCACCTCATACCTGCTTCTCCGAAACGGTGTTCCATGTACAAAATAATGTTGGTGAAAAGCAGAAGCTGACATGCCAAACAGAATAAAATCACTTTCACTCAAAGCAGAAACTAAATTGTTAAAAGAAGCGCACTGCCAAACACCCTCTTAGAGAGTGTTTGGGAGTGATTAACTTATGGATAAAGTGATTTCCACAAAAGCTGAAAGCAGAAGTATCCCCTACCCGCTTCTTCGAAACGGTGTTCTATGTACAAAATAGTGGTAGTAAAAAGCAGAAGCTTACATGCCAATCAGAGTAAAATACTTCTACTCAAAGCAGAAGCTAAATGATTAAAAACAATACACTGTCAAACAGCCTCTTAAGGTCTTTAAAGAAACCTAATTTCCTAGGAGTATTTCACTTTTCATCCAACTTCTTCTTGTTAATTGACGTTGGCATCGTTGGACACAAACATGATAAGCACATAGGCTCGGTTCAATTACGGCCAAATTGATGGTGTAGCCTGTGTGGTTTGAAAAATATGTAATAATATCGATTCTACTCTCAAAGTTTATCTTCAAAATACCCATGGTCTCAAAACATTGCTCATATCTTCCATAACCATTTTCTAATCATTTTTGGTCATCTCCGACAAAAAGGAGGAATTGATGCTTATTTTTCAAACCACAGAATGCACTAGAGCTCATTTCTTATTTTCCAATTACTATTTTTTGGTTTCTTTCCTTTTTTTAACTCTTTTTCCATCTCTTTGTTTTCTTTCTTTAGAAAAGTTTTTTCATTTCTTTTCCAACTTTTTTAAATAATGTTTTAAGAAATTAAAAATTCTTTGTGTTTCATATAAAAATAAAAAATTAAAGAGGTTACATATACTCCATCTATCCTAAATTAAATATTTTCAATTTATTGATTTCTAGAATAAAAAGAAAGGAAATTTCAAAAAAGAAAATCCAGAATAAAAAATAAGAATATGGAAAAAATGAAAAAATTGAAACATACAAAAATACTCTTATACAAAAAAGAACTTCAAAACGTCTAAAAAAGTCCTTAACATTGGGATGCCCATCCAAAAAATGAAATTCATTTCAAGTTTTTCTTTTATTTTAGTTTCTATTGTATTCCTCGTTTTTGAAATCCAAAAAAAAAAGTTTTAGTTTTTAATTTTCGAAAAATTAATAAAAAAGATGTTGTATATGTTATTAGTTATATTTTATTTCAAACAAACACAATTTTAAATTTTAAAAACATTATAAAACAAATTTAAAAAATTAAAGAAACCTTCATAGATAAAAGAAACAAATAAAATAAAATAAGAAATTAAAAATAAATGGAAAATTAGAAATGAACACCGATGCTCCCTATGATTAAGAAAATGAGTAGTGATTCCGTACACTCAAGGTCCACGTCTATTTCTTGAAACTTCTTACAAAAGTTGGACTTACTGACTAATTGGAAGGAGGCCCGTTTCACTCAAACTATAATATGCCTAAGTTACCCGTTTCGGTCCTAAGTATTTCGGTCCGGTACAGTTCAAACCTGAATAGATTTAGGTCTAGTCTTCAGTCCTTGATTTTATTGAATTCCGTCTTCGGTCCGGTCCGGGTAGGTCCGGTTTTGGACCGATGAACAGCCCTACCAAAGACGGATGGGTGATGTTATCCTATTAACCTAAATGTCACATAACTAATTTTTTATACCAAAATGATTTTATTCCAACCATACCATCCACCATAAGGTAGAAAAATGCATTAGAGCACCAAACATTTTGACTGAATAGTTTTTTTTCTAATAAAATTTAGTTAATAACTAATAAAAAACAATGGTATGGTTTGGCATTGTTATGACATTTTACCACACCATTCCGAAGCAACATGGTATCGAGTGATTTTGTTCATTAAACAGAACCATACTGAACCATTTAAATAATAATAGTATCATACAAGATCTATGAAATTTTCAAATCGTCACGGACTGCACCCACTCCTACATAATATGAAAGGGGGTAAAATTTTGAAAAAGTAGAGGACCAAAGTTTTTACGCGGAATGGCACTCAAATACCTTTTGTGGCATTGACGCCGTGCTTCACCAAACTACTCACAAAGTCATTCCCATTTTCCTCGTAATGACGGAGGACGGAGGAAAAGGCTAAAAAACACTTTCGTCTAAAAAGAAGATCTGCAACCCTCCCTGCATAAAAAGGGAAAACTCTAAGTAAAACAAATAGTAACGAAGATGATGGTGGTGATGGAAGATCTGTTGTCTAAACTTGGCGCCTCCCTCGCCACCCTCATGTTCATCTGGACATTGTGCCAGAACTATTTCCCGAACACATTCGAACATATTTGATTTCCCGATATCATATGATTTACAGCTACTTCTACCCATATGTCCACATCACCTTCCATGAGTTTGAAGCAGAGGAGCTCTTTGACAGGAGCAAAGTTTTCTTGGCTATTGAGAGGTATCTCGGCCATGTTTCATCTGGGAATGCCAATCGCTTCATTGCGAAACCGGCGAAAGACAGTTTCCGGTCGGTGGTGCTCAGCATGGGAAACCACCAGGAGGTGGTGGACGTGTACAATGGGGTGGTTAAGGTGTGGTGGAGCTCTGTAGAGATAGCTTCCAATCGACAATCCATCACTTTCTATCCAAGGGAGGACGAGAAACGGTGTTTCCACCTCAAGTTTCACAGAAAGGATCGAGAGATGGTCACCAAATCTTACCTCCAGCATGTGTTGGCAGAGGGGGAGGCCATTCAGGTGAGGGAAAGGAAACTGAAGCTTTACACCAACAACAAGAGTGACGAGTGGCGGGGGTGGAGGAGCACCAAATGGAGCCATGTCGTCTTCAAGCATCCTTCCACTTTCGACACTCTCGCGATGGACTCAACCCGGAAGCAAGAGATTATAGACGAGCTTCTCAACTTCAGGGAGTCAAAGGAGTACTACGCCAAGATAGGCAAGGCATGGAAGCGCGGCTATCTCCTCCACGGCCCTCCGGAACAGGAAAGTCCAGCATGATTGCTGCCATGGCCAGTCTTCTGCAGTATGACGTGTATGATCTTGAGTTGACTGCTGTGAAGGACAACAACGAGCTGAGGAGGCTGCTTATAGACACCTCGGGCAAGTCCATCATAGTGATTGAAGACATCGATTGCTCCCTCGACCTGACAGGGCAGAGGGAGAAAAAAGAGGAGGATGAAAAGGAGGAGAAACATCCAATCAAGAAAGAATTAATCAACAAGGATGTGCTAAAGAAGAAGGAGAGTGAAGTGACTCTATCGGGGCTTCTAAATGTCATTGATGGCCTCTGGTCAGCTATAGGAGAAGAAAGAATAGTTATTTTCACCACGAATCACGTTGAGAAACTTGATCCTGCACTGATAAGAAGGGGGAGGATGGACAGCCACATTGAGATGTCATATTGTTGCTTTGAGGCTTTCAAGGTGTTGGCAAAGAACTATCTGGATATTGGGGATGATTCTCACCCTCTGTTTCCAGAAATCAGACGTTTGCTGGGGGAAACCAAAACAACCCCTGCTGACGTTGCTGAGAACATGATGCCCAAATCTGCTCGGGAGAAAGCGGATGCATGTCTGGAGAGATTGGTTAAAGCACTGGAAACTGCAAAAGAAGAAGCACGGCTGAAAGAGGAGGAAGAGAAGAGAGTCAATGCTGTAAAGGAAGAGGAAGCCCGCAAGAAGAGGAAACAAGAGGCCGATGACCTGAAGAAAGCAGAGACATCGTCAGTTCAAGAAAATGGAGATGCAAAGGAATAGTTAATGCAGATGATGCATAGTGGAGATTTGATATGGTGTTCACCATGGCTTCTATTCTTTTCCACTTACATTGCAATGTTGTGTGTTTCTTTAAAAATATGAATCCTCTTACGGTTTTCCTTGGACCGGCAGGACAATAACTTGGAAATAGATAATTTGGAGTGTAACTCAAACTTACAAATAAAGAATGATATATGTACTCGGTACATCCAAGGGCGATAGCATGGTCTCCCTTCATCGTCATTGTGTTTCTGTGTGTGTGTGTGTGTGTGTGTGTTGCAATCTAGGAGATGAGTGAGCATAAACTCATGTTCAATTAGGCTTCTAATTGAAACTTTCCCCTCTCTTAATTGTGACCAGTAAAAATATCACTTCTCCCTTGGAGATTAAAAAAGACAAAGCACATAAGGTAACATGACATGAATCATCAAGGGCATTATACTCTAGCAGACACAAAACTGACACTTGTCGAAGATATCCATGTTGCAAAATGTTTTCTTTTCTATAAATGCTTTAGGGCTCTCAAAAGGGGCACAAGTGCACAACACAGGAAGTTGAGACCGTCTCGCCAAACTAGAGGGTTGGGAAGAATGGCATAAAATTAGGAGTTTTAGCCGCGACTTGGATAAGCCTCGGATTGTTCTGGTAAAAGAATTCAACATGAGGGTTACCCATATAACACACATTATTTAACAAACAAACAAAAAAATAACACTGGACTCTAGCCTCTCAATTTGACCATTTCACATTGTCTCCATTGTAACCAGTTGAATTGGTTCCTTGACACCATTGTAACCAATGTAATATTTATATCCTAGTAATGGTTACTGCTCTTGAAAATATAACATATCCAAAAGGTGAAATAACAATTCTAGATCATGAACCAAGGAAAAGTGTAATCCAACATTACTCTATCTTCTACAAATATCATCACTAAATTTTGAAAAAAAAAAAAACAGAAGGAGCTGTACTTCTCCAACTGAAACTGAAATCTGTTCTTCGTAGATGGTTTGTCCAATATTCATCTGAAATTGCCCTATTAATCGTAACCTAATAATCATATTCTTTGATTTAATTCAACAGATTAAATTGTAATGTGTAGTTATAATCAAACCCTATACCAAAAACGCAATAGCAAAAGAACCCTTTACTTTTTTTTACCAAATAATATGAAAATGAGAAGATGGGTATGTAACCCAGGGCTTTGAAATTGGGGGCTCTCAGCCTTCTATTAGCAACAAAGATGCTCGAAATAAGACTAATCCAGCAACCAACCTAAAGAAGGAAAATGGGCACCTTTCTTCTCTTCAAGACCGGAGTGGCAGGAGAGCGGGGAGACTCGTATGGAGCTGCCATTGACCAACGAGAAAGGAATACTCCTCAGAACCATTGGAGAGAAAAGAGGAAGAATCGTCAGCCATTGGAGAGAGGGGCTCAATTGAGAAAGGCATATACTCCCTCCTTCCTTGGACTTTATTTTTAATTCAATTTATTTGATTGTAGGTGTAAAATTAAAAGATAAAATTTATATATTTAAAAACTACATCAAAAGTTCTACAAAACAAGTGGTGACAGGACTATATTATTTTATCAAATACCTAATGAAAATAAGTAAAGAAAGTGATTAAAGTTTGACCATGTGAATAGTAAGTGGGAAGAACATTTCAGGACGGAGGGAGTAGTATAGTACATTGCCAACTCACTCCAACCATTAATAAACAAAAAAAATCTACATTTTATCTTTGAAAGAGCTCTCAATCTGTCAATCTTTACTATGTCTCGACCGGTTAAGTTTCCCCGTGTTAAGTCAAATTAAGCCGCAGGCTCCACTCCTGGTGGTGCCCTTCCGTCAATTCCTTTAAGTTTCAACCTTGCGACCATACCCCCCAAAACCCAAAAATTTTGATTTCTCATAAGGTGCCGGTAGAGTCCTAAAAGCAATATCCACCGATCTCTAGTCGGCATCGTTTATAGTTGAGACTAGGACGGTATTTGATCTTAATAAAAAAACAAAAAAAATCAGTCCCTAAATAACACTAAAATATATAGGACTAGACATACAGAAAGTTTCAAAATAAAAGTTTATATTTTTATTCTATAAATACTTAAATAGAAATTCACATTGTGCTAATGTGGCACTATACATGTACATTTTATGTGATGTACATGGTAATGATTGATAATATAAATGCATTTTAACTCCTAGTTCAAAAATAAAAACATGTAATTCATATTTTTATATATTTTCAATGTTTTACTCATACTTTAGTCTTTTTTACAAGAAACAATTACTCTTAAACTTATAATATAAATTTATTTTTAAAAAATATTTTTAATTTGGTATTTAATTTCTTTAATAACTAAAGTAATTAAAAAATATTTTATTTGTCCCAAAAATGAATTTCACGAAATATTTTGGGCTAGAGGAAGCATAAATTATTTAAAATATCTAATTAGTACGATAACAACACAATATGATTTTATTGATTTATGCAAAACTACAATACTCTACATAAAAGAAAATACCAATACCAAAAAAACTTTAAAACAACAATAGTGCATAGAACAAAAAGATCCATTAATTGCTTCACAAAGAGTAAAATTTGGATTTTTGAGAGAATGAGGTTTAAATATGAGTAAAAAAACTTACTCCATCCCTTCTTGAGTATTTGTCTACTTTTAACTTTTTTTGATCAAAATTGATAAATTTTGTCCTCAAATTAAATAAAAATAATGTTTAATATTGATTCCAATATAGTTTTATTAGATTTATTATATCAAATATTTTCAAAATATTATTTTATGTAATTAATGTGTAATACACACTTTATTCAATTATAGGTCAATGATTGAAAAATAATTGATCGAAAAAGTCAAAACTAAACAAATGCTCAGGTACGGAGGTAGTATATGCTTTCTTTGTATATAAAAGTTGTAATTACGAGTATTAATTTAAAACAATAATTTTTTATGGATCAACAATAACACTTTGTATTACCATTATATATTGTATAGAAAAAATTGAATCACTTCGTTATAAATATGTAAGAAAACTAATTTCAAATAAAAATAATTGTTTGTCTGTGTTTGATGGGTTACTTTTTATAATATAAATTTAGATATACAATGTTTTTGTACATTTATCATCACAAGTTATGCAATACTCATTTCACACATTTATTTTTTCTTCATACATTAGGCATGCATAGAGATGATCAAAAGGATCGATGCGGTCAAACTAGACCGGTCTTTGGAAAAGACTGCTACAGTAAAGGACTGGATCAGACTAGTCTTTTTAAAAACTCGGTCCTAACTAGTCTGGTTTTTCTATCAAAATCAAAGACCAAATAAGACCAATAGTCCAATCTAGTCGGGTCGGTAGTCCAATCCGGTCTGGTCTCTAGTCCCAACATATTGGGTCAAGATTGCAATTTGCGATGTTGTGCCAGGGTACCAAACAGTCCATCAACTCTTTTCGCATCGGTCGAGATTGCATGTTGCACTTCGCTCGCTCAATCGCTGATTCTCTAGGGACTAGCTCTATTGCTTTAGGACAACGTGTTGTGACGTTTGAGTTTATCTTGAAACTCTAAGAAAAAACTTAGGGGATAGGGGAATCTGAGAATTATTAATCATTTCTAATTTGTACGGAGTATTACTCTATATTATTTTTTTAAGATTTTTATACGTACTACTCCGTATATACTACTCCCTATATACTCCATAATTTACAAGTAATATAATTAGACTCCAGTCTTTATTAGACCAATCTTTTACTAGTCTCGGATCGGTTCAGGTCCTTAACATGTCTTTTACTAGTTATATACTAGTCGTAGTCCTCTATAAATATTAAAAAACATTTAAGACTATTGGTCTTGAACTAGCATAGTCTCAAAGACTACTTCGATCCCAATTTTTCAAGTTCAAATCCTAGTTAGTCGGTCAATCTTTTCAGTCTTTCATTTTGTTGCTAAAAAGAAACAAAACACACCATATCGCTATTTTAACACGGACTTTTTCTCGTGTTTTAAGTGCAAGACAACCCTCTTTTCCAGCTTTACCATTCATGCGCTTCGAAGATGACTTGGAAGAGAGGATCTAGGAAAAGAGATGTAGGCTTGGGAATGAGAAAAAAGTTTTGTGGTGGAGTCATTGCCTGATTTTGAGTCTAAAGGCACTTGAATTGTCTTCCAAGTTGACTTCGAAGACGATTCTGCATCAATGTCCTAATCTTGTTCTTCGGCAGATGTCTCTTCGTCTTCTTCGGATGACGTCCCCTTTTTATTATTCATTCCAACTCTCATTAAAATTAAATTATATCTTACCGATTAGATTAGTTTTGATAAAAAAAAATAATTTTAAATAGAACTATAATCAAATCAATTCTTAACATAATCTAATACTCTACATCATACTCCCATTTGAATTTCAAATAAACTAGATTAATACCCGTACACGGTCAATGTTTTATCAAAAATATAAAAATAAGTTGTGGTATAATATTTTAGTTTGAATATATAAATTATATATAGTTCAAAATAATATAAACCTGTTTGAGTTAGGGCCTGTTTGGGAACAGCGTTAGCGTTTTGAAAAAGCTATTTACGGGCAGCGTTTAGCGTTAGTGTTTTGAAAAAGCTATATACGGGCAGCGTTTAGCGTTAGCGTTTTCAAAGTAATCTGCACCGTTAAAATTTTATCCAAAACGCTAACGCTAATCAGTAACGCTATTCCCAAACAGGCCCTTAGTGATGAAAAGTATAAACACTATTTGAGTTAGTGATGACTGATGAGAATAATTATAATTCTCTAAAAAACACCATAAAACAAATATAATCTTTCCACAACAAACAATGATTTCTAACAAACAATGATTTCTTTGAAACAAAATCTCTTCAATAATTCTCTATTGGTTTTATTTCAAGGAACTCTTGATTTTTTATTCCAATTTTTAAAATAATACTCCCTCTGTCCACCATAGATCTTCCGAGACACTATTCACAGAGTCAAACTTTACTCATTTTGTTTGTTCAATTTTACTAGTCATTTCATAAAATAATATAGTCTTGTCACCTCTAGTTTTATAGAATTTTTTATGTAGTTTATTACTATATAAATTTTATTTTAAAATTTTAGTCCTATAATCAATTAAATTGAATTGAAAATAAAGTCGGTCAAGCCTCGTAACACGTAATGGGAAGATCATACATGGACGGAGGGAATAATAAGTTACTCTTGCTTTTATTAGTCTACTTTTAAAATTAAAAAAAAACTCACTCTATCTTAAAGTGTATAAGAAAGTTTGAATTTTCACAATCAACTATGCTTCATTTTTTACCTATAGTTTCAATCAAAATAGATCTACAGCGACTCAATTATTGTTGGAGTTCCCATATTTAAAAACAAATAGAAATAACACTAAGATATATAAAAGGATGAAATCTTATTTATTAGCTTAAACTTCGGGCTAATAGCACGGGTAGGAGTGTATCCCGTTATTTACAAAAGAAATGCCAAAATCTCTTCTATTTTCAAAAAGGATTTGTAAAATTTTTGTGGTTTGTAAACTATGCACAGACGTCCCCCTTGCCTATTTGTAGAGTTAAAATGACATTTCTGTCCTTTCTTTTCCTCCATCTTCAAGATTCACTCTTTTATTTTCAATTTTCTTTATTATACAAATAAATAAAATAAAACATATGCCCTCTTTTTAAAATTAAGAATTTTCATTTATTTATTTTTAAAAACAAATTTTCTTTTTTAGAAAACGTTACCAAAGAAAATGAAGAATAAAAAATGAAATAAAACACTTTTTTATTATAAGTAAAAGTAAAATAAATAAAATTTAAAAAGTAGATAACATATACTCACTCTTTCTCTAATTAAAAATTCAAATTATTTATTTTTTAAAAGTAAAATAATTTTTTAAGTACTTTATAACAAAGAACAAAAAGATGAAATAAAAGACAGAGTAAAGGAAATAAATTGTTTTTTATTTTTTTCTTTCTTTTCATTACCTTTTTCAATTATTTTTTCTTTTACTTCATACATACTCCATAATATTTTATTTCATTGTTTCATTTTTCATTTGTATTTGTAACATTTTCTATAAAAATCTTTTGATTTCAAAACTACATAAATGAAATTTTTTAATTTGAGAGGGGAACATATATTTATACATGAGTAATTTACTTAAATAGAACTAAAATATAATGACTTTCTCAAAATAGGACCATATGCTTTTATTTCTCAATGTAGGACCTTTGGTCATTATTAATTAGTCATTATTTAAGTAAATGTCCATCATTGATATGCATTATTCCTTCCACGAAGACATTATTAAGTCCTATTTAGGAAATAAAAAAATTTAAGTCCTGAATTAAGAAAATCATTATCAAATCATAGAAAGCGTGGGGGAACATGTCAAATCACTGAAAGCGCGGGGGGACAATTTCATCGCACGGAAACACAATAATCATTCCCATTATCCTAGAAACTACCGTGGACGGAGAATAAGGCCGAAAACACTTCCGTATAAAAAAGGCAAACTCTAGCTGCAAGTAAACAACAAGAGAGCAAGCAAGTAAGAAAGAAGAAGGGAGATGGAGATGGTGATGGAAGATGTGTGGTCTAAACTAGGGCCTTCCCTCGCAACCTTCATGTTCATCTGGACATTGTGCGAGAAATGCTTCCCAGAACGCCTCCGGGAATATTTCACTTCCCGCTGTAAAAAGATGTACACCTTCTTCTTCAACCCATACGTCCAAATCACCTTCCATGAGTTTGAAGCAGAGGAGCTCTTTGACAGGAGCAGAGTGTTCTTGGCTGTTGAGAGGTATCTCGGCCACATTTCCGCCAGGAATGCCAACAGCTTCATCGCGAAACCGGCGAAAGACAGCTGCCGGTCGGTGGTGCTCAGCATGGGGAACCAGCAGGAGGTGGCGGACGTGTTCAACGGGGTGGTTAAGGTGTGGTGGAGCTCTGAACAGATCACTTCCTCTCAACAGTCCTTCTCTTTCTTCTATCCAAGGAACGACGAGAAACGGTGCTTCCACCTCAGGTTCCACGGCAAGGATCGGGATGTGGTCATGGAATCTTACCTCCGGCATGTGTTGGCAGAGGGGGAGGCCATTCAGGCGAGGGAAAGGAAGCTGAAGCTTTACACCAGCAACAAGAGCGACGAGTGGCGGGGTTCCAGATGGAGCCATGTCATCTTCAAGCATCCTTCCAATTTCGACACTCTCGCCATGGACCCAACCCGGAAGCAAGAGATCGTAGACGAGCTTCTCAACTTCAAGGACTCCAAGGAGTACTACGCCAAGGTAGGCAAGGCGTGGAAGCGCGGGTATCTCCTCCACGGCCCTCCCGGAACAGGAAAGTCCAGCATGATCGCCGCCATGGCCACTCTTCTGCAGTACGACGTGTATGATCTCGAGCTGACCGCCGTGAGGGACAACAACGAGCTGAGGAGGCTGCTTATAGACACCGCGGGCAAGTCCATCATTGTGATCGAAGACATCGATTGCTCGCTCGACCTGACTGGGCAGAGGGAGAAAAGTGAGGAGGATGAAGAGGAGGAGAAAGATCCAATCAACAAGGATTTAATAATCAACAACGGTGTGCAGAAGAAGGAGAAGAAGAAGAAGGAGAGTGAAGTGACTCTGTCGGGGCTTCTAAACGCCATAGACGGGCTCTGGTCAGCTATAGGAGAGGAAAGAATCATAATCTTCACCACGAATCACGTTGAGAAACTTGATCCTGCGCTGATAAGGAGGGGGAGGATGGACCACCACATTGAGATGTCATATTGCTGCTTTGAGGCTTTCAAGGTGTTGGCAAAGAACTATCTCGACATTGGGGACGATGATTCTCACCCTCTGTTCCCAGAAATCAGACGTTTGCTGGGGGAAACCAAAACAACCCCTGCCGACGTCGCGGAGAACATGATGCCCAAATCTGCTCGGGAGAAAGCGGACGCGTGTCTCGAGAGATTGGTTAAAGCACTGGAAACCGCAAAAGAAGAAGAGAAGAGAGCCAACACTGTCAAGGAAGAGGAAGCCCACTGCAAGAAGAAGAAACAAGAGGCCAATGACCTGAAGAAATCAGAGACCTGAGATGGTGTGTATGTTCACCATACTCTTTTCTTTTTTCACTTATGTTGTAGTGTTGTGTTTTTCTTTAAAATTATGAGTCCTCTTACGGTTTTCACTTGGACCGGCGAGAGAGTGACTTGGAAGTAGATTAATTGAGGTATGACTCAGACTCATAAATAAGGAGTGATGTATGTACTCGGTACATCCAATAGCTCCATGCATAGCATGGCCCCGCTTCATCGTCATTGTGTTTTTTTAAGAAATATATATTCAGCCCGCTTCATTTGTGTCGAGAGTATATCAGCTTTTATATTCGGGCAAATTTTGCTTATGGTACCCAAAGGTTAGGTATATAGTTTGAAAGGACTTAGTAGACAAAGAATCCACAAGCTTGAACTTAGGAAAAGCAGCAAAACAATGGCAAAAGTTAAAGCAAAATCTCTTTCAAAGGCTTTACATGTTGGGTATCCCTCCTACAAGTAAGGAGTTCCTAATCAATATATTTAGTGTTAAAATATATTTCCTTCGTCCCCAATTTGATTACAATTTCGATAACATTTGTTTGTTTACGCGATGTCATTAAGTATTTGATAAAATAAAATATTTTTGTCACATCTGACATAGTTTTTTAATACTCCGTATATAATTTTTATTTCTTATCGATATACCAATTTATAAATAAAATGATTTCAAAAGTGAGATATTTCTCCTCGTAAACCACAAATTGGGGACGGAGGGAGTAATTAGTTTAGAAGTTAGATAATATTATAAGGAGTAACAATCATAATACTCCATCCGTCCCAAATTATAATGCATGTTCACTATTCACATGGTCAAACTTCATTCACTTTCTTTCTCTATTTTCGTTAATAATTTGATAAAATAAAGTACTATTATCACTACTAGTTTTGTAGATCTTTTGATATAGTATTTTAATATGTAATTTTTATTTTTTAACTATATATCATTTGTCATATAAAATGATTTGAACATAATTTCAGTCAAACATCGTAAACCGAAACATGGGTTATAAAATAGGACGGAGGATATAATATTTACTATTATTATAAAGAAAGAAAAAAAATCAATGATGGATGGTGGGGGCTGCCACCTCTATTGGTGGACTTTTCAAGTGGCCCCTTGGTGGTTTTTTACGGATAGAAAGCAGCCCACACGAAGGAAAATGCTAAAAACCTCCACCCTTGCTATCACCCATGCCCCTCTTACATAAACATGTGTTAGGGAGGCAAGAAAATTAAAATTAGAGGGTGGGTGGAGAATGAGTAGAGATAAATATGTGGTGAAGAAGTGGGTGGAGGCAAGATTGGTAGCAAGGGTGGGAGGTGTGTAGCATGGTCCCCACATGACAGGGAAGAAAAGAGAGAGAAGCGAGACAAATAGAGGTCCAGCCCTGATTTTGTGCTTCGATCCACGACCAAACAAACTTCGATTGGGATAAAATTTTAGTATGTTGTTCCTAATATTCTCTTCTTCATATCCAACGATGGGATTATTGTTTTGAGCTCTCGATGTCGGTAGAATCGTATATGTTTACTGCTGCATTTTTGTATGGGTTTTCTCACTTTTGAGTGAAGATTATTCTCGTTTGGTGTTCCAAGTTCTTACTTGATGTCTGTGTGAACCTCTAATTGTTTGATAGGCTTCTTGGTTGTACCCACTGGCCACTGGTTTTCTTGGTGATTAGTGGAAGGCTTCGTGTTTTTTTCGATTTGAGGTTTCCACATTAAATCTTGATAATCATTTGTCGCTTGATTGATTGCTTGTTGTGTTTACTATTCTTGATGGGTCATATGTTTTTTGCCCATTTTGACAACATAAAGATGGGAAAATTATTAATTGCTTACGCTAGAAAATTGAGGTGATTTTTCCAAACATTACAGTTCACATGCACTTGTAAATAGGGGTGGGCACGGTACGGTTCCGGTTCCGGTACCGCCACCCCTTGGTACCAGTACCGTGACCGGACCAGGCGGTACTGGTTCCGGTACCCGACTGGCCAGTTTCGGCCACCCCTTGCTTTTTTTTAAAATTTTTAAAGTGTAAAATTATAAATATGCAATTGTTAAAGGAAAGAATGAAATAAAAAATCTAAAAATGTAGTTATTATTTAAATATTGTAAAATGAGTAATACACGAACTGAAGAGCAACTACATTTAATATCCTGTCGGTTAGAATGTTGCCGCCAGCACTGGATTCTTGTTCCACTGCTACGGTTGATACCGGGATGGACAACACTTGTCTTGCTAGCATTCCGAGACATGGGAACATGTGTTCGTTCCGCTTCCACCATCCGAGGACGTCAAACTCCACGTCGTCGTCGTCGTCGTAATCGCATGGCACCTCTTGGTACATAGCAAGTTCGTTGTGCGAGCTTATTGTTGTACCACTTGAACTCGTCGAAGGCTGAGCACGCTTCCATTTCTTTGCAAGAAGCCCACCGACTATTCCTTAAAAACCTTTTTTTGATTTGGGGGCGGAGGAGGTGTTGTTTCTTCTTGTACAGTACCGTATAACCCTTGATATTCCTTAAACAAATCCTCAAAAAGAGTTATAGCATTATCTCTTTCATTTTTCCATTCTACTAAATAGCTGTAGTAATAACTATTTTTATCTAAAAAACAACTGTAGTAATACTCAATTAGAATTTTAAAATTTTCAATCTTAAATCGTGGATCACAAATAATACATATTTTATAAATATAAGGAATGTACAAATAATAAGTACACCATTTATCTCTCATAGGAGAGACATAAGGGTACAAATCTGGATCAGCCACACTTTCACGAAAACATGTTGTGATTGTAATGCACTCTTTAAAAAATGTATTTGTAGTTGGTTGGTAAACATGGGAAAGAGTAAGAGTTGCATTATTAAAAACTTCTAATACGGCATTCAATTTTTCAACAATAGCAAATTCAAAAGGATTAATGATTATACGAAGTTCATCCCTAAAAAATTTAGCAAGTTCCTCTTTATATCTTAGGATCTGTGCAATCAATTTGTAAGTAATATTCCATCTAATGTTGATATCTCTGGCAAAAACTTATTTCTTTTTTACCTTTAGACTTACAGAACATCTTCCAAGACCTTGAAATAAGACGAGCCCCCCAAATTTTTTTAATTCCTTCTTTAATATTTGTCAAAACTCCGCCCATAGCTTCTAGTCCCTGTTGAACACATAAATTTAAAACATGACAGGCACATCGTTGATGCAGAAATCTACCCATAGTCGTAGACGGTGGGCAAATTTCTTTAACTCTAGGAATAGGAGCAGTATTATTATTAGCATTATCAAAACCAAATGAAAAATTTTTTTCAGACAAGTTATATTCCCGCAGAATACTCTGAAGCAATAGAAAAATATTTTCAGCAGTATGCTGATAATTGAAATCACAAAATGCAAGAACACGTTTATGCATAATCCAATCACTATCTATTTAATGACAAGTAACACCCATATAAGACAAATTATGATAAGTTTCACCCCAAAATCAGAACAAATAGCAACACGAGAATTAAAATTGAGAAAAAAATTTGCCAAATTAATTTTTTCCATTTTATACTGGCGAATAATTTCTCGTTTAATTGTTTTTCTTGAAAAACCTCGTGCTTGAGGGTTTAATGCCTGTTGGCAATAATCAATAAAACCAAGTTTTTCAGAAAACATGTATGGCAAATTTTCTTCACAAATCATTTCGGCCATTTTTTGCTTATTTTGCTCGTCGATATAAGCAAAAAGGCTGCCCTTACCTCTGTTAGCAAACCAAGAAATTTGGGTTTGCACTTCTTGTCGTCCCTTCTTTTTTGCCTCGTATTTGGCGTACTCCACGGGATGCCTCGACCTTAGGTGTTTTTCCGGACCGCCATAACCGCCGGAAACTCCCATTTTTATGACGGTCCCGCAATGTTTACAAGTTCCATAAACTATGTCATCTTTTGTGTCTTTGTCAAAATGATAAACAAATAAATCTGATTTATATTTTTTTTACCTTTGTCCGGACCTCGAGAGGTCTCGGGCTCACCTGCCTCCACGTCGACGTCGTTGCTTTGCGGTGTAGGCTCATCGTCCCCGTCAAGATTATCCAGTCCTGCTTCATCAACATCCTCGAATAGACTATCAAGAGTGGGGAGATTCGCGTCCCCTCTACCAGAATAAATATGGTTGAATTCTTCATCCGTTATAGCGTCCCCGATTAAATGATCTGGGACAGTAGGAAACGAAGAGACGGAGTGTCTTCCTCGAGAACCGCGTCCGCGTGAGGTCGAACCGTCGGAGGTGGCTTTAGCTTTGCCTTTACTCAATCTTCGGTTCACGTCACCCATATCCACGGACCTTCTACCGGACTCCCTCGACATTTTAATATATATTTTTTTGATATTAAAATTATATATTACTTTTGGAAAAATTAAAAAAAAATTCGAAATTTTATATATTAAAATTTCGAAAATTTCAATAAATAATAGAGAATATATTTAAAATATAAATTATATATTTTTTGATATTAAAGATATATTAAATTTCGAAAATTTAAAATAATTTCGAAATTTTATATATTAAAATATAATATATTTAAAAAAGATAGATAAGAATTAAGAAATTAAGAATGATTGATAAGAATTAAGAAATTAAGAATGATAGATTGAGATTTGAGAGAATGAGAGATGGATTGAGTATTTGAGATTTTGAGTGTGATATTTTATGAAAAAAAGGGGTATTTATAATATTTTTAAGCCTCCCCCTCCCCTCCCCAATCCCCATCCCCCCTACCTCTAACGGCTCAAGAGCCGTTGAGGCCGCCCCCCCCCCCCCCCCCCACTGACTTTTTTTATTTTTTGCAGGTATCCGTTGGCAGGAACAAGAAAAAGAAAAAAAAATTTAAACCGGCACCGGTACCGGTACCGGCGGTGCCAGTGACGAAAATTAGGAACCGGACACGGTACCGGTTGAGGCGGTACCGGTACCGGTTCCAGGAACCGGTTGGTCGTCTCTGGTGACGGTGACGGTACTCGGTACCGGTGCCGGTGACGGTACCACACCGGTACCGTGTCCAGGCCTACAACTCTAGAATCTATGTGTACTAGTATTTTAACCCGTGCCATGCACGGGGTGGAAAGAATTTATTGTCGATTCTGAATTTTGTCAATGCAATATATTTTTCAGAATCAAGTAAATATATTATTTCTAACACGATTTTTAATCAATAAACAACAATACTAAAGTAGAATATATAATATTTGAGGAATTAAAAGCGTACTCTAGAAATTCGTTCTAATTCTAATTTTTCTAAAAGATTCTAGGCTACACAACATTTTTGGTGTGGTTGTAAGGATTTAATTTTCATCTACAACCAATAGTTTTAATCATGTATTTGCCTTCACTCGTGAAACAGTTTCATAAAGTTGATCATGACTAAATACTGAATTTGTTAAATATAAAACCCTAGAGTATAACAAAAGACAATGTTTGACATTGACTTTTGTTAATAGTCATAGCAAAACATAAGACTATTGAGAATTATCTTTTCTAGAACTTCAGGGGCAGTCCTGAATCAGATGGTACCAAATTTATCTAAGGTATGTAAACCTTTTTTCCCAAATCGATTTCCCAAAACCACAATGACATTGGTAATGTTCTTTTGCAGCTCATCAACAATTAATATTCCACCATTACACAATCTAGATATTTGGTCAATATTTTTCAATAACATAATTAGTACCTCCTTTTTAAAATTATTTTATGGTTTTGCATCCATGAACATTTGATTTCAATAAAAAAAATTAACTGTTACCCAATCATCTTCAACACTTACATTTGAATATGCTTGGCATGAAGTATCTGAACTTAAGTACTCTTTATCTCCTTCTAAAATAGAATTGGACAACTTTATTTACCATTCAACAGCCTCGAGGACGGGTGCCAATAGTGCATTATTCTAAAACAGATTTGGTTAACTAATTCTTAAAACATTACTTGATGACATGACTTGCTGACATGTCAAAAAATACTCAATAGACATGCCACATGTCACAATTCTAGAAACCCAACTCTCAAATTTTATATATAAAGATTTAAAGTAAAAAATAAATATTCACATGTAATTTCTTTTAGTCTTACTAATCTATACATTATCAGAATAATTTTATTTTTTTGAATTATTATTATTTGAATCTAAGTTCTTTTTTTCAATTTCAAAATATATTATTTAATTTAAATACTTTCCAACTATGAATTAAGATTTAAAAGTTTTTAAACGCGATTATGATGAGAAATTTTTGTGTAACGAATACGAAAATTAATTTCCATAGAATAAGAGGGTGTTTGGGAGTGCACTGCTTTTCAGAATTTAGCTTCTCTTTTGAAGGGAAGTAATTTTACTCTGTTTGGCATGTTAACTTCTTCTTTTCTCCACCACTATTTTGTACATATAACACCGTTTTGGAGAAATAGTAAGAGGGTGTTTGGGAGTGATTAACTTGTGGATAAAGTGATTTCCACAAAAGCTGAAAGCAAAAGCACCTCATACCTGCTTCTCCTAAATTTTCATTGTCACGAATCTTCTCACGCTCCCCTCCACACCTTGATCTTCTTTGTCACAATCTTCTTTGCATAAATAAGTCTCATAAAATATAATCCTATGAAGTTTCCATGTACGATATGATTGCGTAAATGAAAACGTAGAAAGTAAGTCCTCTCTCATTCAAAATTTCTTAATTTTATGGATAAACATTTTGAATTGTAACACAATATAAGTATGTACAGAGTAAATCGTAAGATACAATATAAGATTATTTTGATTAAAATAGTAAATAAAGTTACCAAGATAAAGTATAAAAGTCTTATTAAATCTTTTTCAAATTTGTTTATTTTAAATATTCAATATTTAAAAAATAGTTAAATTGTATGTAAGTACTTTAATTTCATATCATAAATAGTCATCTTACCATAAACAAAAGTTCTAGTTAAGATATGCATTGAGACAATCTCATAGTATACGTATAATACATTTGTCTAAAAATCAAGTACATAATCATGACACGTATAATTTTCTTAGAAAATAGTCTTAAGTCTTTTAGTCACCTAATTATAAATTTTAAATTTCTTTGAGTAATCTCAAAACAGTCTTTTCGAATAAGGTATTTTCCAAAATCAGTGTTATTAAGCATTAATTATCTATACAATACTTTATAGTTGAGATTTATTCACTAAGTGTCTTCCGTATATGTTTGTTAAATAGATGTTCAGTGGAGGAAATTTAGGTATTTTCAACATTTAAATGTAGAGTAATTTTTCAAAATGACCCTTTCGGATTAACCTTTTTCCAATTTAGGTCTCGGTTATAATAATTATAATTTTATCCCAATTGTGCATTTAGGGGCACCTTAATGTTTTGTCCCTCTATTAGCCACTCATGTTCACGCTAGTAAATTTCGAATGAGGATAACCTCGCCTCCGATGCCCCACTTCATATCTATGTAGAATTTTGATAAAATTCACGTATAAAAAATATGTGATTCGTTTTTTTTGTAAATATTGTTTTGTTGTATATATTACATGCGAATATTTTTTTGTGTTTTTTAAAACTTAGTAGTTGTGACTTCAATGAAGTCAAAAGTGAAGTACATATAATTATTTTAAAATGTTTTTGTAATTTTTCTTTGTAAAAAATTCTTGCAACTATATTTGTTTTGCTGTTTAAAAATAAATTCATATCAAATGAAAAATTGTTTGGATGTAAAATACAAGTGATTATTCTTACGTGATAATTTTTTAAAATTTTATGTGAAAAATGTAACTATTATTTTAGAAGTTGATTTTAACAATTTATACTATTATTTAAATTACTTTAGAAGTTGATCTTATAAAATTTTTAATCAAAAAAATGAATTTTAGTTCTCACTCTATTGCACAAAATTTCATGTAGGTTCTTATTTCTTCAATAATATTCCCTCTGTGTTTGGATTTGATCTTCTCAATTGACTTTTATTGTCAATTTTGTATACTTTAACCTCGATATATAAAATAAACATTGTCTTTCGATAGAAATGCATTGCAAATAACTTCTTTTTGAAACTAAGGAATCTCTTAATGTTTGGTAGCTCCTATTTTGGAGAAAAAAAATACGCATTTTTATTTTGGTATTTTTTCTATATTTATTACTATTCAGGTACAAAGTATTTTTTTTCCCAAAAAATTATAGCAACACTGTACATAAGACATATACTCCGTATACAACTTAAATTGGATCTACCCATATTTTGATTAAAATTTCTACGTAATTCAATCGTTAATAGGCGGCGGGTGATTTCTTAAAATGTTGCCATGCAGATTGGCCACTTGTCACAATTCTAGGAATCTAACTCTCAAATTTAATATATAAAGATAATGATTTGTTAATTTTATGTATAAACATTTTGAATTGTAACATAATATAAGTATGTACTGAGTAATCGTAAGTTACAATATAAGATTATTTTGATTAAAATAGTAAATCAAGTTACCAAGATAAAGTATAAAAGTCTTATTAAATCTTTTGTCTAATTTGTTTATTTTAAATATTCAATATTTTAAAAATAGTCAAATTATATGAAAATACTTTAATTTGATATCATAATTAGTCATCTTGCCATAAACAAAAGTTCTAGGTAAGATATGCATTGAGACAATCTCATAGTATACATATTATCCATTTGTCTAAAAATAAAGTACGTAATCTTGTCACGTATAATTCTTTTAGAAAATATAGTCTTAAGTCTTTTAGTCACCTAATTATAAATTATAAATTTCTTTGAGTAATCTATAAACAGTCTTTTCGAATAAGGTATTTTCCAAAATCAGTGTTATTAAGCATTAATTATCAATGTAGTACTTGATAGTTGACATTTATTCACTAAGTGTCCTCCGTATGTGTTTGTTAAATGAATATTTAGTGGAGGAAATTTAGGTATTTTCAACATTTACATGTAGAGTAATTTTTCAAAATGACCCTTTTGGATTGAACCTTTTTCCAATTTAGGTCTCCGTTATAATGAATATAATTTTATCCCAATTGTGCATTTAGGGGCATCTTAATATTTTCTGTCCCTGTATTAGCCACTTCATATCTATGTAGAATTTTGATAAAATTCACATATGAAAATTACGTGATTCGTTTCTTTTTTTGCAAATATTGTTTTGTTGTATATATCCATTGCGAATATTTTTGTGTTTTTTTAAAAAAGTAGAAGTTGTGACTTCAATGAAATCAAAAGCGAAATACATATGATTATTTTAAAATGTTTTTGTAATTTTTCTTTGTGAAAACCCTTGCAAGTATATTTATTTTTCTATTAAAAAATAAATTCATATCAAGTGAAAAATTTTTTGGATGTAAAATACATGTGATTATTTTTACGTGATAATTTTTTAAAATTTTATGTGAAAAATGTAACTATTATTTTAGAAGTTGATTTTAACAATTTATACTATTATTTAAATTATTTTAGAAGTTGATTTTATAAAATTTTTAATCAAAAAATTAAATTTTAGTTCTCACTCAATTGCATAAAATTTCATGTAGGTTCTTATTTCTTCAATAATATTCCCTCTATGTTTGGATTTGATCTTCTCAATTGACTTTTCTTGTCAATTTTGTATACTTTAACCTCGATATATAAAACAAACATTGTCTTTCGATAGAAATGCATTGCAAATAACTTGTTTTTGAAACTAAGGAATCTTTTAATGTTTGGTAGCTCCTATTTTGGAGATAAAAAAATATGTATTTTTATTTTGGTATTTTCTCTATGTTTATTACTATTCTGGTACAGAGTATTTTTTTCCAAAAAAATATAGCGACACTGTACATAAGATATATGCTCCGTATACAACTTAAATTGGATCCACTCATATTTTGATTAAAGTTGACACGTCATTCAATCGTTAATAGGTGGCGGGTGATTTGATAAAATGTTGCCATGTAGATTCACCACTTGTCCAATTCTAGAAGTTTAACTCTCAAATATTATGTAGATTCGCCACTCTGTTTATTGCTTGGGTATTATTCTACATTTAGTCCTCGGTTTATGCTTCTATCTCAATGCTGTTAGACAAGGACTAAACGTGAAATGATAACCAATTAATAATAACTACGATCATAATATTTGATAAACATGAACTAAATATGAAAAACTCTCAGTTAAAAGAATTTACTCTTTTTTAAACCACTTTAAATACAGATATTAACGGTATATATTAAAAGTGTGATTGTATTTTATTTAAAAAAAGTCAAGATTTGTATGCCACAAAAATAGTAAATCAAAAAATTCATTTTTTTTTTACGAGAATCAATTTGGAATGAATAGAAAATTACAAAGAATTTAGAAGTTATTACTCTGCTTTAATAGCAACAATGCTTAAATAGAAGAAAGAAAAAAGAATACGTACTCCATAGTATTATGTTAGGGGCGTAGATCCTCTAATTTTATTTTAATTTCAAGTGTCACTCTCTTGTCTACGTTTAGTGCTTGTCTAACAGCACTGAGGCGGAAGAATAGACACAAATGACTAAACATAGAAAGTACCCGATCAATAAAGACTGCGAACATAATAATTTAAAAATACAGACTAGATATAGAAAAATCCAAATTATAAAGTGCTATGTATAGAATTTATTGCTAACACACATACCAAGTACTCCCGTTGTCCCAGTGTTTTCGTCCAGTTTGATTTTTTCGAGTCAAACTGGACAAACTTTAAACATCAATTGCTCTTAATTTATGTTGCATATTAATACAATAAATTAAAATTTTAATAGTTCTCAACAAGATAAATCTATTAAAATAATTTTTATACTAAAATACCTTACCATTTTTATTTAATTGAGGTCCAAAGTTCGTCCAGTTTGACTCAAAAAAATCAAACTAGACGAATACACCGGGGACGAAAGTAGTAATAAAGTCACCACACAGGAAGCATTGGAAAGCAATTGCATAAATAGGAATAGCATATACATAGTTGTACATTGAGAAAGCTACTCTACTCTCAAAATTTGGAAAAGTAGGGAGTAGAGGACAAAGTTGCTACGCGGAATAGCACTAAGTACCTTTGTGCATTGGCCCCGCGCATCACTGAACAACTTAGCATTGTTACTCTCATTTTTTTTAACTTGGTCTCCAAGAAACCCTGCGGTATAAAATAAGGCCTCAAAAGAGTCAAGAAGAAGAAGAAGAAGTAAACTGAGAGTGAGTAAGAGGACAAGAAAATGGCGATGGAAGTTCTGTTGTCTAAACTAGGCGCTTCCCTCGCAACCCTCATGTTCTTCTGGACATTGTGCCAAAACCTTATCCCTCCTCAACTCTGAACATATTTGATTTCCCGCTATAAACAGATTTACAGCTCTTTCAACCCATTCGTCCACATCACCTTCCATGAGTTTGAACCAGGGGAGCTCTTTGAGAGGAGCAAAGTTTTCTTGACTATTGAAAGGTATCTCGGCCACATTTCCTCGGGGAACGCCAATCACTTCATCGCGAAACCTGCCAAAGACAGTTGCCGGTCGGTGGTGCTCAGCATGGGCAACTATGAAGAGGTGGTGGATGTGTACAATGGGGTGGTTAAGGTGTGGTGGAGCTCTGCACAGATCACTTCCGTTCAGCAGTCCATGTCTCTGTTTCCAAGGGAGGATGATAAACGGTATTTCAACCTCAAATTTCACAAGAAGGATCGAGAGATGGTAACGAAATCTTACATCCAGCATGTGTTGGCAGAGGGGGAGGCCATTCAGGTGAGGGAAAGGAAACTAAAGCTTTACACCAACAACAAGAGTGACGAGTGGCGGGAGTGGAGGAGCAATTCCAAATGGAGCCATGTCATCTTCAAGCATCCTTCCACTTTCGACACTCTCGCAATGGAACCAAGCCGGAAGCAAGAGATTGTAGACGAGCTTCTCCACTTTAAGGAGTCAAAGGAGTATTATGCCATGATAGGCAAGGCATGGAAGCGCGGCTATCTCCTCCACGGCCCTCCCGGAACAGGAAAGTCCAGCATGATTGCTGCCATGGCCACTCTTATGCAGTACGACGTGTATGATCTTGAGTTGACTGCAGTGAAGGACAACAACGAGCTGAGGAGGTTGCTTATAGACACCTCAGGTAAGTCCATTATAGTAATTGAAGACATCGATTGCTCCCTAGACCTGACAGGGCAGAGGGAGCAAAAAGAGGATGATGAAAACGAGAAGAAAGACCCAATCAAGAAGGAATTACTCGACAGGGAGTCGATGAAGAAGAAGAAGGAGAGTGAAGTGACTCTATCAGGGCTTCTAAACGTCATAGACGGCCTCTGGTCAGCTATAGGAGAAGAAAGACTCATAATCTTCACCACGAATCACATTGAGAAACTCGATCCTGCACTGATAAGGAGGGGGAGGATGGACAGCCACATTAAGATGTCATATTGTTGCTTTGAGGCTTTCAAGGTGTTGGCAAAGAACTATCTCGATATTGGGGATGATTCTCACCCTCTGTTTCCAGAAATCAGACGTTTGCTGGGGGAAACCAAAACAACCCCAGCTGATGTTGCTGAGAACATGATGCCCAAATCTGCTCGGGAGAAAGCGGACGCCTGTCTGGAGAGATTGGTTAAAGCACTAGAAACTGCAAAAGAGGAAGCACGGCTGAAAGAGGAAGAGAAGAGAACCAATGCTGTCAAGGAAGAGGAAGCCCACAAGAAGAGGAAACAAGAGACCGATGACCTGATGAAAGCAGAGACATCATCAGTTCATGAATGAGGTGATTTCGTAATTGGAAGTTTTATTAATTATGTTAAACTGATTGTTGGCATTTGTTCTTCATCTCTTCTAGAATAATTGATTATATTGGGATTAATCTAAGTTTTCTTTTGGGTGTTCATGTCTCTGAAATTGGAGTACCATTTGTTTAACTTGGGTTCATCATCTTACACAATTCCTGTTGAGATTGAGGAAGAACTCTATTTTTTAGTTAAACATAAATTTTGGGTTCCTAATTGATGGACATTACTCCATCAAATGATGCACAAAATCAAAGGATTGCAGTGGAAGAAGTTAACAGGAAAGTTTGGGGAAGAAGAAGAGTACCCCACCTGGCTGCCCGGCCCAGAAACAACAGCATTCATACAATCAGATTAAGCCAAATTTCAGGAAGCAACACAGAAAAAATGATTAACTGCAACACCATTCCACCAAATACAAAGCCTGGTGATTGGATTCGACCAGTTGAAAAGATGATGGAGATTTGGATGGTTCGTATAATCGTATTTGTACCATTATACTTCTCCATTCCCTGTGTGATTTCAGTGCCCAAGCAGAATGGAGTGTGGGAGTTTTGTATGGTCTCCCTTTTTGATAATCAAAATGCACGGATTTTTAATAATCTATCGAAATCTTTCGGAGTCGTGTTGGATACAATCCCTAAAGCTCCGTAATACAGAGTAAATAATTTAGAAAAGATTATGAGAAATATAATCTTTAGAAATTTGTTAGAGATTTGTGTCAGACTTAAAAATATAATGGCTCATAATTTTTTAGTGTCGTTTGAAGAAAAAATAGCAATGGATTATCAAAAAACTTAATTTTTAAAATGAAACTTGTGTTTTTCAAAAATTAAACGGTGCACTCTTTTATAAATATAACGGTTTACAAGTTCTGTCGTGCTGCTTTGGGAAAATAATTCAGAATGTCGTAAAAAAGGGAATTTACCTAAATAGTACTAAAAGATAGTGACTTTCCAAATGTAGCACCTTTTTTTCTATTTTCCAATGTAGTATCACTGGTCATTGTTCAAGTAAATGCTCACCGCCACTGGACATTGTTCAAACTAAATGCCCACCATCACTTGACATTGTTCCCGCCACTAGACATTATCCAAGTAATATTCAGGAAATAAAAAAGTGCAAGTACTACATTGAAAAATGGCATATGTTACTATTTAGTGAAAATTTTACTATGTCACTTTCACCATTTCTGTTATGTTTTTCAACCCCAGCCCTCACCTCCTCGCTTCACCTTATCTATTTGTTTGCTAACTTTTTGGTTAGTTTTTTTATCATATCTTATTGGATATTTTAATATATGTGTTTTTTGTTTACGATCTTTTTGTTTGTTTTTGCTAATACACGTTTTGTTTTTGGTTTGTATATTATTGTTTGTTTGTTTTTAAGGCAAAAAGACTTCCACTAATCAAATCAGATGAACGACAAACTAAGTTGCTTGTTTACTATTTAGAGGATTAAATTTTATTAACTTTCTTTTCCTATTTTTCGTTACTCATTTGATAATATAATATAGTTATGTAACCTCATTTGATAATTGTTATCCCACCCCAGTTCTCAAATAAATTGTATCGTAAACTACAACAACAACAACCCAGTTGAATCCCACTACAGTAGGGTCTGGGGAGAGTGTGTGTACGCAGACCTTGCCCCTATTTGAAAGTAGGGAGGCTGTTTCCAAGAGACCCCCGGCTCAACCTGCACAAAAAATATGGTAGAGAACACAATATAACAGGATAACAAGATATAACAGGATATAACAGGATAAAGCACCAAGTACAATGAAATGAAAGTCCAGCAAGCAAAAGTAGAAGATACCAAACAAACACAACACACTACAAAAACCTCTACAGCACCGAGCTCCTAACCAGCTACTCTAATCCTAGTCCTCCAAAGGTTCCTATCTAAGGCCATATCCTCAGTCAGGGTGAGAAGTCCTAAATCCTGCCTAATCACCTCCTTCCAATTCCTCCTAGGTCTACCCCTTCCCCTACTTCCCCCGATAACCGTGATCCTCTCGCACCTCCGCACAGGAGCATCAACATCCCGCCGTCTCACATGCCCAAACCATCTCAACCTCGCTTCCCGCAACTTATCCTCCACCGGCGCCATGCCTACATGACGTTGGATAACTTCGTTCGAAATCCTATCCAACCTTGTCTTCCCACAAATCCATCTTAACATCCGCATCTCCGCCGCATGCAAACGACGCACATGAGTCTTCTTAACCGCCCAACATTCTTACCTTTCATCCTGGGAGAAATCTTCGGGTCACACAACACCCTTGAGGCCAACCGCCATTTGGCCCAAGCCACTCCAACACGATGTCCAACATCCCCGTCTAACTCCCCATCCGCCTGGATTACCGAGCCAAGATATCGGAACTTGTCTACCTTAGGTACTACGTGAGAGTCAATCCTAACTTCCACTTCCGATTCTGTTTCCCGGCCGCTGAAACGACATTCCATGTATTCAGTCTTGTTCCTACTTATTCTGAATCCTTTAGTCTCAAGGGCAAGGCGCCATCGTTCCAACTTATGGTTTAGTCCCTCGCGTGTGTCGTCGATAAGCACAATATCATCCGCGAAAAGCATGCACCATGGGACCCCTTCTTGAACACCTTTAGTTAGGACGTCCATCACCAAGGCGAACAAAAAAGGGCTAAGGGCCGACCCCTGGTGCAACCGCATCGCTACCGAGAATGACTCAGAGTTGCCCCCAGAGGTCCTTACCCTAGTCCTAGCCCCATCGTACATATCCTTGATCGCGCGAGTGTACGCGATGGGAACTCCTCTCATCTCAAGGCACCTCCATATGACCTCCCTTGGCACCCTATCGTACGCCTTCTCAAGATCAATAAACACCATATGGAGGTCCTTCTTCCTAGCCCTATACTGAAATATACAATTTAAATACACACATCTACTCTGGGAATCACCTGCAGCCCCCATGAGATGAACTCCCTGTTGCTCCACCTTGATCAATAGTTGGGATTTAAAATAAATCATGCTTATATGCAATTACTCTCTCCATGCCTTAAAAAAAATTGGTTTGTTATTTCTCAAAATTAAAAAAGTGAAATTGTATTATGAAACTTTTTGTAGAAGGGGAAATCACTTATTTCTTTCCTAGAAAAAAAACATCATTTGAAGAGCTGAAAAAGAGAAATAAAATATTGTTTTTTTATGTTTGTTTTAGTTTTAACTATCAGGAAACTAGTAACTAGATTGTGAAAACTAAAACTACTCCTTAATTGAAACTAATTTTGACTAAAACAATTACAAAGTAGGAAGTCTGAATAATTAAAATGGTACTCCTAGCTTCCGTCCCATTTTTTTTTTTTTCTTTATACATACCACAATTATAAAAATTTTACAGTACTCCGTATTTTATTAAAAATTCTGTCTGGGAAAAAATAAGGGGACCCCAGGGGATGAAAATTTGGACAGTACGGAATAGAGGACAAAGTTCCTGCCCGGAATAGAACTCTAAGTACCTTTTTTTGCATTGGCCCCGCGCATCACTAAATAACTTAGCAAAGTTATTCTCATTTTCCTTAGTCTCCAAGAAACCCTACGGTATAAAACAAGGCCTCAAAAGAGTTAGAAGAGAAGAAGAAAAGAAAATGATGATGGAAGTTCTGATGTCTAAACTAGGCGCTTCCTTTGCAACCCTCGTGTTCTTCTGGACATTGTGCCAGAACTTTTTCCCCCCTCACCTCCGAACATATTTGATTTCCCGCTGTAACAAGATTTCAAGCTTTTTCAACCCATTCGTCCACATCACCTTCCATGAGTTTGAACCAAGGGAGCTCTTTGACAGGAGCAAAGTTTTCTTGACTATTGAAAGGTATCTCGGCCACATTTCCTCGGGGAGTGCCAATCGCTTCATCGCGAAACCGGCCAAAGACAGTTTCCGGGAGGTGGTGCTCAGCATGGGCAACTACGAGGAGGTGGTGGATGTGTACAATGGGGTGGTTAAGGTGTGGTGGAGCTCGGCACAGATAACTTCGGTTCGACAGTCAATGTCTTTGTTTCCAAGGGAGGACGATAAACGGTTTTTCAACCTCAAGTTTCACATGAAGGATCAAGAGATCGTCACGAAATCTTACCTCCAACATGTGTTGGCAGAGGGGGAGGCCATTCAGATGAGGGAAAGGAAACTAAAGCTTTACACCAACAACAAGAGTGACGAGTGGAGTGGGTGGAAGAGCGGTGCCAAATGGAGCCATGTCATCTTCAAGCATCCTTCCACTTTCGACACTCTTGCGATGGAACCAACCCGGAAGCAGGAGATTGTAGACGAGCTTCTCCACTTTAAGGAGTCAAAGGAGTATTATGCCAAGATAGGCAAGGCATGGAAGCGCGGGTATCTCCTCCACGGTCCTCCCGGAACAGGAAAGTCCAGCATGATTGCCGCCATGGCCACTCTTATGCAATATGATATTTATGATCTTGAGCTGACCGCTGTGAAGGACAACAACGAGCTGAGGAGGTTGCTTATAGACACCTCAGGTAAGTCCATTATAGTAATTGAAGACATCGATTGCTCCCTAAACCTGACAGGGCAGAGGGAGAAAAAAGAGGATGAAAAGGAGGAGAAAGACCCAATCAAGAAGGAATTACTCGACATGGATTTGATGAAAAAGAAGAAGGAGAGTGAAGTGACTCTATCGGGGCTTCTAAACGTCATAGACGGCCTCTGGTCAGCTATAGGAGAAGAAAGACTCATAATCTTCACCACAAATCACATTGAGAAACTTGATCCTGCACTGATAAGGAGGGGGAGGATGGACAACCACATTGAGATGTCATATTGTTGCTTTGAGGCTTTCAAGGTGTTGGCAAAGAACTATCTGGGTATTGGGAATGATTCTGAATCATCTCACCCTCTGTTCCCAGAAATCAGACGTTTGCTGGGAGAAACCAAAACAACCCCTGCTGACGTTGCTGAGAACGTGATGCCCAAATCTGCTCGAGAGAAAGCAGACACCTGTCTGGAGAGATTGGTTAAAGCCTTGGAAACTGCAAAAGAAGAAGCACGGCTGAAAGCAGAGGAAGAGAAGAGAGCCAACGCAGTAAAGGAAGAGGAAGCCCATCGCAAGAAGAAGAAACAAGAGGCCGATGACGTGAAGAAAGAAGAGACCTCGCCCGTTCAAGAAAATGGAGATGCAAGGGAATAGTTATTGAGGAGTGCACCAAGGATATGTGTATAATGGGGCGATTTCGTAATTGGAAGCTTTATTAATTATGTCAAATTGATTGTTGGCCTTTGTTCTTCATCTCTTGTAGAATTCTTGATTATGTTGGGAATAATCTAAGTTTGTGTTTTGGGAGTTCCTGTCTCTGAAATTTGAGTATATCATTTGTTTGGGTTCATCATCTTACACAATTCCTGTTGAGATTGAGGAAGAACTATAAATATTTTTTTAGTCAAAAAATCTTTTGGGTTCCTAATTGATGGACATCACTCCATCAAATGATGCACAAAATCAACAAGAAGAAATCTAGGAATGAGAATACCCCACCGGGCTGCCCGGCCCAGAAACAACAACATTCAGACAACCAGATTAAGCCAAATTTCAGTAAGCAGCACAGAAAAATTACATATAGGCCAAATTAACATTTATCAAAAATGTCAATAAATGGAGCATATTAAAATCTTACCTTAGGGGAGATGGAGGAGATTCCATGGTGATTGGATTCGATCAGTTGAAAAGATTTGTAGCATCATACTTCTCCCATCCCTGTGTGATTTCAGTGCCCAAGCAGAATGGAGTTTTGTATGGTCTCTCTTTTTAGATAATTAAAATGAATTGGGCTTATTTATAAGGCCACTTGCAATGGAGGGGAAAAAACCGCCGCGCCGGGCTGGAGCGGAACGGCGAGCGGCGGGAGCCCATTGCAAGCCGCGCGGCGGAAAGCCAGCTGTGGCGCACGCCCCAGGAGCGGCGCAGAGCCGGGCTCCAATTCCGGCTGAAGCGGGGGGTGGCCGTCCGTGCTGCTGTTCTAATTTTTGTTTAAATTTTTCACCCTATAAATTCAAGATTTAATTCCTAGACAGTGTCATTCAAATTTAATACGAAAATGTTTTCACCTTTTTGTCCTTTAAAAAAATTATTTAATATGAAACCATACTTTATCTACACTTCGAATAAGAATATCCAAATTAAAATATATCCACACTATAGAATTTATCTAACTCAATAAATCTTATAACATACTCCCTCCATTTTTTAAAACTCTTCCTCTTTCATTTTTTTTGTTTTTCTTAAAACACTTCTCCTTTCTATTAAAAAATCATTTTTACCCCTACTTTTTCATACTCTACCTATCACATCATACTTTTTCACTAACAACTAAACTATCACATCTTACTTTTACCCATCACATCAAGGGCAAAATTGGAAAGTCAACTACAATTTAACACTTCCTTATTTTCCCCCAAAGTCAAAAGAGGAACTCTTTTGAGAAACGGAGGTAGTACAATCTAATTAACAACTAAAAAATTGTACACGACACAATCAACCTAACTCAGTACAAGTGTACAACTACCTAATAAAATATTTCACCTAGTATAATAAAAAATCATGCATCTAACTCATATTATCTACTGTATATTTGAGACTACTCTCGCACTTTTACCATCTAAATTTTATACTTTCAAATATCTACTCACTACTTTTTTTACATTCTCAAAAAATAGCCTCTGATAGTATTTTTATCATTCTAGCCTATTAGAATAGTGAGCTAAAATTGAAAATAATGAAGTACAGTACTCATTGCATTCAAACAAAGTTTTTGTGTTTGATTTTGATGTCTCTTCAATGAGGTCTTCAATGAACTCATTGATCTTGATGTCTCATTCTAGCCTATTGGAATGGTGAGCTAAAAAGTGTGCAATTTGTCGTGTCACTTCGCAATATTGCGGAGCATAGACACTATCACACATCTTTAAAGCGTCGAGTTACTGGCTTGCGAAGTGCTCTTAGTGGCAGTCAAAATAGACGTCGTAAAATCTTATTTGCTTATTGGCAAGGATTGTTTGCTAAACCTCGTTTGAGTCTTCTTAGTGAAGCCAAACAAGTTAGTGGAAGTTAAATCCTTGAGAAGCCTTGAGGTACTAGAGTAGGGAGTTCCCGACCCAGTATAAAATCAATTGTGTCACACTTTTAATTTTCTTACTTTTTTGGCTCTATTTCCGCTATTCTTTTTGCATCTAAATATTTGTTTTTAGAGAAAACTTTTAAACACCCTAATTCACCCCCCCTCTTAGGGTGTAACCGATTTTCACAGTTCTCCTGGGGTGATCATCCCAAACCTATTATCATGCTCGAAGCTATTGCTTTAAATGACTTGTGGTTTTGGTACGCTTTTTTTTGGTGTCGTGGGCTCGAACAACGACATCAACGTTATCGATCAATCGCACGTTTTTGACGATTAGATTAATGAGACCGCACCCGACTCATCTTTTGAGTTTAGAAGGACGCTTTACAAGCGTGGATATTATTTGGCCAATGGAATATATCCAGATTATTTCACGATTGTCAAGTCCCTCTTCGAACTAATGGGTCGTAAACGCCAAACCTACAAAAAGCTCATTTGGCGGCGAGAAAAGATATCGAACGAGCTTTCGGGGTGTTGAAGGCTAAGTGGCACATTATAGATCGTGTGTCCAAATGTTTTTCTAAAAAATGAGGAATATCATGTACGCATGTATTATTTTTCATAATATGATCATAGAGGACAACGAGTGTGCAATTTGTCATTACAACCTGGACGATGAGGTGCCTATGCATGAATAAAAGAAACGAAGAAACCGCCAAGAAAATCAAAACCGAGAGATTCACAATGCACTAACGGTGGATTTGATCGAACATATCTTCAGTCGCTCAAATAATTACTAATTTTTTCATAGTTGTTATAGATGTAATTTTTTTATTTAATGAATGTAATTTTTTAATGAACTATTCTCCTTTCAATTCTTTCAAATAATTAAATTTTAATATTTTAATTTTAGAAGATGTATATTTAAAATGTAAAAAATGAAGGTTTGAAACCCCAATTTGAATCCCCGGGGCTTCAAACTCATTTCCACTAAAACTGTGAGATAAGTTAAAACTGGCGTGACAGATAGAAGATTTGAAGCTCTGGGACTTCACAGGTATCTACAGTGCTCTAAACTAGACCTGGCAAAAAATGACCCAATCTGTTTTTGACCCAAGACCCGACCCAAATATATTGGGTTTCGAACAAAGGTTTTACTGACCAAACCCGAAGTTGAACGAACCCAAAATTACTGTTAAAAATATGTCAAACCCGACTGAACCCGAACCCGACCTGACCGACCCGCTAATGTAAGAATTTTTCAAAATCATATGCTTTAATATGTAATGTAATGTTATAAAAATAAGATTATAATTATATTTCTTTGCTTACTACTCGTTTTTAATGTATAAATATATATACACCAAGGTTCCCATGACTCCGGTGCCCCGTTCGTAAAATTGACGGTTCCTACTCCCCTAACCCCCGATAAACCCCCCCACTCCGCCCCGACCTGAAAACACCCCCCACCCCTTCAATTACACACCACTAGTTGATTTTGATTTTGAAGTAAAATTTTGAATCCAATGTGATCGAACTTGAAACCGACCCAACCGATCGTTTTGCCAGCTCTACTCTGAATTGAATAAAGATGCCGATGGAAGAGAGAGAGCAGAAGATGCTAGGTAGAGCACCGAAGCCCCGATGCTTCAACTTCGAAGTTGGAATTGATGCATCTTCTAATTACTTTTCATTTAGTACTCTAATAGTTATGTGCCACATGTCATCTTTTTAGGGATTATTATAATATTTATTTGTTTCTTCAATTATTGTGGAGCGTTTTTATTGAAAATGTTTTTTTAAAGACTCCTAATTAGCAAGCAGTATTGTCGTATTCCAATTGCAATGACTCTTCCTTTTTTTAAAAAAACTTGTATTCAGTATGAGTGTTCTAAAATAATTATAAAAACCAACAGAGTGTTTTAAAATATACGAGTAGTTTTTTACTTATTATCGTAGTGTCTTGTTTTCAATCTATTATTAATAAACGTTTTAGTTATTCAGTAAAAAATAAAAAACTAATTTTAATTAATCATGTATTATATAATTTAAAATTAATATTTATAATCATAAAAATAAAAGATTCTTTTGTTTATGTGAAAGTAGGACCCACTAAAATATACTCCATATAATTAAATAAATATTTATGCATCTAAATGAAATGCTTAGATGATAGCCATGATACCATTGGAAGAGCTTGATGTTAAGAGAGAGGCTAGAATAGCATGTTTGAAGTCGAGCCACACTTGAACGTCTAATATTTAATTTCTTCAAAAATAAAGCGACATAGGTTGCGTTCTCTTCGACTGAACTGAACTGAGCTCTTTAAGACTGATCTGATCAGAATGAATTTAATTTGATCTGATTTGAATTGATTTAATTGAAATTCAAAATAATTAGAGTAATAATAATTATATTAATAAAAACAATTATAATAAAAATTATTTATTATTAATTATTAATAATAATTATTATTTAATATTAACAAAAATAATTTTAATTATTATTAATTTTAATTATTCATTATTATTATTATTATCCTTATTATTTTAATAATTATATTTAATATAACAACAACAGCAATAATAATAATAATTACGTGCTATCATTAATAATGATATTTATCATTATTAATTATAATTTTAATTAAAATAGTAATTAATTTTGAAGTCTATTATGATTAGTTAACAATAATTATTGTTATTATTATATTTACAAATAAATATTATTATTGATTGTTATTATCATTATTATTAATTATATTATTAGTCAATAATAACAATAATTATCGTTTGAATCCTTATTATTAATTATTGTTACATTTATTATTAAGTACGATGATAATAAATTATTATTAGTAATTAATATTGATAATAACATTAATCGCTCTAATTATTATTAGCTAACAATAAAAATGATTATTACTATTTTAATCATTATTAACATTGTAATTTTTATTTTTATTATTTTTTAATTATTTATTTTTAAATAATTTTCTAATTCGAATAGTTCTGATCTGATCTGAATGAATATGATATAATATTCTGATCTGAATGAATCTAATATGATTGTTCTGACTCTAATAAGAAAAAATAATAAGCAACAGAAATAAGTAGAAGAGAACGGGGCCATAATTACTTTAATTATTATTTGTCATTTTATTAGGGATTATTATATTATTTGTTTGTTTCTTCACTTATTATGGGTTTTTATTGAAAATGTTTTTTTAAAGACTCCTAATGAGCAAGCAGTTTTATCGTATTCCAATTGCAATGACTCTTCTTTTTTTAAAAAATTTTATTCAATATGGGTGTTCTAAAATAATTATAAAAACCAACAGAGTGTTTTAAAATATACGAGTAGTTTTTCACTTATTATCATAGTGTCTTGTTTTCAATCTATTATTAATAAACGTTTTAGTTATTCATTAAAAAATAAAAAACTAATTTTAATTAATCATGTATTATATAATTTAAAATTAATATTTATAATCATAAAAAATAAAAGATTATTTTGTTTATGTGAAAGTAGGACCCACTAAAATATACTCCATATAATTGAATAACACCAAGGTTCAAATGACATTGAACCTTGATGTCATAGGATGACCCGGGGGCGCTTCGGTGCCCTGTTCGTAAAATTGACGATTCTTACCCCTCCTAACCCCCCCGGTAAACCCCTCACCCGGCCCCGACCCGAACACAACCCCCCACCCCCTTCAATTGCACCCCACAAGTTGATTTTGACTTTGGAGTCAAAATTTGAATAAATATTTATGTAAATGAAATGCTTAGATGATAGTCATGATACCATTGGAAGAGCTGGATGTTAAGAGAGATACTAGAATAACATCTTTGAAGTCGAGCCATGCTTGAACCGTTGAACGTCTATCTAATAAGAGATGCTATGACTGTGGATACCCTTATGACCCTTATGTTGTTTTCTTCAAAAATAAAGGGACATAGGTTGCGTTCTCTTCGACTGATCTAAACTGAATTTTTTAAGAGTGGTCCGATCAGAATGAATCTAATCTGATCTGATTTGAATTGATTTATTTGAAATTCAAAATAGTTAGAGTAATAATAATTATATTAATAACAATAATTATAATAAAAATAATTTATTATTAATTAATAATAATTATAATTATTTAATATTAACAGAAACAATTTTTATTATTATTAATTATAATTTTAATTATTCATTAGTATTATTATTATTATTATACTTGTTATTTTAATAATTATATTTAATATAACAACAACAACAACAATAATAATAATTACGTGTTATCATTAATGATGATTTTTATCATTATTAATTATAACTTTAATTAAAATAGTAATTAATTTTGAAGTCTATTATTATTAGTTAACAATAATTATTGTTATTATTATATTTAAAAATAAATATTATTATTGATTGTTATTATCATTATTATTAAATATATTATTATTCAATAATAATAATAATAATAATCATTTGAATCATTATTATTAATTATTGTTACAGTTATTGATAAGTACGACTATAACAAATTATTATTATTAGTTATTATTATTACTAATTAATATTCATAATAACATTAATCACTATAATTATTATTAGCTAACAATAAAAATGATTATTATTATTTTAATCATTATTAATATTGTAATTCTTATTTTTATTATTTATTAATTATTTATTTTTAAATAATTTTCTAATTCGAATGGATCTGATCTGAATGAATCTAATCTGAATGAATATGATATAATATTCCGATCTGAATGAATCTAATTTGATTTGATCTGACTCTAATAAGAAAAAATAATAAGTAGCAAAAATAAGTAGAAGAGAACGGGGCCATAATTACTTTAATATAATTTGTGTCGCCTCGTAATAAATTTCCGCATTAGGGAGCATTAGAAAACGGTCAAAAAAATAAGAAAAGAAATCAAAAGGTGAAATTTTTTTACCTAAAACAAGGTGAAAATTAAAAGGGAACTAAAGGTGGATGGTAATAGATCTTCCCGGCACCAACTTTTTTGTCTATGGCGTACGTTATTGTCCGTTATTCTCATTTCATGCCTTCTTGATTAAAGTTAACTCTTTTAATACGCGTTATGAATGAAGTTTTTAAAGAAGTTGAATCTTCTTGGTTAACGTACACACTAGACAAAGTAGTGAGAGCTAAATTATGGTAAGTGCACGCGCAAGGCCTTCGTATCAATTGGTACGAAAGTTCTAAAAGGGAGCACTTTGATCATTTTTCAAGTTCAAAGAATAAGGGCGGAGAGAAAAATAGGAAACTTTGAGCGCTTCTAAGTACTTAACAAAAAAGATGAGAGATTAAGTTTATGATATTCCAATTACTTGATCATAATGAAAAGGTTACATCTCCATCTGTAAGAGATATGGAAACCTTAATGATAACTCTAATCCTGTCGATTTAAGAAATGCTTCGATATAAAAAAATATAAAAAAACACTTGAAGAAGCTTATCATTTTTTGCTCATCTAATAAAAGCTATATTACATTAATAAATAATAATAATAAATACTAACTAATAAATAACTGCTAACTAATAAACAATTAATTAAATAACTTATTCAACGATTTGTATCAGAAACTCATGTGGCCATGTATATGTATATCTGGATGTGTGTGTGTATGTATATGTGTGTGTGTTATATATACATACATACATACATACATACACACACACACATATATATATATATATATATATATATATATATATATATATATATATATATATATATATATATATATATATATATATATATATATATATATATTATGGATAGTCTTGGGTAAAGGTCAATGAAATGAATTAAAAAATGCAAATTACATTTTAAAAATTATACTACATTTTAAAGTAAGAAGAACAAATGAAATATACAATCGTATTTATAATTATATGTATACTCCTTATTATAGGTATTTTTTTTTTAAAAAATAGACAATCTCGTCTTACCGGTCCGACCCGGAAACGATCTGGTCTTGGACCGGAATTTTACCGGTCCAAAATCTTTAGACCAGAGACCGGTCCGAAATTTTAACGGTCTAGCCTAGAACCGGTTTTTCTAGTCCGGTTTTTCGGTCCGACCCGGATTTTGTACACTCCTAGTCTTAGCTAGGGGTGTAAACGAATCGAAGCGGAGATATTTGAATTTGTATTTGTTTAATTTTTTCGAATACGAATCCAAATCCGAATACGAGACGAATTCAAAACAAGATTTGAATATGTATTTGATTAATAATCAAATAGTTATCGAATCCTAAACGAATATTTGAATAATCATACTATGTCATTTATATGATAGACTAACATCGATTTGTAAATTAACTTACGATACTCCTTATACTATACTATATTCCGTATCTAAAAACATTAATACATTTGCATCTTACACAAATTATATTTTATAAAATATAACTATTAAAAATCATGTGCTTTAGATTTTCGTGTTACGTTAATTTATTGAATTCTTAGTAATTAAAATACACTTTATACTAAATTACGTTGCTTGACTTTTGATGTTGAAAACATAGTCTGTGTATATATATACATATATTCGAATATTCGAATATCATCCGAATCGAATATATCCCTATTTGTATTTGTTTAATACTCAAATAAAAAATAATATTTAAATTTGTATTTGTATTTGAATAATGCAAATTCGAATCATTATATTCGAATACGAATCGAATTTAAAATATTTGATTTGTTTACCTCCCTAGTCCTAGCTATATAAACGTGTATAAATAACCTAGTTTGGTTCCATTAATTCTTACCATCCCACCAATATACTACGGAGTATAATTTAAATTAGACTAAACAGTAAGAATGCCAGAAACCCGATGCAGGTTCGCCGTAAATTTAACTACCTTTACCCTGCCTTTGGTTCTTGATTTCATCCTCATCTGCATCTACTATTGGGTATACAACTCGTGTGTCAAAATTAAAGATCTCCAGGTCACATTGGAGAGTGGGGGATTCCTTTTGTCAGTACTAGGCGGGGTTAGCCTCCTAGCATTCTGTAACAGAAAGAGCATTCCATATAGAGAATGTAGCTTCTTTTCATACATTTTAGTCGCCATTATTTTCTTCGTGGTCGTTATTTTCTCACTCGGTTACGGCTTCACCAGCATCTCCGGCAACTCCTCTGACCGGGTGGAGCCGTACGGTTCCCACCCCCGCCTCGATCACCTCCCCCAAGGGCTTCGGGATCAAGTTAGCGGCGCCGAACGGTGGGATCACATCGTTGCTTGCCTCGCTCCTTCTATCCGCTGTGATCGCTTGAATCAAACTTACACTTCCTCTCAACAACTGTCCTCTGCACACCTCAACCCATTGCAGGTACGTATATGATTCCTCTTTACTCACTCAACTCCTAAAAAAAGGTTGAAGCCTTTAAGGTGTCACTTTATTCTTTTTTAAAATACCGAAATTTTCAAAATTGTCCTCTTTAATAATCCCTAAATAAAGTGTTTTTTCCAAATCAATTCTCAATAAGTTTTAATTACCTACGTGATTCTTTATAATTGATATTTATTCTCTAGGTAATCTTTTGCAAATAATGTAACTCAAATGATGATTTTTTAGAGATATTTTGGTATTTTTATCAACTAAATTTAGAATAAGTTCTTAAAATGATCATTTTTAATCAAGTGCTTTCCAAAATACTTTTTTCTAATTAAAGACGTGTATTTGATTCGAATTTTAAAGGTTTCTTTTATAGATTTTTAATCATTCATGGATTATGTATAGTTAAAATGAACCGGAAAAAACATTATAGGACGGAGGGAGTATTTTAACTTTACATGTAATTATACAGAAATGACCATATCTGAGGATATATTTTAAATTAAGATTATAAAAATACCAAAATATCCTTTAATTAATCATCATTTGAGTATTATTATTTACGAATGATCATCTAAAAAATAAATCTCAATTATAAAGGATTGCGTATATAATTAGAACTTATTAAAGACTTAATTGAAAAAATACTTTATTACAAAGGACCATTTTAGAAATTTAATGGAACAAAAGGTTCAAGAAGGGACATCTATTCTTATGCGATTAGACCATTTGAACTCAAAAGTAGAGTGAACAAATCTAAAAGGAGGAAAAGTGAAAAGTTTGGATGAGAATACTAAACAAAGAAGATGAAGAAATAGGACCAGAATCAGCCCTCAATCGCGATTGTTCCGCGGAGACTAGGGTTCGCCGGAGGTTTTGGAGTTCGCCCGTGGCCCTGCTGCTTCGTCGCCTGGAGTTTTCATCCAAATCACCGCTGCTATGGCAGTCGGAGAATAGTCCAGCGTCGAAGGACCCCGTCGTCCGATCCCTCGCTTCCAGATCCCGATCGAAAAAGCTCCGGCCCACGTTCTTCCGTCCGGTCCTCGTTCCTAGAATGGTCCGTCCGATCTTCGCCTGGTCTTTCAACATTAAAAACTTATCCTTATTATAAATAAAACGGTGGGGTTCTCGTGCCAATGGAGTACGGTGCCACTCCGGTGCCACTGGCAATTGGAGCACCTCCAATGCTTCGTTCGCAAAATTGACGATTCCTACCCCCTAACCCACCCCTAAACCCCACACCCTACCCCCGCCCATGCATCCCCACCCCAACCCCGCCGTAAGCCCCCCACAAAATGTGTGGCTATTATGCGTTCATAATAGCCACACATTTTGTGGGGGCTTACGGCGGGGTTGGGGTGGGGGTGCAGGGGCGGGGGTAGGGTGGGGGGTTTAGGGGGGTGGTTAGGGGGTAGGAACTGTCAATTTTGCAAACGGAGCATCAGAGGTGCTCCAAAATGCCAGTGGCACCGGAGTGGCACCGTACTCCAGTGGCACTAGAACCTCACCGCAAACAAAATTAAATTATATAGCACTTTAATAGGCTTATAATACGCAAAATAATAGTGCTATAAGTTTTTGAGATGAATTCCCAATATTACCCTTAATTAAACAAATTTGTATTATATATACACTGCCACAATATATATACACTGCCACAATATATCTACACTGCCACAATATATACACTGCCATAATGTTAGCCACAATATGTACTTCCAAAAATTCAATGTCTGAAATACACTGCCACAATACATGCACTGCCAAAAATTCAATGTCTGAAATACAATGCCACAATATATAGACTGCCACAATATATCTACACTGCCACAATTCGGGCAATCACAGAGCATACTTCTCATAGTTTCTAAGAAAATATTTTAGTTTGTTTATGAAGAAAATTAAATAAATATACCTTCTGAGAAGAACAAGGATTCTGAGATTTTTGAGCAAATTCATGCTGATAACGTGTTGTAAAATGAGAGAAAAACTACTCAGAGATTAAGAGAATAGATATAATATAATACACTGCCACAATATATACACTGCCACAATATATCTACACTGCCACAATATATACATTGCCATAATGTTAGCCACAATATGTACTTCTAAAAATTCAATGTCTGAAATACACTGCCACAATATATGCTCCCCAAAAATTCAATGTCTGAAATATAATGCCACAATATATACACTGCCACAATATATCTACACTGCTAGAATATATCTACATTGCCACAATATAAAGCTTCCATGAGTATCCCATGTCCCATCAACACGTAGCAATATCGTCAAATTTGGACCCATCTGTGATGCTCCTTTTAAATAATAAAAGAGAAAATATTCAATTAAATTAAATAAAGGAATGAACTCAAAGAATAGACGTATAACCTAATATGCGATGAAAATGCTGGATTTCATGGAGGTGGTGAATACAAAAACACATTGTATATATATACATGATAGGCGTTTTAGTCACATTACAAACTTCAGAATATTAAACAAATACATATTAATCTCACCTTTCTGCATGTGTGCAAGTTTTGGACGCCGTTAAAAAACTAACGGCCACTAAACAGGATTTTTTGAAAATACATATTTTTGGAAAATAAATGAAAGGTGGGATTGTTTTAGGTAAATTTATTTTTTAATTTTTTGACATGCAAAGTTTTTTTAAGGATAAGAACCAAATTCAGATATTAAGGATTAAGGAAATAAATAAAACAAAAAATGCAGGATAACATTTAGGCATTTAATCTTCACACTGCCCACACCATAACACATAATCTTAACACTGCCAAAATCACAATGCCTTTCAAAAGACCTAATTTTTCAAAAGGAACAAATACTAGGTATTTCAAAATTGATTTATTCACACCACCTAATCTTCAGTACGAATAAAACACAATAATTAAAACTAAAAATACATGGAAATCCGAATAAAGGGATGAAGGAATGAAAATTAAAAATTGAAGGAGAAGAGAAAATGATTAGCCACATCGATGAAGGAAGCGGAGATAACCTGATGATTGCCGCTGCTGATCGGCCCAGGAATCGTGGGAGAAGGCCTGAGGACGCATGATGGCGGGCGACTGAAGGAGAACGTGCGGCCGAGCGCAAGAAGAGTATGTGCGGCCTAGGGAGTGCCGTAATTTTTAATGAGAAAAAGAAAAAAGGTTAAAGGGCATGATAGGAAAGGATTGACCCCAAAAAAGTGCTAAATTTGTTAAAAACAATGAGTAGTGCTAGATGCGTAATTTAGGGTGAGTTAGAGTGCTATGTAGGGTGATTTCTTATTACATAAAAGTTACCCAGTTATAGGTTGTTTTACATATTTAGTGCTTACATATCAAATAGTACTAATTTAGTCCTCAATTATTATATTCATTTCCACGAATGGTCCTTTGTTAACATTTTTGTTAAGAACATGGATAAAATTGTAAATTCACACTCTTTTTTCTCCTCAATTAAGTTTCCTCCTTCCCCTCGCACTCTTTTCTCAAACTCATCCCTGAGTTTTAAGCTTTAAACCCAAAATCGAAATCATCACTCTTCTCTCAATTGTTTGTCTAACTGGTGGAACCCAAATTCGAAACCAGTAATCTTTATGGATGAGTTTCAATTTTTATTTTCTTTGCAATTTCTTGAGACTAGCCGATAAAACTCATCCATAAATCTTATTGGTTTTTATTTTAGGTTTCACCAGGAAGACTAATAATTGAGAGATAAATGATCATTTCAGTTTTGGGTATAAAGCTTCACACTCAGCGATGAGTTTGGGAAAGAGTACGAGAGGATGGAGGAAACTTAATTGAGGAGAGACAAGAGTGTGAATTTACAATTGTATCCACGTTCTTAACGAAAATGTTAACAAAGGACCATTCGTGGAAATGAATATAATAATTGGGGACTAAATTAGTTATATTTGATATGTAGGAAATAAATATGTAAAACCACCTATAACTGGAGACTCTTTATGGAATTTACTCTATAAATAAATTGGCCCTCATTTTACTAATATGTTTGCTAATTGATCCTTCTCTTATACCGGAGTAATAGAACTGTATAATCAAACCATAAACACAAATTAGTCCAAAATCATAATATTAACTGATGATATACAATTTAATACTCCCTCCGTCCTGAGTATTTGTCCACTTTTGACTTTTTCCGGTCAAAATTAGTAAACTTTGACCTCAAATTAAATAAAAATGACATTAGACATTGATACAAAAATAGTTTTATTAGATGTATTACATCAATTATTTTCAAAATATTACTTTACCTAATTAATAAATAATATATATATTATTTAATTATAGGTCAAAGGTTGAAAACAGTTGACCGAAAAAAGTCAAAACTGGAAAAATATTCAGGGACGGAGGTGGTATAAAAATAAGGTCAATAAGTCTAACAAAATATAAAAACATATGCAAAAATACTAGACTTATCAACTCCTTCAAACTTAGATGTTTGCTTGTTCTCAAGCAATCAAAAACAAAGGCCACCACAAACTTGAAATATAGTCATCTCAACGAGTGCCAAATAGAAAAACTTAGCATGCGCCATGAATATAAATAAACACAACTCAAGAAAACTTCACAAATGCTTCTATATGGAATGAAAACCCAAGAGAATCATACAAGCTCAGAAGATGACGCTCATTTATTTGTATTTTCACTCAAAGTTTATAACTTAGAACCTAACCTCTAAGCACAATCAAGAAGTCTTTTATTAAATAGAGGTGAAACATAAGAGATAGATGGGAAGATGAAAGGGTAAGAGATAGGAAAAGTGAGATTGAAAGGGTTATTTGGGGAAGCTAAGGATAAATCCAAAGCGTAAACTTGCTATCAAGAGAAGTCAAGATCGGTAAGAAGATGTGATACATGTATCAAGGAATCCACCTTTAGAAACAATCAGTTATGGCTCATGCATTTTGGACGAATCAAGGTACATTCCGGAGCTCGACCCTCCATTAAGGTATACTCCAAGAGTGCAAGCAAAAGCACGTATGTCTCATTATTCAATTGCGCATTTATTCCATTTTTTATTTAATATCCCCAAAAGGGTAAAATATGTATTGCAATACAAGAGTTGATGCTACCAAAGCATACACACATGAGATTGCATATCCATCGGTGTTATACAATGGTGTGATTCTAGTCCCCCTCCATGGAAATGTGTGTATGATAAGGTAGCATATGAGACAAAGTCAAGATCATCCATTTGCCCTGCAATGATACGTCTATCAAGTCTGAACTCAAGCAAATACCCATCAGCACAAATCATTAAAGATATTTCCAACCAAGACCCTACATTAAGCAACATAAACAATAAGGACTCTTCTAGGTATGAACATGGGCCATATGGACAAGTGAGAGTAATGGGGGAAATGAGGGGAAACAAGAGTGGAATTGTGCCTCCATCACTTTGTCCCTCAAAGGTGAGTGTGTGCATAATGTAGCTCTAACTCTCATGTGTAAGATCTGGTGATCCTCATGGATTTTTACACCACAAAGAAACACTAAAGAAACTCCCTTGCACAAGTGTAAGAAAACATTCACCAACATTTATGAGTGTCACCACATGACACAAGTTAAGAATAGATTGCACACAAGCTCAAATACCAAAGTTCATATTATTCCCCCCACACTTAAGTCGAGACACCATCCTCGTTGTCAAGAGAAACGAATCACTAAGGGGCAAAGAGGGTGAATATCACACATGGCAAGTTTGGTCAAAGGTGGGTGGGAAGGGATCAAATTAACAAAACTCAACACATATGATATCATGACAACAAATAACAAAGAAAACAACTCAACACAATTTCATAAGCACATAATCATAATCCCCCTTACACACATGCAAGCAAACGACAAGGCATCCCCACATAAACCAAGAATTAAGTAAAAGGAAAGAGAAACTCAAACTCAGTAAGCTTGTGAGAGAAGTGGAACAATGTGTGTGGTCATGATCCATGAAAATCAAGTGAGCTCATAGCAAGCACATCACCCCACTCCCTTGCCCAAAATAAATCCTCAAGTTTGGTATTTGGCTGAAGTTTTCTACTTCTCAACATCTCAAACACAAACATGGAAAAAAATGGTGAAGCACAAGAGTAATACAGAAAGAAACATCTTATTGAAAGAAATAAAAGTAAATGAAAAAAAGAAAAGTAAATATGCAAATGCAAGAATGGGGGAAGCGAAAAAAGATATAAGAAAACGTGAAATGCACTTGGGTTGCCTCCTAAGAAGTACTTCATTAACGTCACTAGCTTGACGATACGTCTATGAAGATCAATAATAAATAGGATCTTCAAGCCTAAAGATCGATTTCCCTTTGAGTGGTGCCCCCTCAATATAGTGTTTTAAGCATTGACCATTCACCATAAGTTCCCTCCCTTTGTCAGATATTGTAATGGCATCAAAGGGAAAACTCTCCACTACTTGAAAGGGGATGAACCACCAGGACTAGAGCCTTCCAGGGAAAAGATTGAGTCTTGAGTTGGATAGAATAACATTATCCCCCGACTGAAAATCCCTTCGTAGAATCCTTTTATCATGCCACCTTTTTGTTCTTTATTTATGAATGGAGGCATTCTCAAAGGCATTCAACTGAACTCCTCAAGCTCATTAAGTTGTAGCAACCGCTTTTCTCCAGCAAGCTTCAAGTGAAGATTCAATGTGCGAATGACCCATTTTGCTTTGTGAGTGAGCTCTACCCGCAGGTGGCAAGCCTTCTCGTAGAGTAATTTAAATAGTGAAGTGCCAATCGGCGTCTTGAATGCAGTTTGGTAAGCCCATAAAACATCATCTAACTTCAAAGCCCAATCTTTTCTCGAAGGATTCAACACTTTTTCCAATATGCTCTTTATCTCACGGTTGAAAAGTTCCACTTGGCCATTTATTTGAGAATGATATGGTGTGGCAACCTTGTGATGAATTCCATACTGGTGAAACACCTTTTCAAGTGGATTATTACAAAAATGGGATCCATTATCCGGGATAAGAGCCCTCGGAACTCCAAAGAGAGTGAGTATGAACTTTTTCAAGAAGTGAATCACAACCTTAGAATCATTCCTAGGACTATAAATTGCCTCAACCCATTTAGATACATAATCAACTTCTTTACAATGAATGAGTTCTTTCAAGAGCTTGAGAATGGTCCCATAAAGTCAATTCCTCATAAATTAAATAGCCCAACTTCCAAGATGCCAAAATGAGGCATTTCATGCCATCTTCCAATGGTACCAGTTCGTTGACATCTATCACACTGCCTAACAAATGCTTGAGCATCCTTGAAGAGTGTTGGCCAAAAGAGACCACATTAAAGAACTCTAGATGATGCTCTATGTGCACCAAAATGTCCACCATAAGGAGAAGAATGACAATGGGTGAGGTCTTCTTCAAATTCATCATCGGAGATGCACATTTGCATTATTACATCTCACATTGCTTGAATAACAAAGACTCATCCCAATAGTAAGTCTTCATCTCATGAAGGAAACATTCCTTTTGTGCATGAGAGAGATCTAGTGGCAAGTGGTTACACACAAGGTAGTTGACTAAGTCGGCAAACCAAGGCATAACTCCTTGTGCAACATAAAGAGATTCTCCAATGAATGAGTCGTTAATAGGGAGTGACTTGCTCTCCTATTCAAGAGAGTGGTCTTCAATTCTCGACTAATGATTCGCAATCACATTGTTACTCTCTTTCTTGTCTCAGATTTCCTTGTCAAATTATTGGAGAAGTAGCACCCACATGATAAGTCGAGGTTTGGCATTTTTTTGCAAAGACATTTTTTAGTGCGGCATGGTCGCTGTATACAATCACCTTGCTCACAAGCAAACAATCCCCCCTCATCCATTGCTCCCGCTAAGAATCTAACTTGTAACCTTTGCTCTGATACCACTTATAGGACCTCACACACTATCAACTATCCTAAAACCAATTGGTGTTAGAAGTAACACATACTCTAGCCTTATAGTACATTCAACAAACACAAGCGCCCATGATATCCAATTGTGACTTGGCCCACATAGCATTTGCACGGGACAATTGATTCATAAATGACCAACTCTACACCAAGGTGTATCCCAAGTTGTACACTAACCATCTCTACTCCTCATATTTCTTGGTGTGGATAAAAAATGAGTAATGTTGAGGTACAACAATGTTGTACCCCATTTGTATACAATTTATCTCTCTGCCCCACAACTTTTATCAGTTCTTTAATCTTGTGCAATTGCAACCTGGAAATTAGTAACATAAACCAAAGAAAACAATAGTTGTGAAGTTGCATATTCATTGGAGAAGCATTTAAGAATAAAATCAAAGTTAAAATTGATTTAACTCAAGATAGGCAATCAACAAATGATCCTTGAGAACCATTATCCTAATTGTAAAGAAAAACATCCATTACTGTGGATAAAAATAAAAAAACATCCATTAGAACTTGACCACAAGCCCATTTGCCTCACAACCCTCACATATATATACTGAAAGAAGTCACCTCTTCATATTCATTATCATTTCCATCATCATTTTCAGTGTCGCCTTTCATGTCATCATTATAGTCACTGTCAGTATTACCATCCTCATCATTAAATTCATCAATATAAAAATCAATTTCGGATGGGATAAATGATTGCATTCCACTTAGCACATCTACAAAATCTAGGCAAACAAAAAACCTTCTATACAGATATAAGTAAAAGATGTAAAAGCATTAGAAAACATGTTTGGGATTTGGAATCCCAAGAAAACAATAAAATGTATGACATACCACGTACAAGGTGTTATTTGAATTTTGGTGAATGCTTTATTCATCAATTACTTGAAAGCAAATACTTGAAAAGAGGATCAATCTCTAAAAATAGACATCAAGAGAAATTTTCCACTACCAAGAATGTTGTTTCTTACTTCCATGTTCATCAATTAGACAAGGAAAATCTTGACATAAAATGTTCTCATGTGTTTTGTCGCTGACTACCCATGTATACACAAGTGTTACATAGTTTCTAATCTACAAATCACAATTTGACAATTCTGGTTAACTAGTTTTAGCTAACCAATTACAATAAACAAGTAGAAATAGAAGCTGTAAAAAATCCATGCCAGTCCTATTCCTCCACAAAAGAAAATCAAATTTCATGCTTTCATTAACCTCAAGTAAAAGAGTAAAAATGCTTCGATTAAACATAACAACACAAAAAACATATACTGGGATTCGGAACAGAATCAAATCAACCTTTCAATACCATCAAATACCAATTTTAGATATATTCAGTCATTAAACGAACCAAAAACAATAGCACTAAAATAAACAATAAACACAAAATCTAATCGAAATATGAAAGAAGCAACTAAAGAACAACTTTGATATGAAGATTATACCAGCAAAGAGCCATGGACACTAAATTTTATAGAATTTGGCAATCAACTCGCCGCTAAATCATTGTTAGGATGCCGCTGATAATTGCACCAAGCTGTCTCCATTCATCATCTCTCTCGATATCTATGCTCGTTGTTGTACGCTGTAGATTCTCCATTGAAAACAGGGCCTGGAACTAGGGTTCCAATCCCTAGCCTCGGCATCGACTCACCCTCTCTGCGACCTCCCTCTCGCTATCAATTTTCGTTTAAAGAAAAAAAAGTAAATGGGATTTTGCGCTTGGGATCAACATAGAGTAGTAAATTAATAAACCGTGTCATATATAATTTGCAATGACACTTTCTAAATTATGTGTCCTTAAATAGTGTACTTATATCCCATTTTTCTTGTAGTATAAATTGATTACAACTGCTTGCAGTCTCAATGTTGTATGCCACCTTCGCAATGTGGGCTATCCTTTGTGAGCCCAACATATTGGGAATCCCCAACTACTAATCAGACATATGTTGATGCTGACTGTACGACTTGGAATAACGACCAAACAAAACTTTGCTACCGTTGTGATTCTTGCAAAGAAAGAGTACTTGCTGAAATCAAGAACAAATGGAGAATTGCATTCATTCTCTTCCTTACGACCTATTTCGTATTGATTCCAATTAGTATATATAACTGTTATTGTAGTAAAATTTTTGACGATTGATTGGCTATGTACTTTTGTTTTCTAAGTTGTTTTTTAATTGGAAGTGCTATGTTTATTGACCAAGCCGTCCAAACATAATACATTCACAACGGATAGATTTCACATTATACTTTATAGTTTCAATGGTCTTCTCATCCTTGAAATTTTTATTATGAATAACCCCAATACCCCATTTCTAGCTCTCCGAATGTAATAACACTTTGCTGGCAAAGATACAAGTATAGGGCTCCCTCAGCTCCATCTTAGAATCATTTCTTGGATTGCTTTTTTCTTGGTCAAAAGTTTCTAACATTGACCATAATGTATGAAAAATAAAATTGAATTATGATATAAATTTAATATCAAGAGATTCATTTTGAAATATCATATTTTTATTATATAAAATTATATATAAATAAAAATATTAATGGTCAAAGTGATGCATTAGACACTGTAAAAAATCAAATAGAAGACAATTATGAGACAGATTTAGCATGTCTTCTACGCCTTGGCGTGATGCTCTGCCCTATATATACTAGGGTTGTAAACGAACCGAATCGAATATCCATGAAAAATATTTGTATTTGTTAAGATGAAGCGATATTCGAATTTGAATTCGAATTCGGTTCGAATATTTTTAAAGATTCATATTCGGTTCGTTTAAATATATTTGGTTCCTTTAAAAATATTCGATTCATTTAGATTTTAAAATATTTTGTGTGTGTCTATATATATATATATATATATATATATATATATATATATATATATATATATATATATATATATATATATATATATATATATATATATATATATATATATATATATATATATTATATATATATATATATATATATATATATATATATATATATATATATATATATATATATATATATATATATATATATATATATATATATATATATATATATAGACAGACAGACACACATGTATTTTTTGTATAATTAGATTTATATTCCGAATATATTTGTCAAATCACGAATCGAATACCCTTGATTCATATTCGTATTCGATAAGGATTCGAATATTTATTCAGATTCGTATTCGTATTCGGATTTGAAAAAATCGAATACGAATCACGAATTGAACAAAAAATATTCAATTCATTTACAACCCTACCCTATACACTTGATATGAAAACATGGCCAACTTCAATTTTTACCTTTTTGCTACCTTTATTCATAATTTTGAAATAATAAATTTGAATTATTATTTTTTGAACCTCAACGGGGTAGTATTTTAAGATATAAATTATACTCCCTCCGTCCCATTTTAAATTGCCTGTTTGTCTTTTTTCTCCGTCCCAAAATAAGTTGCCTATTAGTTGTTTTCGTAAACTTTTAAAAATAAAATACCTAAACTAGCTCTAAAATAAGTCAATCTTCTCCACATTATATATTCTCATTCTTCATCATCCCTCCTAAAAAGTATTGACAATTTCGAAAAATCCACTCCATTTTTAATTTTCCTTAAATATGCCCAAAAGTTTAAACAGGCGATTTAAAACTGGGCGGAGGGAGTAATACAATTGATGTATAATATCATTCAACAACATTAAAATACTTCATAATACACCTAGAGATATAGACACATGTCCATTTATAAATATTTATTCAGAATCTAATTTAAATAGCACTATAATAAACACAATAATAGAAGGCATTTTTAAGGTATGTTTCATTGGCAAAAACTTGCTTGTTAGCAACCCATTTGGCAAATTCAGCAAGAGATATGTAATTTACATCATTTGCAAGTGCTTGAAGATGCACGTTTTTGTTAGAAGCAAAACAACACATCTCACCAATGTTAGTACAAAATTACCAAGATTAAAATTAGATTTATATAATTTGATAGAAGTAAGAGGTGCTCCCCAACCCATGCTTCTACGCAAGTAGCCGGGTCTTTTAGATTGAAACAACACATCGGAAGAAGGGTTTCCAACGCATGAGAATCTAATACAATTATTCCATTCTCAACCAATGTCACTACAAATAGACAAAAAAGTGGTGAAGGGGAAATACATAAGAAATCAAGAAAATATAAAATCAGTAAATCCTGAAATGATTGCTTAAAGAAATTGAACCAATATTAGCATGTAACAATGAAAAAATTGAAGTACCACACAACAAGAATACGTTTGTGCTCATCAATGTTGATGGGATTGGAAGGGTAAGATCCCCTCTCAAAGAGATTTGGGGGTTAAAACCCAGATTTTGCTGAGGGGTTGTTTGACAACTTCTGAATAGGTAAGTGCTGAACTAGTAAGAGGTCTGAACCATTAAGTGCTGAACCAGTAAGAGGTCTAAATCATTAAGAGCTAGTATATTGCTTAACTATTCAGAGGCAACTGTCTGATCAATTCAGATAAGAAATCTTAACCATTCAGACTCTGTATAATACTTAACCATTCAGAGGCAAATGTCTGAACCATTCAGACATCTGAACCATTAAGAGGTTGAAACAAACAGTCTGAACCATTAAGTGCTGAACTACTCAGACATCTGAACCATTAAGAGGCTGAAACAAACAGCCCCTTTGAGTGTCCTTGTGTCGGCCGGTGCCAAGAACTTTATCCCCACTTTGATCTTTTCAATACCGCTATTTGAGTTTTCCATTTTCATGCCAAAGATTTGACCTTTTAATGAAGAATTTGGAGATAGACGCTAGATTTGAGCCAAGAACTTTCCTTTTCCCAGTGCAAGAGCGGACAATGAAGATAGTTACACCTCTACAACTACAACAACAAAAACAGAAGAAAAGCCCGCATGGGTAGCTCAGTTGGTCAAGAGCGTGAAATCTTGGACCGATGACCAGGGATCGAATCCCGCAAGCGGCAGTGTGGGAGGTATCCAAAAATCCCATAAAGGGTGAGGAGACTCCTTGTGCGCGGTGGGCACGGGTCTAGCGTTCTTGGCCGACTGAGTCACCATGATTTACATCCTCCATCATTCCTGTCGGGCAAGGAGGTGGGGGCACATGGGGTGGGCGATTCCACCTTTTGGACCGACAAAAACAGAAGAAAAGGACCAGCAAAAACAACAACACCAACCAAAGTAATAGAATGATTTTATGAAGAATTGTAGCATAATCTCCCATTTTAAATTGTAACTTAAACATTTCGTTGTTCACTACAAACAAAATTTAAACTAAACATAAAATAATTAAATAATGGATAATCAAATTTAGGAAAATCAAATTTAATAAATCTGAAAATCATACTGTAATTAAAAAAATGAATATAGGAACTTAAAACCTGTGACCGTGCTACCTTTGTTGATGTCACACAAATTCGTCCACCGTAGCCTAGAAGAAAGGTCAACATTTCCCCATCCAATCGATTCAATTTGCGGATGAGGGAATTCCCTAAATATAGACTAAATATGGAAACTCTCACTTATAAAGGATCATTTAGTGTGATTCTAATTTATTTATAAAAATTCAAAATTTGTATATCATAAAAAATAGTAAACCAAAAATTTCATTTTTGTTAATACGAGAATCAGTTTGGAATGGATAGAAAATAAAAATAAATTACAATTTATTACTCCGTTTTAACAACAACAATGCTTGAATCTAACCGATTGACCATTTGTAAATGAATCTTATTCTTTGAAATGAATATTTGAGCGGAAACACCTAAAGGATTCTAAGTCGCTAGGATGAACCATCGGGTTAAATGGGCCACATGTCATTGGGTATGTATTCTATACAGACAGCTAGGCTAAAGACTAGAGCTGCTAGGATTGGACGTCTAGACACACACCTTTGACAGATGAGGTGGGCCAAAACCTGCTTCAATACCAAGATAAAATTTATAATGAGATAGAGATCATTGGACTGGGCCATAAGAAATTTGGGTAGAAATACATTAAAAGATTGAATTAAATCGAATACTTAACTCAACTCAAGAACTTATATACCAATTATTTTTCTATTCATATTTCGATGTGAGATACTCTAACAAATTACTTACACTATGTTTGATTCAAGAAATTTTGAAAGAAAAAAATTATTTTCTCTCAGTTTTCTCTCCAAAATGGGAGGAATTGGTTTTCCCTCCTCTCAGTACATTTTCTTTCTAATTTTTTTAATCTATTTTTCTTTTCTTTTCTTCTCTAACCAAACATGAAAAATCATTTTTTTCCTCTCATTTTATATTCTTTTTCTTATCAAATTAAAGCGATTTGGGGGTGAATTTGGGCCGAAGCGGGGTAGGAGAGTTTATCGGAGTAGTTAGTGGGATAGGAACTATCAATTTTACAAATGAAGTACCATACAAGCTTCAATTCGAGCTGGTGTCATTCGTTGAGTGTTGGGGAATTCAACACACAACACACATAAATAATTTGCGAGAATCAAAAGAGAGAACGGAACACACATGACACACAAGAATTTAACGTGGTTACGTTTCCCTAATCCATGACTACAACATGAGGAATTTTTATTTCACTTGTGGTTTCGATTACAAGTACAAGTATGCAATATATAGGAAGAGCGCATCTAGGGTTTCATAACATGGACTAGGCCAACAAGTCAAGTCCAAAGAATATCTAGCCTCCACAAACCCAACATTCTCCCATTTGGAGGCTTGATAACAACTGACATCCACCACGATCATTTGTACATCTAGTAATCTCCCTAGCTCTCCTGCAGCAACAGCTTTCTCATCAGACAACTAAAAGGCCCGTTGAAGCTCTCTCAAGCTCCAACACATCAATCACTGCAAAATCTGCCCTTGACTCATCCTCGGTCCCTACCGGCTCCCACAGACACGCACTGTCAGATCCTGGAACATCATTAGAACAAACACTCTCCATACTTGGCAAGAAATTTTCTAGAGATGTTCCAACAGTTGCAATACTGGTTCTCCTGGCCCACTATCTTCTAGGAAACTTGGATGAAGTGCCTCTTGAACTCCCACAACCATAAATACCTCTTACTGGCCTCCTTGAACCTTTCCTCGCTCGTTCATCCTGAGTCTGGCGTGTGGCTCTGGGTTTCCCTCGCTCGCTCGTTTTTCTTCTAAACTGGGACAGTCAATCCCTTAGATGGTAACTCGACCATATACAGCAAACCTCTCTTCCTTCCGCGGGCCATGACAAGATTTTCCCTTCACGACCTTCCACTGCCTATCTCTGAACTTCACCTCGTGTCCCTGTTCGTCCAACTGCCTCACAGAAATCAAAACTTTTCTTCAAGGTTGGAACCACTCTAACATCCTTCAAAGTCTACAAACCGACTGAGGTCTTCAACACTATGTCACCCATGCCCGTCACCTCAAGAGCTCTGGGTCTGCTAGTCGTAATTTTCTAAAGTCTTCAATAACCAAATTCTGCAATGCTTCACTGCTGTGGGTAACATGAAATGAAGCACCAGAATCCATGACCCAGGAATTCACACTGCTCTCCGCACAACAAGTCAGAAGGACCTCTTCGTCACTCACGGAGCCTTCAACAATGTTCACTTGTTTATCATTCGGGCATTGATTCCTGAAATGCCCCACCCCCGAGCACTTCCATCATGTTACACTTGAGCTGTCACGAGTCTTCGACTGACTCCTTCGTCTGTTCCTGCTCCCACTACCTCTGCTATTCTTTCTACCTCTACTAACAAGAAGCAATTCACCAGATGACTCCCCAAAACTCTTTCTTCTGACACCCTCGCCAAGAACGAGATCTCGAATTTGATCAAAGGTGAATCCATCAGGTCCCACTGAACCGGTAACACCTGTAACCCTTTCGGACTAACTATCAAGCAAAGACGATAGCAGAAGCAAGGCTTGAACTTCATCATCGAACTTAATGCTCACGGACAAAAGTATAGCTAAGATCATGGATTATTAGTCTCACAATGCACGCCATGCCAAGTATTTGAGAAAGTTCATGGAATATTTGAGAAAATTCTTAGGCTCACAACGCACGCCAAGTGTTTGAAAAAGTTCTCATATTTATGTGTAAATAAATAATGGATTATTAACAATTAGAAAGAATCATATAAAATCTACTGATAAAGTACATTAAAATCTATCTAACGGTGCGTAGACTTAAACAAATCTATAGATCTTACGTAACCCATAGATTCTAAGTGATATAGTAAAACTTTTTATATCTAAAATGAATACACCCTTGAGTGTTTATATACTTCTTGCGTTCCTGAGTATTTGTCCATTTTTAACTCTTTTCGATCAAAATTAATAAATTTTGACCTCAAATTAAATAAAAATGATATTATATATTGATACAAAAATAGTTTTATTAGATCTGTTACATCAAATATTTTTAAAATATTTTTTATCTAATTAATATACAATATAAATTTTATTTAATTATATGTCAAAGGTTGAAAACAGTTAATCGAAAAAAGTCAAAAGTGGACAAATACTCAGCAACGGAGGTAGTGTGTTGGTATACTTCGGTGTGCAATTCTTCGGTCCCTAACCCTTTGTTTGGATTAGGTGAGAAAAGGAGAGGAAGGAAAATAATAGGAAAGAAAATGAAAAAAATGAGAAAGCGATGAGAAAATGGAAAGAAAAGTATTGTTGTTTGGATAATGTAAAAATGATGTGAAAGTGATGAGAAAATATGAAGAAAAAAAGAAAATAAAATGAAGAAGAAAAAATTTTAGTATGTGGTTGGTGCATTTTCTAACCATGGGAGGTGAGAAAAGTTTTTAAGTGGACCCCATTTTTATTTTTTACTCCCTCTGCCTTAAAACATATCCCAGTTATTATTTAAATGGTCAAATTTTAATTACTTTCTTTACCCATTTTCATTAGTTATTTGATAAAATAATTTTGTCTTGTCATTTCTTTTTTGTAGATAAAAATGGGAAAAATATTTTAGGACGGAAGAAGTATTTTCTTATCATTTTTATTATTAAGAGAAAATGTATTGAAGTATGTATAGACTATAGTAGATAAGAGAAAATGTATTGAAGTACCAAGTATATGTTTTTTGACCTTTAATTTTCTTTCCTCTCTTTTTCTCACCATCCAAACAAAGGTTAAGTATTTTTGGTTACATATACTCTCTCCGTCCGCCTAAGATGTTCTCATTTTGACTTTTGGTAGTTTTTAAGGAGAGTTGAAAAAGGTGAAAGTTTACCATAATACTCTTAATGAAAAATGGGTGGAGTGTATTAAATGAGGTGAGTGAGGTGTAATAAATAAAGTAAGTGGGGGTAGTTGTAATATTTTAATTGTTAAAAAATGAAATAAGAATTTTAGTAAATCAAGGGTAGAGGATGATGGAATCGAATGAGAAGTGGAAGGGAAGGGTATCAGCAAGGCTACAAAAGGCCACCGCCGATCATAACTGGCCACTTTTTCTTGATTTCTTCGGCCTCAATAAATGGTTCCCAGGCCTAGCCGTTTGCCACGGCGTTCACGGCACCAACGGAGAGCCCGGATGCGTCCGCTACTGCGCCGGATTCTCCCTCCCGTCGGAGAGCGGCGACGGCGCCACCACCAGTTGGTCCAAAGAAATCCTGACGGCCGTCGATCCGGTCAATCGGAGCCTTAGGTATGCCATCGTGGACTCCAACATCGGGTTTGAATCGTATAGTTCGACGGTCAAGATTGTTCCCGACAACAACGGCGGTGGGGGGTGCGCGATCGAGTGGTGGTTCGAGGTGGATCCGGTGGAGGGTTGGCGGCTTGAGGATCTGGTGAAGAAATATGAATCTGGGCTTCAACTCATGGCTAAGAAGATGGAGGATTCTTTTGAAGTTTCTGAGTTATGATCTTCGGAGTTATCGCCCTTGTAATGGTATGTAAACTTTCTCATTGTAGACTATTGGTGACTCTCCATCTTCATCTTCTCGTATGGTTCGATCTTCTCTATCCTCTCAGATCTCTCGTCGAGCCATGGTTCCTTCAGATTCTTGTAGATCGTTCGGCGATGTATCAGTAGACTGGATCTGAGATTACTTTGTGGAGATCTCAATTTCTACTTAATTTATCAGATATTTTCAAAATATTATTTTATCTAATTAATATACAGTATATATTTCATAGTTTAAAGATTGAAAATGATTGACTCAAAAAAGTCAAAACTTGACAAATATCCAAGAGATAGTATTTATTATAGAGTACATCATTATTCAATAAATACTTTCTAATTTTATGATCGAACATTTCCAATTTCAACCAAAAAAGTTATCGAAAAGGGTAGTAAACTATTGGTTTTATATTTGGGAATTTCTTAGGTGCCCAAAGATATAAGAGGGCATCTATACCCCTCCATTCAACTATTACCACGTGTATTGATAGTGATGAGAATTAATTAAAATTGTCCACCTCATTTTAATTTTCTAAAATTGCAAATGCCCCTTGTTGATTTTGAAAAAAACAATAAATTTTACTTAAGGAATAAAGAAGGGTACATATGGTTTATATAGATGGAGATTTTGACACGATTAGGATTCTTCTAATATGGTAATTGACTAATATGCTAACACTATCATAAATACAAATATTACTATAGTTGTCTAATATTCTGCCTCAAGCTGTGAACGTCGTGGAACGAGAGGAAGCTTGGGAACTAAAGTTGTATAGCGTGGTGACTGCATGGACTTGGTGAGGAGATCAGCAATCTCCTCTGTGGGCGGAACATATGAAACAATCATTTATTCTGCAATTACGTGTCCTCGTACAAAGTGACAGTCAGTTCCCACGTGTTTCATGCATTTGTGAAATGCCAAGTTCTTGGTTAGGCAAATAGTAGACTGATTATCATAGTAGAAGTGCGACGAAGAAGCTTAATCTTCAAAATATCAAACAAATATGAGAGCCACATGACTTCATCGGCAGCAGCGGAGAGGGCACAATATTCCACCTCGATTGAAGAACGAGAGACACGACTTTACTTTTTCGTGCTCTATGAGATTAGATTCAAGCCAAAATAGACCAAATAATTCGTAATGGAGCGCCCATCCGTCATATCATTTGCCCAATCAGAATCGGAGTAGGCTTGTAAACTCCGTAGTCCTCGTGAAAATATTAATCCCGGTCATTTGTGCTTTTAACATATCGTAGAATACGCTTCAAGGATTGGAGGTACTGCTCTGTAGGGGCATGCATACGCTGACAAACATGATTTACAGCAAACTGAATATCCGGCTTGTTGTTTGTTAAATATTGAAGTGAACCAATTAAACTCCGGAAGAAAGTAGGGTTCTCAAACAGACGGTTTGCCCCTTCCTCGGTCGACCAAACCGAAATGGGAGTCAGAGATGCTTACAGTCCTTGATGCTAGCCTTGTAAACCAATTTCCTGGCATATTTTTCTTGAGACACGATAAGATATTCCTTTGTATGTTTGACCTCAAGGCCCATAAAGTAGTGTAGTGGGCCTAGATCCTTCATTTGAAATTCTTGTTGCATGGCCTGGATGAATGCGGTGATAAGAGAAGAATCATTGCGAGTAATAATAAGAACACCACGAGCATAGTGCATCCCGAAAAAACCGGTGTCATGCTCATTTTTTCCAAAACCGTACTCATTGAGAAAACCTGAGAGTTGTTGGTATCAAGCCCGGGGAGCCTGTTTAAGGCCATATAAGGACTTCTTCAACAAGCACATATAATGGGGATACTTCTGATCAACATATCCAGGAGGCTGCTTCATATAAATTTTATCAGGAACCACACCATGAAGAAAGGCATTAGAGACTTCCAACTGATGCAACAGCCTTTTTGAGCAATTTCCCGATACCTTGAATCTGCTTTCAATTCATGAATTAGATTGTTGGATTTGTTTTCTAGATGGACGAATATAATTATGGCTCATTTATAAAAACGAGTGATAGGATATTTAAAAATTCTGAGGATAAAGATTTGTCTTATAAAAGTTGTCCTGAAATTGACCATTATGAGTTGAATCAAGAGAAAAATAATATAGGGGATGAGTTTAGAAGCATGTATGAGATAACATTTGATGAGATTAGTTATCTTGAGTTTGATACCTTGGATCAAGCTTGCAAGTTTTATGAAACATATGTAAGAAGTGAAGGATTTGAAGTGAGGAAGGATGATGTTCAACGAGTCTTGAACAATAATATTAGAATGCGTCACCTAGTATGTAATAAAGCTGGATTGAGGGGTAAAAAATATTTTACTATGGTGGATAGGAAGAAACCACAAAGGTCGATCACACGTACAAATCAGTGAAGCTAAGTTTCGAGTGCACCTGGATTATAAGAGTTCAAAATGGATAGTGACATCTTTTGTAGAACATCATAACCATTTTTTAAGTCATTTCGGATATGTTCACTTGTTTACTGCCTATCGAGCCCTGAATGATGCTGACAAGGCACAAATTGATACCTTACACACACAAGGTGTTAGACTTGTCATATAATGGAATATATAGTTATTCAAAAGGTGGGATATGACAATGTTTGTTTTACGAAAAAAGATTTATATAATTATCTCGATAGACAGAAACATGTTAAGATTCAAGATGGAGATGCACGAGTTGTACTAAGTTACCTTCAAGGTAAAGCTGACAATGACCCTATGCTATTTTGTAAGTATGGTGTTGGAATAGATGATAAGTTAAAACATTTATTTTGGGCAGATGTTGCAAGCATAGTAGACTTTCAATGTTTTGGTGATGTTCTTGCATTTGACACTACTTATAAGAAGAAAAAATATAATTGTCCATTGGTTTTTTTCGGGATGTAATCACCATTCGCGGACGATTATATTTGGTTGTGCTTTTGTGTCTGATGAAATTATTAAGACTTCCCAATGAGTTTTAAAGGCTATTTTGGAAGCAGTGTGCAACAAACATCCAATTTCAGTTGTTATAGATGGTGATATGGCTATGAGAGATGTTGTTAAAGAAATTTTACCATAATCTAATCATTGGCTGTGTGCATGGCATGTTGGTTCAAATGCACTTGAGAATATTAAGATCCCTGCATTTGTAGAGGATTTCCAAAAAAACAATGTACGCTAATTATACATCCGAGCAATTCGAAAAAATTTGACAAAACATTATAGATGAACATGATGTTGGTTCTGTAGGACCTCAGGCGCTACCAACTCTTCAAAAACCAATTGGTGTTAGAAGAGGCGCATACCTTAGCTTTATAGTGCATTCAGCACACAGATAATTGATGCACACATGGCCAACACGTTCTAATACATGGGTATTAAAAACCTATGAGAATAAAAAGTTATAGGCTACTGCATATTTGCGCGAGACATTCTTTGTTTGTATACGAACCACATCGTAATGCAAAGCAATTAATTATGTAATAAAGTCTTATGTGAGGAAAAAAACTACCATTGTTGAATTTTCTCATAATTTTGAGCAACTATTGGGGAGTACAGGAATAATGAACTGATTGCTGATTTCAAGTAATGTTTTTTGGAACCTGTGATGAAAACTTCTTTGAAGGATATTGAGTTGTTAACAAAACATCATAGTCCACTTCATCTGGTTATAATGAAGAAACAATGTCACTCTTACTCCTCTTAGTCCACCTTTTGCATATTAAACACGGGGGAAAATTGTGTATGTGCTATGTCTTCATAACACATATAATATGACCACAAGGGATGCCGCACGATTCAAAAAGACGGTAAGCACATACGAATTCAGAACTTAATATATCGAACTCAACCTCAACCAAACTATATGCATTACTATAGTGGTTAAGCTCAAGCATCAAATTATCTCTAATTTCTTTTCGACCAATAACATTTAATGCACAACTGATTTCAGTTTCTTCCTTAACTTCTTCGAATATTTTAAGTGTATAAATTTGGACAGCCTCCCGCTCAATATCCTTCAAAGAAGTTGTCATCACAGGTTCAGAGAAACATGACTTGAAATCAGCAATCACCTCATTATTCTTGTACTCCCTCAATAGTTGCTCGAAATTATGAGTAAATTCAACAAGGGCAATTTTCTTCCTCACATAAGATTTTATTACAGAATTAATTGCTTCACATTGTGATGTGGTCCGTATATGATCAAAGAATGTCTCACGCAAATATGCAGTATCCCATAACTTTTTGTTCTCATAGGTTTTTAATACCCATGGATTAGAATCAACATCTTGTTCATCTACAATGTTTTGCCAAAATTCTTCAAATTGCTCGGGTGTATAACTAGCGTACATTGCTTTTTGGAAATCCTCGACAAATGCTGGAACTTAACATTCTCAAGTGCATTTTGGTGCAAATGCCATGCACACAGCCGATGAGTAGATTTTGGGAAATTTTCTTTAACAACATCTCTCATAGCCATATCACCATCTCTAACAACTGAAATTGGATGTTTGTTGTATATTGCTTCCAAAAAAGCCTTTAAAGTCCATTGGTAAGTCTCAATAGTTTCATCTAACACTAAAGCACAGCCAAATATAACCGTCTGCGAATGGTGATTACATCCCGAAAAAATAACCAATGGACAATTATATTTGTTCATCTTATAAGTAGTGTCAAATGGAAGAACATCACCAAAACATTGAAACTCTACTATGCTTGCACAATCTGTCTAAAATAAATATTTTAAGTTACCATCTGTTCCAACACCATACTTACAAAATAGCATGGGGTAATTGTCAGTTGTACCTTGAAGGTGACTTAGTGCAGCTCGTGCATCTCCATCTTAAATCTTAACATGTTTTTGTCTATCAAGATACTTATATAAATCTTTTTTCGTAAAACAAACCTTGTCATATCCCCCCTTTTAAGTCACCATGTATCCCATTATATGACAAGTCCTAACACCTTGTGCGTGTAAGATATCAATTTGTGCCTTGTCAGCATCATTCGGAGCTCGATTCATAGTTTGTACGTGTGATCAGCTTTTGTGGCTTCTTCCTATCCACCATAGTAAACAAATTTTTATCCCTCAATCCAGCTTTATTACATACTAGCTGACGCATACTAATATTATTGTTCAGGTCTCGTTGAACATCATCCTTCCTCACTGCAAATCCTTTACTTCTTGCATATGTTTCATAAAGCTTGCAAGCTTGATCTAAGGTATCAAACTCAAGATGACTAATCTCATCGCATGTTATCTCAATATCTCATACATGCTTCTAAATTCATCCCCTATGTTATTTTTCTCCTTATTCAACTCATAATGGTCCATTTCACGACTACTTTTATAAGACAAATCTTCATCCTCAGAATTTTTAAATCTGCCATCACTCGTTTTTATAAATGAGCCATAATTATATTCGTTATTCTGGATAACAATGACTTAAGAAGAAATAATTTTATATCTGTTCAGTGTTCTCTCTATTTTTTGCTTTAATTTTCTTAGTGCTCTTTTTAATTAGAGTAATGAGGTTAATTCACATAAGGCCATACATGACAAGGATAAAAATTAGGAATAGAAAAACCAAAATAAAACACGAATCAACAATATAGGCCACAATTCTTTACTTTGAAGTACTTCACACTAGCAACTTCAGCCAAAAAAGAACACTACTTTACCAATAACATATTTAAATAAGAAGACTTCTATATAAGAAGACTCTTCAAACAGAAAAGTTTAAAAAGCTCATCAAAGAAGGAACAACAAGTTAAGCTCATAACTAGATTGTCTTACTAAAATCAAGATGAACAGTTTGGGACTCCTTTGGTTATTTGTTAGCATGAAAAAGCCCAAAAACTTGTTGTTTTATTAATCCCTGAGACACAAGCGATCGAACAAACAATGAAACAGAAAACATACTCCCTCCATAATTAAAAAAATGATCTACTATCTTGTTAAGTTTTAAAAAAACTTATGCCATTTTTTTCAAAAATATGATTATACCAAATTACATAATTGCCAAATCTAAGAATGTCCAAAATCTCAAAGGGAAAAGTGGTACTCCCTCCGTCCTATATTGATCTTCCCACATTGACTATATGCCATTTTTAAGGGAGTGTAAAATATGCATTGACTTTCCCAAAATGCCCCTAAAGTACTCCTCCAGTTCACCAAACATTGCAGATCTTAAAACAAACACTCACGCAACTTTTTTTCAAAAATGGACTGCTAACAAAAACAAAATCACATCCTAGAAGAAAAAAAATCTTTAATAAATTGTGGAATTGAAAGGAAAGCTCCTTTTCCAGACCGTCCACCCACAATCCATCGGAAAGATCTACCACGCCGTTGCAACATTCATTCATCGGCATGATCTCGGCGGTGTTAAGCCCGAGTCCTCTTCCTCAATCCATAGTTGATGTTGCCCGCTCTGCCAATTCTACGGATCCAGATCCGTCAAGTTCCTTGGAATCAAATCCGGGTTAAACATCGGCGGCAGATCGTAGACGAAAACCCTTCCATACTCGCATCCTCTGCCTTCCGGCGGCGGGGCGGCGGCGGGGACAGCGGCGGGAGCGTAGGAAGTGGAGAAAGATGACTAGGGCGGAGAAAGATGACTAAGGAGAGAGAGAGAAATTAGGAGGAAGATGAAGAAAGATGATGGTGGAGAGAGGAATAGGAAGAGCCGAGAGGGAAGAGAATAAAATTTGTGGTGGGTGGGAAAGCTAGTAAAGATAAGGAGGGTATAATAGTGTCATTCACACTCTCTTTTTTTAAAGTGGGAAGATGATTTTAGGACGAGAAAAAAAGGGAAGTGGGAAGATCAATATAGGACGGAGGGAGTAACTTTTTAAAAGCTCAAATTTGGATTTTCACAGAAGAAGAAAAAAACTATTTCTAAATCTCAAAGAAGAGAAAAATAGCTACTTGTAAGAAGATAAAACCTAGATTTTGAATGGTTAAAAAACAAATTTAACAATCTAGTTCACAAATTGAAAGCAGATTCAAGGTATCAGAAAATTGAGTTGCATCAATTGGACGTCTCTAATGTCTTTCTTCATGGTTTCATTCCTGACAAGATTTATATGAAGCAGCCTTCTGGATATGTTGATCAAAAGTATACTCATTATGTGTGCCAGTTGAAGAAATCTTTATATAGCCTTAAACAGGCTCCCCAGGCCTGGTACAATTGACTTTCGGGTTTTCTCAATGAGTACGGTTTTGGAAAAAATGAGCTTGACACCAGTTTTTTAACTCGTACCATGCAGGGGGCGGAACGAAATTATTGTTCATCTCAAAAAATTTCTTCAAAATTTTAAGATTATGTTCTTTGGGATTCTAGTATGTGATTCTTAGGATCTGTTTAGTTGAAAGAAAAATACTTTTTTAGAAAATTCTAATTCTACTTTCCGATGTTAAGTTACATAAGTGGTAGGAAATCATTTGTTTGGAATAATATTTTCTCAAAGAGATAAAAATGACTTTTGTTTGTTATGAATAAGAGTTTATTTTTTACTCAATCATCAAATACTCTAATTCCTCGATTGAGTTCATCCCTTCTCCCACACCCCCATCATCTCCTCCCGCCCCCGCCACCCCCACCCCTTGCGACCCCCGGAGAATGGAGCACTATAAAAAGATTCAAAATTGATCGTGTATAAAAAATAAATTATGCTCCCTAAAATATTTTAAAATTATTTCAAAATATCTTTTTTTATTGAAATATCAACATAGTTTCAATAAAATACTTCTCCGTCCCTAAAAGATCTTCCCTTTCATTTCTTTGCTATCCCCAAAAGATGTTGCCTTATCTAATAAAAAAGCACTTTTATCCCTTATTTTTTCATACCATACCTATCACATCATACCTTTATATTAATAATCTACATATCACATCAAGAATATTTTTGGAAAGTCAACACAAAAATATCTCTCCTTTAAATCTTCAAAAAGTTAATAAGGGAGATGTTCCAGGGACGGAGGAAGTATGTTGGAGAGAGTGATTTTTTGTGAAAATTATTTTCTCCTAGAATAATTATCTAGACACATATTTTCCCATAACTAAATGCACCCTTAACATTCAATATTTTCCAATTTTTTGTTACCTTTTAACTTCTTTTAGTTTCCTCCAACTCTTTCTAAATAATTTCTTTCAAGTTAATTCTTCCAACCTCTTCCAACATTTTCACAATTCTTTCCATTCTTTTAGTTTCATCCAACTTCTTCTGATTCTTTTCAATAGTGATTAAAAAAATTGCATGCATTTTTTGTATTATTATTATTATTATTATTATAATTACAACTGTTATTATCGGAACGGTTCTAGAACCACTTGCTCCGGGGTGTCGAGGACAGGAACCATTAATTTTGTGAACGGTGCACCGTAGATACTTCAATTCAAGCTAGTGTCATCTGGAAGCACTTTATTATACGAAATTAATTATTTTTTTACAAGCAAATGCATATACAGCGAATAAACAATAATACTTTTCATCCAAATTTATAAAAAAAATGTTTAGCTTTAGATGGAGAAAGTATATATATATATATATATATATATATATATATATATATATATATATATATATTTAATATCCGTTTTTTATTTCAAATACAAACCAATTTGAATTTTAAAACATTATAAAGAATAATTATATATGAAAAAAGCTAAACAAATAATAATATTCACTAATGCTCATCAGCTCATGTGGATTGGAATGTGTATCAATGCCCCTTTTAATGAAAAAATGAACGAAAAATAGTACAAACCGATGTGATGCGTCATGCGTTTGAAACCTTTTGAAATGATAGACATTTTTTAAAATAAGTTTTGAAAATAAATGAGGTATTCATACCTATTTTTCAAACCATTGAGAGAGCTGAAACTATTTTAATATATTCTATTCAAAAATATATGTTGACATTTGATACTTGAATCTATAAATATTTGAATATCAAGATCATATTTTTTTCCATTATCTATTATATATTTTCTCTATAAAAATTGTGTTCCAGTAAAGAAAAAGAAAGGCTCAAGAAGTCCTACTAATAAAGAGGATGAAAACAATTCTTTTTAAAATTTATATTTCCTTTATGAAAATACTTTCATCTAAAAACAAAAGTTTTATCATTTATAACACTTTTTATATCATAAATAAATGCTATTAGAGACTACCAATACCGTGATGTGAATATATATAATATCTCAAACAAAATTTAAATCTTGATAGATTTTTTATACTCCTTATTATATATTTAAAGAAAATTTTAATTATTAGAAAAGTTATCCAATGCATTAAACCACACAGTTTTTCATATTTAAAATTATCTAATATAAATAAGAGGAATTTACCTAAATAACACTAAAACATAATGACTTTTATTAAATAGCACTACATATGTTTTTTTCTCAATGTAGCACTTTTAGTCATTATCCATTAGTCATTATTTAAGTAAATGTTTGTTATCACGGGTCAGTATGGACATTATAAAGTGCTATTCAGGGAAGAAAACAATCTAAGTGCTATTTAGAAAAATGACTTAAGTTTTAGTCCTATTTAGTGCAAATAATTCTATAAATAAACCCATAATGCACTAAATTTCTTTAATAAATTTCTCATCTTTAATTAGGTGGTATAAGATGAGCTACTCCGGAGTATATTTTAGTTCAATAAATTTTCATACAAAAGAATAATTTTTAAAAAAACTATATTTTATTCAAAAGACTTAATAAATTGTCGTTTTTATGAAAAAAGACCCAGGCTAATCGTGATTAGTTTCTTTTTTATTAATAGTTTATTTAATTTTTTTTGAAAAATTATAACACTTATTTCATTTATATAATTTTCAATAAAATCAAAAGTCCATAATTTTTCAATATAAAATATATTGTTTTAAACTCATCATATTTTAAAGGTTATCATAAATAATTTTCCATAAATAATGAATGAACATTTAAAGTATGCCATGTAATTTATTTATGTGTCATGTCATTTAAAAGTTCCATGTAAGATGACACATGTCAACTTCTTGAGAATATGAGTTTCAAATATTAAAGGACAAAGGATAAAGGATTAGAATGAATTTATTATTATTGAAAATTTAAACAACGTGTTAGAAAATTTTAATAATGTCACGCTTTTTTCTCGCGTGTTTATAAACCTACGACAAACAAATTTTTTCTGCATGTATTGCAATTGGTACATGTTTTCATGAAAGTTTATCTGATCCACATTTGTAACTTTATGTGTACCTATGAAGTATAGATGACGTGCTTATTACTTATATATTACTAATATTTATAAAATAGTAATCATCTTAAATAGGACTAAAACATAGAGAAAAGTACCAAAATAGGACTTTCATGTTTTTTTTCCCGGAATAGGACCTTGCACTGTGGTAATGTGACTTTGCATTGTGGTAATGTTGCAGTATACATGTGCAAATTACTATACTTTTTTGGTCATGTATATGACCATGTTTGGTAATGTAAGTCCTATTTTGGGAATAAAAACATGGAAGTCCTATTTTGGTATATTTTCAATGTTTTAGTTCTAGTTTGGTCTTTCTCCCTTTATAAAATTGGTACTGTATTATTTTTTATCCATGCTTTAAGATTGAGAATTTTAAAATTCTCATTGAGTATTATTATAGTTGTTTTTTAGATGAAAACAGTAATTTTTATGACCAATTAATAGAACGGACAAAAGAACTAGATAATGCTATTGATCTTTTTGAGTCTTTATTTAAAGAATTTCAAGTTTTATATGGTACTCCACTAGAAGAAATAATAGCTCATCCTGTCTCGAAGATAAAAAAGATTTTAAAGGGATAATCGGTGGCCTCTTGGCAAAAAATGTAAGTAGCTCTTCGCCGATGAGTACAGGTGATACAAGTATAAGTTCACACAACAAACTTGCGATGCACCAAGGCGTTCCATGCGATTACGCTGAAGACAAGAAATGGAGTTCGACGTCCTCAAATGGTGGAAGCGGTATGAACACATATTCCCGTCATCAAAATACTACCTAGGCAAGTGTTATCTTTGCTAGTTCCATAGCTGTGGAATAAGAGTTCAATTCTAGCGGCAACATTCTAACCGACTACCGAAGTGTTTTAGTGCTAAATCACATGAGACACTTGTTTGCAACTGAGATTGGCTCTTGGCAAGGCGTCGAGCAGAAGTGGCAGGCTAAGACATTGATACACAAAATTAGATGGATGCAACCACGGACGAAAGTGGTAGTTCTGAGAAATCAATTTTTATCTTTTTTAAATTGTAGTTAGATTTTTACGCTCTTTCGAGGGGTTCTTTACGGTTCTTTACCTCGTCGCTTTTTTTGAACCACCACGATATTATATGTAGTTGTAGTATTTGAATATCTTCATTTAAATAACAACTACATTACTAAAATTTATAAAAAGTTTTAAATTTCTTTTACATTACATATAATATTATATTATTCATATATTAGATTTAGAAAAAAATTGAGAACCAGCCCGGAACTGAATCTGAAACTGCCAGTTCTGGAACCGGCTTCGCCGGTGACGGTTACTGTGTCACTGTTGGTCGGATGTTTTACTTTGTCACATGTCTTACTTTTGTCCGGAACTGGACCGTGTCCAGCCCTACCTTTGTCGCATGTCTTACTTTTACATTTGACTTGATATGAAGTTTAACAAAATATGTACTCCCTCTTCCGTTTCATTTCGAAATGAATGTTTAAAACGTAAATTTGAAATATTAAAACTTTATAAAATATATCTATGTATAAATATTAATAAGAATGGTCAAAATGTTACATTACAAAGCATGAAAAATTAAATACTCTTATAATAGGAAGGTTAAATTCAAAGAGAGAGAGACAATATGTACAATAAATGATATGAGCCGAGGAAGCAATCCAAGGATGTGGCAGCCTTAGAAGGAGAGTAATGCTAGGGGTTAGGGTTGTTCATCGGTCCAAGAACGGAGTGAACTCGACCAAATTGAATCGGACCAAAGACCGAGTTCAACACAATCACGAACCGAAGACCCGACCAAAATTTATTTGGGTTGGAAATGGACCAAACCAAAATACTTATAACCAAACAGGTCTGGACCGATTGGACCGAAAAATATTTTTTTTATCTTGATCTATTAATTACATGTTTTAGGCTTTTTAATTAGTACCGTGCAAATAGGGGAAAAAATAAAAAAAGGACAAACTAAAAATATATAAAAATAAGTTTTTATGAATTGTTGTAACGCCCCAAAACATACCCTAGAATTATTAATGAATAAATATTCAATTAATCAAATTTGTTTTGATTAAAATAAATTATTGTTGGGCTTTGGGCCGATATGAAATGTGTTTTGACATCCAATATTAAAATCTGGATAAGTCTCATAGAGATAAATCCAGTATGTGGACTATTTGTGTGGTCTTGATTGGGAACCTGAGTACAGGCCCAAATCAAGAGTAAATAAAGAATTTGTTTAAAATGTAAATATTGAAATGATTTCTTAAAATAAATCATGAGAATAACTGATATGAATTAAATGAGAGAACCTTTTATGAGAAACGTCAATTAAACCAATTTTGACTCTGACAAAGTCAACCACCCAAAAATATGATGTCGGAAAAAGTGTTACAAATAAATATAAAAATTATATTGTTGGATAGAGTTTAACTGTCCGATCGCAACGGTGCAAACGGAATTCAATTCGGAGAAAGTTGGACCAAAAAGTATACCCGACTGGAACCAAAATTGGTCCCAATCAGGGAAAGGCATGTAGATCCATTAGAATCGCCTTCCTGCGCACTACGCCGATCGCACAGATTGTGAAGGAGACATCCTGGCTTCTTCCTCACCACAACCACTATATAAGCCCACTTCAATTCCCTCATTTCTTCACCATTCTCCACAATTCTTCATCCTATTCTGTTCCTTGTTGAGAGAGGAGTACAGTGGTGCCACTATTTTGGTGAGAGGTCGTCAGAGTTGGGAGTAATCGTCGCCGGAAGTTTCGCCGGAAAATTTCCAAAACCTCCATTAAGCTTCGAGGTAAGCCCGTAGATATATCTAGTGACTAGAATGTTCGTATAGATCGTTTCTACGTTCATAAACGGTCATTTGGTTGAGTTTTATGTTTGACATTTTGAAGAACTAAGAATCTTAAACCTTGAATTTGATGTTAAAACTACGAATTAATGACTCTAAAATGATTTCTGAACATTGGAGAACATTTTTATATAATTTAATCGAAGTTTGGTGATTAAAAATGATAATGTTAAAACTGACCAGAGGAAGATGATGATAAACAGTGGCCGAAAATCGATTAATTACTTACTAAAAATCGATTAGAATTTTATTCAGACCAGTGGTTCGAAGTCAGTACGATTTAATCGATTATTTATATTGTAAAAATCGATTATTATTAATTAATTGATTATTTATATTGTAAAAATCGATTATTATGAATTAATTGATTATTTAAATTATAAAAATCGATTATTATGAATTAATTGATTATTTAAATTCTAAAAATCGATTATTATGAATTAATGGATTATTTAAATTGTAAAAATCAATTTTTAATGAATTAATTGATTATTTAAATTGTAAAAATCTATTTTTATGGATTAATTGATTATTTAAATTGTAAAAATCGATTTTTATGGATTATTTATATTGTAAAAATCGATTATTATTAATTAATTGATTATTTAAATTGTAAAAATGGATTATTATGATTTAATCGATTATTTAAATTGTAAAAAAATCGATTATTATGAATTAATTGATTATTTTAAATTATTTTCCTCAATTCCAGATGAAAATGTTCCTAAAAATATGCTCTAAAATCCTATTTTTGATACCAATTAATTATGCACAATATAAATATGATTTTGTATAATAAAAATGATGTTTTTGACATATAAAACATTATGTGATGCATGACGGTAAGTTAGGGTGTTAACACTCAAAACTAGACCGCTATTTGTTATCAATTGTTATGTTGATTAATGATTGTGATGAATGATTCTTATGGATGATCATGAATGATGAACTAACTAATCAAAATAATTATTGATGATTGAGTAATGAGTATAATGAATATATTGATAATTATTAAACGATTTGTATTGTTAAGGATATCTAGAAGACTTTAAGATATACCTATTAGCTAATTGATGTTAAAACTATCTAGAAGACCTCTAGAATAGATCTTAGAATGAACTTATGAAAACATGAATAGTTGTGGATTAGATAAAAATGCATAAACGGGATTCGTAGTCCAAACTAGAGGATCACTCGTTTGGGAATGCCCGATCCAATGTTGATCATTTGCTATATTGTTGTTGCCTTAACTGACTACAATTAAGTGTCCGAAATCATTTGCCTTAAACTAATGATAGTTTAAGTGTCTGATTGCCTTAACTGAGTATAGTTAAGTGTCCGAAATCAATTGCCTTAAACTAGTGATAGTTTAAGTGTCTGATTACTGATTGCCTTTTAAGAATCTGGTTATAGAAATTATGATCTGGCCTTAGACTAAGAATAGCTAAGAGCATTATTATGATCTGGCCTTAGACTAAGAATAGCTAAGAGCGTTGTTATGATCTGGCCTTAGATTAAGAATAATTTAAGGGCACTGTCGGAATAATATCTGAATTGAATAAATTGTGTTGATATGAACTAAACATTATCAAAACTATGAATGACTGAAATGAACATTGTGTGCATGATATCAAATGATTTGATTATGAATTTAGATTCAGTTTATATGGATGTTCGACGCATTATATATGCTTACTCAGTTTTACCGCTGAGCGTGTAGTGTGTTTTATTTGCTACACGCAGGTACAACAGAAAGAACACTGTGATCCTGGCAGCAGATGGGGCGAGATTGTCGAGATGGATGTGACAAGTTTGAAATGATTTATGATATGTCAAAATTAAATTCGCTTCCGCAATATTGTTGAATACTCCGTACTGTATATGTTATGAAAAATATTATTGTGATAAATAAAAGTGTTTGAAAAGTTTTAAATTTTTACGATTACCAAGTTAAATACTTTAGTCCAAAAGGGGCTGCAGACCTGGACGGATTAGGGTGTTACAATTGTTATGAAGTTACTTAACAAAAAAACCTTTTTAATTAAAGAAATTAAGATATCTATCAAAATAGAGCATAAACTTGTAATACCGAACTTAAAAAGTAGAGTTTTAATTTTAGGTCTAATAGAATTATTAGGTTCATTCAGTTCGAACTTAAATACGGACCGGACCAGAACCCGAATGTTTAATTTTTTTGGACTGAAGGCTGTCCTGAAATTCAGAACAGGTTCGGTTTGGACATAACGATCTGGTTCGGTTAGTTTTTCAGTCTGGACCTAAACTTGAGCAGCCCTATGAGAGGCACATTAAAGATATACGGAGTATCTCATTTGTACCCTACGAGACTCCTCACCATACATTTACACACTGTTTATTTCGTTTGGATGATGAGAAAAAGGGAGGAAAGAAAATTGATGGTGAGAAAAAAACATTTTCGCTTGTTTGATTGGATGAGAAAATGAGCAAAAAGAGAAAAAAAACTATGGGTCCCACTTAAAGAATTTTCTCACCCACCTTGGTGAGAAAACACGTATAAAGTTTTCTTCTCCCATTAATTTCCCTTTCTTCCATTTTTTTCTCTTTTCTCACCATTTTTTTATTATTTTTTATCAATTCAAACATTCATATTCTTTCCTTTCATTTTCTTTCCTCTCATTTTCACTTCTCATCCAAACAAAGATTTATATCCACATAAAAAGTGTATGGTGCGAAGCGGTTAGTGTACAAATAAGGTACATTTTTTATGTACCCTTAGCATTTCTATGGATGGTTACTCTTTTCATATTTTACAATTTTTGATATAATTTTTAAATGTATGAATTTTACTTTTTATTTTAATATAAATCTTAAATAATACTTCCTCCGTCCCGAAATAGATTACAATATTCTCTCACATTTTTGTCCCAAAAAGGATTACAAAGTCAATAACTTTATAGTGATTTGACTCTTTTACTCTCCCTTTTCTTTTCTGTCAGCCACTATTCACACTATTTGAGGGATAATTTGGGGAAAAACATTTAATTTGACTCTTTCTTAATTTCAACTAAAAGGAAGTATTATAATCTAAAGTGGGACGGAGGGACTATTATTATAAAAATAGGAAGAGTTGGGTGAAGAAAGTGGAGTGGGTATTGGAACGGAGAGAGTATATGATATTGAAATGAGCTGTCAAGGACAAGAGAACAATCCGAGGGAGGCTGCGGCAGCCTTATTGCGACTTTTTTCACATGCCACAGACTTTATTAGGTGAAAAAAACGGTGTCCCTTTACGGAGCAATAGTGGGTGCGTATGTAGAGCCATTCACGCATAGGGGTGGACACGGTACCGGTACAGTACCAGTACCGGAAACGGTACCGCCGGTTCCGGTACCGTTACCGTCGGCCAGTACGGTCCACCAGTTTCGGGAACCGGTACCGGTACCACCCAATCCGGTACCGGTTCCGGTGCCCATTTTTCAGTACCGGCACCGGCGGTTCCGGTTCCGGTACCGTTACCGTTTTTTTTTTATTTCATTCTTTCCTTTATCAATTTCATTTTTAGATTTTTTTATTTCATCATTTCCTTTAACAATTACACATTTACAATTTTACATTTTAAAAATATAATAAAAAAGTAAAAAAAAAAAACAAAATTAGGGGTGGCCGAAACGGTACCGAAAACGGTACCGGAACCGGCGGTACCGGAACTGGCGGTACCGGAACCGGAACCGGTACCGGTACCGGTACCAAGGGTGGCGGTACCGGAACCGGCGGTTTCGGAACCGGAACCGTCCCGGAACAGTACCGTGTCCACCCCTATTCAGGCATGTATAAATACAGAAAGCACTAAATGTACGTACACTCACCAAAATCATATTTACATTTTCTCTCTTCTTCTCCACCAACACCATCCACCCCCAATAAATATAAATCCCCCATCTCTCCCTCTCTCTCAAGAAGAAGAAGAAGTTTTCTCTGTAACAAAGCGATGAGCGATCTTAAGGCCAAGTTTCTGGAGGTTTACTCCACCCTCAAATCAGAGCTTCTCAATGACGCTGCTTTCGAGTGGACCGATGATTCTCGTCAATGGGTCGAGAGGGTAAATTTCTTTCTTCCTTTCTTTCTTACCTCATTATGATAAATTCACTTCTTCACGTTGATCTGCAATTGTGTGCATTTTTATCCCTGAAATTTTAGCTGGATTTTGGATCTTTATCGAGATCTTGCTTCCCTTTCATTGTTGGTATTTGTGTTCTAATTTTGTTTTTTCTTGAGCACATTAAATTGATCATTAAATTGTGGGGTTCATTTTTAATGCGGCAATTTTTGTTGTGTTGAAGTATACAGTGCATTTCTTGGATGCACTTTCTTCTTGTTTCATTAGGTCAATTGCTTATTTAATGAGTTGCTTTGCTGCCTTCATCTCCTTGACTTAGTATATGATCTCTCACATTTTCAAAATTTATAGTGTTTTCTTTATTATGGATGCTATTAATTCCTCCCTCAGATCCAATCCAATGTTCTTACCCACTTTGCTTTTTAGGATCGAATTTTACCAACTTTGACCATTAACTCATACATTGAATAATTAGAAAATACTTTTGTAAGGTTTATTTAAAATAATTCATCATAATTTTTATTGATTTACTATATTAGATAACAATGGTCTAATGATTTAAGCAAAAGTAGACAAATACATTGGATGGAGGGAGTAGTTTTTATAAGGTATCCTTAATAGTGGAAAAGATGCTTGGTAGCACTTCCTCCAACTTCATATGATCTTTAAGATTCCAATCATTCCATTAGAAACAAAACAGGATGATTACAATTGTTTTTAAATAAGGATCCATACCTACTCTACCTAAGTGTGATTTCGGAATTTCAAATTAACTGCATGATAAAATTGTACTTGAGTATGTAGTTATAGATGATCACATTATACATATTGGGTGTGAGCTGTGGAAATTTGCCATTGTTCTTGAACTAATTTAGTTGTGGTTATTTGGTTTCAGATGCTGGACTACAATGTACCTGGAGGTGGGCATGAAAACTGATATAAATTGATTCATAAGTTTATGTATTTCTTTAATGTTTGATAGTTATCAAGATATCATGGTTTACAGGGAAGCTGAACCGCGGGCTCTCTGTTATTGATAGCTACCAGTTGCTGAAAGAGGGGAAAGAACTAAGCACTGAGGAAATTTTTCTGACATCTGCCCTAGGCTGGTGTATTGAATGGGTATGTGATCCATTAGCCTTTCTCTGGCAGTGACTGGAACTTTTTTTGTTCTTTTCATTACAGCTAAATAATGTAAAATCTTGACACTTTTATTTGGGTGGGTGGTGATGGAAAATGTTGCAGCTCCAAGCTTACTTTCTTGTTCTCGATGATATAATGGATGGCTCTCATACACGGAGAGGTCAACCATGTTGGTTCAGATTGCCAAAGGTGTGGTATTTCCCTAAAGATAGTTTATGTTCTTATATTTTGGTTGTGATATTGTATTTAGAGATAAAATCCCATTGAAATATTCACAGATTGGATTGATTGCTGCTAATGATGCAATACTACTTCGCAACCATATCCCAAGAATTCTCAAGAAACACTTCAAAGGGAAGCCTTATTATGTGGACTTGTTGGATCTATTTAATGAGGTGATGCATTCCACCTATTCATTGAACTTTTTCAACTCATTTTATTTTCCCTTTCCTAATGTTAACTGTTGTGACATTCTTCTTTCTTTTGGCCATCTTTCTTAACAGGTGGAATTCCAAACCACCTGTGGGCAGATGATTGATCTGATTACCACTCTAGAAGGGGAGAAAGATTTGTCAAGATATTCATTGCCACTGTGAGCTAGAATTGCTATGCAACTTTATCTTTTGTTCTTCATTACTTCCTTGTTATACCATCAAAAAATCGAAGTAAATATTTTATGCTCTATGCAGCCACCGCCGAATTGTAGAATACAAGACTGCATACTATTCATTTTACCTCCCGGTGAGTATATATCTTTTCCAGTTAAACACGCACCTTATTATTTTATATTTTCTCCACAATCAGACTTGTTCTTTAAATTTATATCATCAGTGTAGCCGACCCCTTCTAGTGGGATAAGGCTTCGTTGTTGTTGTTGTTCATGATGGATGGGCTTATTAGTGGAAACTAGATATGTGTTTCTCCTTATTTCATGTTTTATATTACCAGACTTAGCAATATCATTGTTAAACTTGGTCGTATTCACAGAAATCTTATTAATGGGTTCTGCTAACAAAGGTTATGCATAATGCATCCACAGGTGGCGTGTGCACTTGTCATGACTGGTGAAAATCTTGACAAGCATGTTGATGTGAAGAATATACTTGTAGACATGGGTATCTATTTTCAAGTACAGGTAAGCATCGTTGCTAGTTACTCGGGCACTTGGTGGATTTATCCATCTAGAAGGGATTTCTGCATTCCAAAGTCCAAACAGTTCTCTATTTTAGTCTCTATTTCAGTCTTGTGTAGTATATTTTTGTTTAATATTGATCTTGTGGGGCAATATACATTTGTCTTTGTTGTCGATTGTAGGATGATTATCTGGACTGTTATGCTGAGCCAGAGATTCTTGGAAAGGTACGTGAGAAAGAGTTCACTATATTATTCATCTTAGATGTCTCTCTTTAATTCATAAAAAAAATAAAATAAACATTGAGATTTATGGTGAAATATTGCATACTTTCAGATTGGAACCGACATTGAAGATTTTAAGTGCTCATGGATGGTTGTGAAAGCCTTGGAGCTTTCTAATGAGCAGCAAAAGAAGATTTTACATGTAAGTCTCAAACTGGATACTAACTTTTTATTCTATTGTTTTGATTAATTCTCCTTCGTCCAAAAAAAATTGAATCTTGTGTTGCAAGAAAACTAATCTATGGCCAAAAAAAGAATCTAATTTGAACAAAAGAAGCTTTTTCATCATGTTTAATGTTTTTATTTAAAATGAAAGTCTCCCAAACAAGTGGAGTATCGTAAATAAATATAGTAAATATTTTGTTTTCTTTTACAGGAGAATTATGGAAATAAGGATCCTGCTTGTGTAGCTAAGATTAAGGCGCTTTACAATGATCTCAAGCTTCAGGTTCATGTTCACTTTTGAGCACACAATGTTTCTCATTTGCGTTTGTGTTCAGCTCTTCTATAAGATGATAAATATATTTGTTTTTTTATGATTGTTTTCAGGACGTGTTTGCGGAGTACGAGAGCAATAGCTATGAAAGGCTGATTAGTTCGATCAACGCTCATCCAAGTGAAGCAGTTCAAGCAGTGTTGAAGTCATTCTTGTCCAAAATATACAAGAGGCTCAAATAGGAAAGCTTTGCTATAAAGAAATTCGCTTTGTAGTTATATATCACTCATTTATTGGATTCAAAGTGTTGGTAATTGGTATGTCCCCATTTGTTCTAATTGTATTCACATTATTATATACACATAAAATTGTAGCATAGTTTTAAAATAAAGACTCATTTTGAGTATAGTGAGACATCACATTCAAGTCCTAAAGGAAGGTTCATTTGATTTCAAGATTTTAGGGTTGTTTTTACTTTGAAGGCAAAAACAATGTACTCCTTTTTATCTTTTTCTTGAGATATGTTCTTTTGTTCTTATCAATTCAAGGCTTTGTTTGGTAATAAATGATTTCATTTACATGCTATGTAGTTTTTTTGGTATATATAGACATTATAGAGTATTGTAAAGGGCATTGGAAATATGTTTAAAGCCCGAGGCTTCAAACTTGGACTTCAAACTTTTTTTTCTCTATCACATCAATTTTAACCTCCTCTTCAAAAAAATACATTAATAAAAAAAACTAAAAGCATACTCTAGAGTATTATATTTAGCCTTGATATTGTTTTGTTTTTTTTATGGTAATACATTCTTTTGAATCTCATTAACGTATCAAGGTGTGTTTCCATTATTTTGAAATCCTCTATCCTCCGTTTCTCCATCTCTTCTTCCCTAAGATTGAACAACCACATTTGATTAACCATCTGTCGGCCGATATCGTCGTGAGGAAACGGAGCTGGACCTAGAACTTGACCCAACTGATTTAGCGTTCTTTCTTTTGATCAGCCGTGGAATAGGGTCCTTGTCATTGGAGTTGTCTAGGTTGACGGGGGCCTTTGTTTCGATGAGCTGATAGTATCCTCCGCATCAATCTCTAATCTCGACAGAGGATCTTTTCTCTAATAATCCGGCCTCGGGGTTGAAGAGTTGTTGCGATTTCAGTGAACGACTTAAAACTCTCCACAAATCAATGGGGACTTTGCCTTGGTGTTCGTCGTCTTGATGCCGGGGGTGACTTGCCACAGAATACCTGCATCGTTCGTCTTTCTATTCTTGGACCCGACGCAATCCTCGTGTGCTCCGATAAATTTTCAAACTTTTCTGTTAATGTGGCCCCATTTAGAAATGAGTTGGTTTCAGCTTCAGTAGAAGGAGTTTTTGTTTATTGTGGCAGAGAACTTCTTCTCAATACGATCCTACATTGCATCCCTCATTTGATAAGAACCTTTAAGAGATATATAATTTTACAAAAATATATAATTTAACACAAATATATAAAAAAGAACTTATATCAAATACATTAAACAAAGAGCATATAAAATTTACCAACGATATGATGCTTCGAGATGTCGACCCACGTAGACGCCAACAAAATTTCTTCTTTCGGTGTCCATTTTTGAATTGACCTGCTTCCTCGGTCAACGGTTTTTCGGTCCTCGATTGCGGCTTGTGAGTCTTAGAGTGTGCACTTTTTTTGATGCACTTGGTTCTGGTTGAGTTTCTAGAACTTACCTCAGGTCCCCTAGATTCACCAAAGTTTGGGTTCTGAAAAAAGTCGAATTATTCACGTATGTTCGGTATAGCTACATTACATACTCATTCAGCTCAAGACTGGACGGAGGACTCTTTGGATTCATGATAATAATTTAAAAATAAGAGAGGAAAATATGAAATATGAGAAAAAAGAAAGAATATAGAATGAGAATATGTTGTGTGTATTTTTTTAAAAAACGAGAGAGAATTTACGATTTATTGTTGATTTTTTTAAAAAATTTGGCAACGACCGAGAAAATGACCATTGGGGGGGGGGGGGGGGACGACTATGTCTGCTTCATCATGTATGTTAGACGTTTAATGCTAGGCGCATAACATCTAAATAACGAAGGAGGGGGCGGTGTTTAACGCCATAACGATGTTACATACCATTTTTGACGCAAAGGGTGTTACGCCTACTTCACTGCTAATCTGCTATAATGTTTAACACAATCTTTGGTTCAATGAATTTGAAAGAAAAAGAAAAGAAAAAAATTTTCTCTCATTTTCCTCATCAAAGTGCGTGGGAGAAATTTGGTTTTTCCTTTTCTCAATACAATTTGCCTTCTCATTTTCTTTTCCTTCTACTTTTCAATTTTTTCTTCTCTAACCAAACATAAAAAATTATTTTTCCTCTAGTTTTTTTCCATTTCCCTTTCAAATTCCTTTAACCAAACATAGTGTAAGTATCCAGCAGTCTCAATCACAAAATATGGAATATTAATTATATTGGGATTTCTTTTATTTTAATTGTTGGAAAATAAACCCCAGTGAATGAAAAAGGGGAAATGGAAAAAAAAGGTTAGGCAAGTGATTAGAGTATTTGGGGTGCACATGAAGGGGCTAGTGGAGTGATTGGTATTGAATTTTTGTTACCTTAATTCTTTGACTGATCGCACATGTCATAGGGTAGAGTCGTCATTAAAAGAATATTTTGAGGGACAAATTTTGTTCTTTTTGTCTCGAAATTGTTTTTTTCTTTTTAAATTTTTGCTATTTCAATCCAACACTTTCACTATTAATATTTAATAATATTTATATATAGATATATTTTAAAAAAATGTAATACTTCAAAACTACTTTTCAAAATAAATATATTGATACTAACCTTATATTACAAAGTATAACAGATCACATTTTCCCACAACCTATAGGGGTAAAACTTTATAAATATTGATTTAGAAAACTCAAATAACCAAATGTTCAACCTGATACTATCTCTAAGACTCTAACCATGACATTTATACATAAAAAGTAAACCTATTAAAGAGAGTAAGAACATCATGTTCTTCAATGCATCCTTACCATGGTATAATAATTTTTTTGTGTCGATTTTACATCCATTGATATTATATTTGATTGTTTAATTTCAACACCCAATATTTTTTCACGTAAAATATTACGGAATAGAAAAAATATCAAGATCTGAAAATATTTACTGATGGGCCGATATCTAGCGGGTGGCCCAAATATCTGACCCAGTAGGCGCCGGGTCAAGCTTGCGGTAAGGGCTTGAATCTGGGCCGGCCCAAAACGCTGGGCCCGAACCAACCTAATTCAAAAGACAGCTGGCAGAGCCAATTTAAAGGAGAAGACTCAGCTGGAGAACGGGGAGGAAGCCAGAAAAAGGGGATCGCGCCATTGGCGGAGTAGACTCCCTTTGATTGTGAGTTACCTTAATTATCTAAAATCCATGTATAAATAGAGGGGACCCACAGGGGATCCTCAAGCTGAATCAAGCTAATAATACTTACACAATTCTCGAGTTCTTGTTCTTATTTTTATTTCTCGTGATCCATTCTTCTGAATCGGATCATTTTGGTGGATTTATTGTCCATCATTTACTTAACGTGCTAACATGTAATGCTTACTATCATAGTCTGTTTTTTTGTTAATTGAAATAGTATGCTCAAGTATTAGCACCTTCCAATAATATCATTTGTTGATTTTTTTGCACTTTTTTTTACAATTTGTTATGTTTTTAATGTCATTTTGTCAACAAGGTAACACAGACACAGATAGAAAAAATTGGAGAAAATCTATTTGTACCTCATTTTGTACTTCAAAGATTTGTCTTGACACAAAATATAATTGTAATACTGGTATCATGCCAGTGTTGCACTTACATTTCGTGTCTGGGGAAACTTTTGAGGTACAAAATGAGATACAATATGCAATGAAAGTAGCACAACTCAAAAAAAAATTGTGCAAGGGTAGTCTCTCTTCAATTCTCAAAAGAGGATTTTTTTTTCCCAAATATTGTTTTCTGCAAAAATGCTATAAATAAGGCTTAATTACCATTTAGGGAGTATTTGAATATAATTTTGCAGTAAAATTTTAATTTCCTTTCCAAATCAAATGTTACCAAAAGGGTGATCTAATGGGAATTGTCTTCTTCCTCTTGTGCTTGCGAAAACTTCTTGTCCTCTGGTTTCCCCGACCATTGTTATTATTCTCAGTTATTGTCTTCTTTGATGAGCATGCTTCAACCTGAAAAAAGAAAAAAAAAACAAGAATTTAAAAGAAGAAAAAGAAGCACAAATTAAAATAATTATAGGTCTATCTAGGCATGTAATAAACTGCATGAAATGCATACCAACATATTCTAATATCTCATTTTGATGTATTTTTTGTTAAATAGTGATATGTATGGTGATTAGGATATTTAATTATTTATTAGTTAATTAGTATTTATTATTTAATATTATTTAGTTAATAGGGTTTAGGGTTTAGTATGGGCATGAGCCCATTAGGTCAATTAGCGTATCGTATTAGTCTCTATATATTGTAATCCTTCCCCGTTATTATGGAATCAATCAATAATCAAGAATTATCTTAATCTCTCGTCTCTATTTTCTTCGAGCTTGAAAACGCTCGAAGTTTTCCTTCTCTCTTTGCTTCCCCGTCTTGGAGCTTGAAGAACGCTCGAAGTTCTTCCCTATCCGATACGATATTCGTATCAATTGGTGCTTTCATTCCTTGAACTCGCCAAAAAAAACCAAAAAAAAAGAAAAAAAATCACCACAACCGCACGCCCTATTCCTCCTGCTTCTCGCAATCTTGGACGCAGGAGCACCGCCGCATCCACGAATTTGTGTGTCGCTACAATCTGGGATTCTGAGTTTTTTGGAGGGCCGACATAGTGCTTTTGGATTCTGAGTTTTTGGAGCCCCTTTGTGATTTATTTGAGGCAGCCCACTAATTGGTGCATAAGGGAGTACATAATCGCAAGACACAATTGGTGCATTATCGCCAGACACAAATCCAGTAGTTGCTCCAGTTTGTCCAGGTAATTTGGATAATTATGGAGTACTTTTTGTGATATTTTTGTGTGGTGGTGTTAATTTTGATAATGGAGTATGCGTTGGACGGGCTTCTTGATTTGCTAGAGGAGGTTCTTTATGGAGAAATTGAGTATGATGAAGGGGTGTGTTTGATTTTTGATCAAGTGTATGAAATTATTATGAAGCTCCGATCGATCCGTAATTTTGAAGGTCAAGTTGATTATGATGCGCTCGACATAGAAATTTTTTGCTCGGTACAAGATTTGGTTCGCGGACCTCTAATTGTGCCAAGTCAAATTCCTTTTGAGTTACAAATTTTTAGAGCACATATTATGGGTATTATACGGAAAGTGATAGGCACTCCACCTTCTCCACCAACGTTGCCCCTAAGATGTGACGGAACTAAACCCGTGCAGTGGTTAGCTACTGTATGTGAGTATTTCCAGTTTTATGAAGTCCCTTTAGTTGATCGTTTGAACCGCGTAACATCAATGTTAGAGGGCTCTGTATTGGCTTGGTTTAATTGGCGTATGCGTGGCGGCTTAATTGATGGTTGGGAGGATTTTGTGGAAAAATTCAAAATTCAATTTGCTCCGTTACATACTTTGGATTATATTTCTTTTGAAAAGACATCAGAAAAAGCTAGAGACACATTTGTCCACATGAGGGAAGATGCCACTACACTCTTTGCCATGACTATGAAGGACATAGATGCGTCAAAAGAATCAAGTGTGAGGTCTCATATCAAAGAGGACAATTATAACGAGTCTGGCATCATTGGCGATGATGGTGGTGCTATTGCTGCAGATGATAGTGTTAATATTCAGAATGATTCATCATCCTCCAAGTCAAGTTTTACACCCCATGTACTATATGTGCCACTAAATGCATTAGTTGGGGTGAACATTTTCGAGTATGAAATTCTAAGGAGTGCAGACAAGGCCGCAGATGAAGATTATACGCAAGCGGACAACTTAGTATCATTTGATACCATCAAGTTATTTGACATTGATGATGCTGTCAAGTCCGCGTACCAGGTTTCAAAGGAGGTGGTTCAAGACAAGTTTTGCCTTCTCTTATCTCTCCACTGCTACTCTTCAATCGGCATGCTCCATGCAAAATGCTCAGGAGATAGACTTCGCCTTTGGGTCAACATTTGGTCATATGTCCAAAAACACGAATGGGAACCTCCACCTTGAGGACAAGGTGGTTTCTAAGGGGGTGGGAATGATATGTATGGTGATTAGGATATTTAATTATTTATTAGTTAATTAGTATTTATTATTTAATATTATTTAGTTAATAGGGTTTAGGGTTTAGTATGGGCATGAGCCCATTAGGTCAATTAGCGTACCGTATTACTCTCTATATATTGTAATCCTTCCCCGTTATTATGGAATCAATTAATAATCAAGAATTATCTTAATCTCTCGTCTCTCTTTTCTTCGAGCTCGAAAACGCTCGAAGTTTTCCTTCTCTCTTTGCCTCCCCGTCTTGGAGCTTGAAGAACGCTCGAAGTTCTTCCCTATCCGATACGATATTCGTATCAAATAGTTACATGCTTTGACCATAAATTAAATATAATCTAAATAAAAAAATGTTATAAAATTTGATATATCAAAACTAGATTCTAAGATAAATCTAACAATACAACAACAACAACAACCCAGTTAAATCCCACAAGAGTAGGGTCTGGGGAGGGTGTGTGTACGCAGACCTTGCCCCTACTTGAAAGTAGAGAGGCTGTTAAATCTAACAATATTAAATTTATATTATAATTTAATATACTTTTCTCACAATTTGTAGTCAAAGTGTGTGATTTTTTGACCAAATATTATTCAAAATGGGTAATGTTTTGTGGGACGGAGAGAGTAGTATTTTAATTTTCAATTGGTACCCTTTTTTTGCACTCAGATTGGTACCCTTTTTCGATTTAATTTTTTCATTTGATTTTTTTGGGTCAAAATTTGTAGACTATGTTTTTTTATTTTTTACTATTTAGACGTATTTTTCCAATCGACTTGTTTGATTTTTCTCTCGTTTAAACAAATTACAACTATAGTATATATTTCATTTTTTTTTTGAGAATGGTAATAAATAATAAATAATAATACCTTGCAAGAAATGCAGCAAAAGCGATAGAGGTGAGGATCATGCAGTTTTCTTTTGCAAAAGTCACAAGTCTCTTTCTGGTCTGAACATTGGGAGCCCGAACCGTTGTGTGGCAGTGGGTTAAATGATATTATCCACTTCTTGTTGCACTTGTATGTCTGCACCATTGTGTAACATACAAAAAAAAATCTAGCTTTTTTATTATTTTTTCAAAATAATTTATATATTTTTTGTTTTTTGTAAAAAAAAGGTACGATTCAAAATGTTTCTTTCTTCAAAAAAACACTAAATTTTCATTATATGCACCTGTATTTTGGAGATGTCAAGGTGAGCTCTGATCTCATCAAGCGGAACAACATCCTTGTACACGTGTCGGTAAATCTTGAGCAACTTGTGATCATCATGATGGGAGTTGCCGTTATCGGGCGATAACGAGATGCAGTGTCTGCACAAGGCTAAGTCACAGTCTATGCAGTATCCGTTCAATTCACTATTTTGAAGTTGACTGTGAATTTCGCATCCACCAAAAAATGTCTTCTTTAGTAAAGATTCCACCCACTTTGGAACTTCCATAATCTTCTCCTTTTCTTCTACTTCTTCTTGTCCCAATTCGTACTTCAAAACCATGAAAACAAGACTTAGCAATTGAATATAATTAAGTTGAAGGACAACAAATCAAATGTTTGTACTTTAATTAAAATGAACAAAATTCTTGAAAATATTCAATTAAAGTTTAAAAAAATTCTAAAATTAAATTCGTCCTCGCATACCTGTCCACATGATTCTTGAGTACTTGCAATTGAATTCTCTTCTTTCTTTATATTCATAGTTGAGTCTTGTTTGTTTGTTTGATCACAAGAGAATAACAATGTTTTAATTATTTAAAAACTTGCTTTTAAGTAAAAACTAAGAAGAGATAGATATTGTTGATTGTTTTTTTTGAATGAAATAGAATTATGAAAATGTGTTTTTAAAATGTGAAATGAAAGTTTACACCACGTTTATATATTTAAGAGAGACAAATTAGCGTAATTTAATTCAGTTACTTCAATTGACATTTTAGAAATTGTCCATATCTAGACTCGAGTACGCTCCATTTATTGCATTAAATGGCAAAGTGAATAGATTTTCTTAATTTGGAATCATGATATAAATATATTTCTTTATTAACCTTGCCACCAAATGTGATACCCTTTTCCATGATTTGAATTTTAAAAATACTTCAAAAAAATTGTTTGTCCATGTTATATGCCATTGGTTTACTTTTGTAAATGGGTACCATTGCTGAGATTAAAATTTTATTTTCAAATAATTCTTTGAGCTAGACCTGAAAGAACTCTAAGATAGAATTCATATCAATTGTAAATTTGTGCACTAGTTGTTACTTTACTTACTCTCACTCTCAACTTTAATTTTCCTCACTTGGACATATTGCTCCTCGTCCTTGTGTAAGAATGCAACCTTTATTCGACACTCGTCAATTGTAGGGTTTCAATAGTACACTTTTTACATTTATTACCGCTAAAATATAATATTGTACGTGATACTTATAATATTTAGCTATCTCCTCTTATTTTACTAAAATAAAATTACCTCCATCATGTTGACATCTAGTAATGTAGTGTCAATAATCATGTCCTTTTGAAAAGCGTCATCCTCTTTCAGAGCGTAGTCATTAGTACCTTGTGATAGTTCGGTGTGAAACAATATAATGACGAAATCAATAAGAATCATGGTGTTTCCTATGGTATATCTACTAGTGATAGTTCGGTGTGAAACCATGACGAAAATGTGTCTCATTCACCGCCTCAAAGAACATGTTTTTGCAAACTTTACATAGACATCACAAGTCATCCTCTATTCAATTCACCTTGAATGAGATTGATAATACTTAATAATAAACTTTTTCATTTTTAAACCCCATATGTATTTATGAATCTCATCTTAATCATGTCGGTTGTATATTGAATCATGATTTTGTACGTAATCGCTCATTGTTATGCAAATTGAAAAATTCAAACAAATTCGACATAACGAACAATCATAATTAAACAATAAATTCATCACAATGAAACAAATTAAACAATCATTTCTTACCACTTACCCAACTTAACCCCTCCATGCTCCAACCGACCCCCACCCCTCTTGCACCCCCACTCTTCCCCAACCTCTGCTGTCGGCCCCACCCCACCCAAGCCATCTCTATTCTCTAGTCCCAACCTCCTACTCAGCCAATACTAAAAAATTCAATATAATTTATCTAAACTAAAAAATATGAGACGAGGGAAGAAGTGAAATATAAATTGGTCAATTCAACATGTTTATACGAGACTAGAGTGATACTAGAAAATCGATATCAAGTTGTATCCTAGTTTGTAACCTTTATCACACATTTCTTATCGATTCTAAAAATGTGTGAGGGAGGGAAATTAGTATCCAGGTTGGGGAATACTTTCTAGTGTAGTATTTTTGTTTGGGGCAATATTTTGATCTTTCTTTGGGTACAAAATTGACTTGGGTTTGTTTTCAAAACCTGGTCAACGATTTCTTTCCAGATTCCAATTACGTTCCCCTTCGTCTCTCTTCTTCGTCCATCACCCCGGCGCCGCCAAGAATCCCCTGTTCTCGCCTCATGTTCTGCTCGGCAGTATGTCGGCCTTTCATCAATCCAAACCGGGAGCAAGCTCACCTCTCCTCCGGGCAATCTTTTCTTTCGTTCTCAGCTTATCTTCCCTCACCCCATCAGCAGATTGCCGCTGCAGCGACGGCTGCGACCTAGCTCTGGCCTCATACTACGTTTGGCGCGGCACAGATCTCACCAAGATTTCATCCCTCTTCGACACCTCTCGCTCGGAAATCATTTCATACAGCCCCCGCGAAAGTGTTCCGAACCAAGATAGCGTTATTGCCGATACCCGGATCAACGTTCCCTTCCGATGCGACTGCCTGGAAAACGGCGAGTTTCTGGGTCATGTCTTTTCCTACCCCGTGAAATCCGGGGACACGTACGACAAAGTGGCGAAGACGGAGTACTCCAATTTGACGACTGTTGACTGGTTGAAGAGGTTTAACAGTTACCCGGAGAACAACATTCCGGACACCGGGGCGAGGTTGAACGTGACGGTGAATTGCTCCTGCGGGAACAAGGATGTCTCCCAGGATTATTCTTTGTTCATCACCTATCCCATGAGGCCCGGGGAGAGTTTGGCGTCCGTGGCGAACGTGGCTAACGTCAGTCAAGATTTGGTCAGAAGGTATAATCCGGGAGTGAATTTCAATGGGAGTGGGCTGGTATATGTTCCTGGAAGAGGTATTTGTGTTTTTTTTGCAGATGCATCATTCATGTCCTAGTTAGATTTCTCATTTCTGTTTGGAAAGAGGGAACTTTGTTGTCTTTAATGAAGCATTGATTTTAAAGATTACTGATTTTTCTTTGGAGTAAAGAAATGGAGCCGGACCCTCCTCGGATCACCTCGCTAACCTTGTGGTTCATTGATTTTCTTGCAGATAAAAATGGGGACTTTCCACCATTTCCGAAAAGGTAGTTTTTAAGAATGCTGTTATCACATAGAAGAATCTTGCACATTTTTGTTTGGGTTTTCACAATGGGCTAATTGTTTTGTTCATTCTACTTTTGTTCTGCAGCACAGGTGGCCTCTCCTTGTCCAGCCACAAAGTTGTCTTCTTGATTGTGATTTGATTCAAACTTATATTGTTTCTCTATATCACCAGGGCAATCTGCTGCAGTTAAAGCTGTGATATCTGTTGCAGCAGTAGGAGGAGTATTTCTATTGGCAGGTTGCATTTATGTAGTATTTTACAGAAAGAAGGGAGAGAAGATTTCATTGCTTTCACTATCTGAAAGTCGATCCCATATAACCGGTAACAAGAGTTGTTAATCCCTTATTATCTTTAACAATTTTGTAAGTAGGCGGATGCCTGTTTGGTTTGCCTCTGAATAAATTCAAAATTGAAGAGCTTCAAAGAATTAGAGCATTGATCTTTTCTTGTCATCCATGTTGAGTGAATCTGATGCAGATATTTTCGGTCAACTGATCAGTATTATGTTGTCTATGGGGTTATTAGGGTTAGAAGCCAGTGCACTTAAGGATACAGACCTTGGAGCTTCTCCGGTCTTTTCAGGCATAACTGTGGAAAAATCTGTCGAGTTCTCATATGAAGAGCTTGCAAAAGCAACTAATGACTTCAGCCTTGCAAATAAGATTGGTGAAGGTGGCTTTGGTGCTGTTTACTATGCCGAGCTTAGAGGAGAGGTTTGCCGTTGTTCTTATATGGATTTTCTTAATGCCTAGTTGACTTTTTACTTCATTAGCAAAACGAAAATTTCCTTTTTCTAGTTCTTCAGCATATTGAAGCTAATCACTTAAACTTCTGCTAATCACTTGCAGAAAACAGCTATTAAGAAGATGGATATGCAAGCATCAAAGGAGTTTCTAGCTGAACTGAAGGTTTTGACAAATGTTCATCACCTCAATCTGGTACTGTTTGTTGTGTTTTTTTTTTTTTACAAATATGTAAATTATTAATTTATATTTTGGTGTATATCACTTTGTTCTGTTCAGTCCTTTTGGGGATGCTGTTTTTTACAGAGTATTTTTCCTTCATATTTTGTTTGTATTAAATTTAGGTGCGCTTGATAGGGTATTGTGTTGAAGGTTCTCTCTTCCTTGTGTATGAATATATAGAGAATGGGAACTTAAGCGAACATCTGCGTGGTACAGGTAATGCGGTGTGAGAAATTGAACTACACGCCCCCCCCCCCCTCGTCCCACTATTTTTGAGGCATGAGGCAGTGTGACACATGTTAAAAAAAGTGGAATTATGTGGTTGATGATATTGTATGGAACAAAAATAGTATTCCCTCCGTCCCAATTTAGGTTTCTTGTTTACTATTCCTCAGGTTAAACTTTAACCACATTCTTTACTCATTTTCGCTACCCATTTCAAAAAATAATAGTGTTGTCACATCTATACCCGTAGAACTTTTGATGTAGCTTTTAAATATGTAATTTTTATTTATTAATTTCAAACCAATCTTTAAATAAATTGAATTCAAATTTGGGACAGAGGGAGTAGGACAGACAAAAAAAGTTAAACGGGACATTGTATTCTCGGAACTCTACTGTTTTTTAATCACTTGATGCATTTTGGTTGCAGGTAGGGACCCACTAACCTGGTCAAGTAGGGTGCAAATAGCACTGGACTCGGCCAGGGGTCTTGAATATATACATGAGCACACGGTTCCCGTGTACATCCATCGCGACATCAAATCAGCAAATATCTTAATAGACAAAAACTTCCATGCAAAGGTATTATCAATGCTTCTTCGAATTCCACGTTTTGGAATATGGGAAAAAATAACTTAGAATATGGTTTGTATGTCATGATAATGCAGGTTGCTGATTTTGGTTTGACGAAACTGGCTGAAGTTGGAGGTTCATCTTTGTCAACGCGCCTTGTTGGCACTTTCGGATACATACCCCCAGAGTAAGTTTTGAATATATAGTGATGTGGAAGATTTTATTTATTTATTTATATATTTTAATGAAAGAAGATCGTGAGTTGAATTATGCCATTTTACAAATCGTTTTACAGAGCTCAGTATGGAAACGTTTCGCCTAAAGTCGATGTCTATGCTTTTGGAGTTGTGCTTTATGAGTTAATTTCTGCCAAGGAAGCTATAGTGAGGGCAAATGGTTCTGTTGCCGACTCAAAGGGCTTAGTTTCTTTGGTGAGTTTTGTTCCATACTTTTGTATCATCCTACATTTTACAAAGAGTAAATTCCAAGAATTGTCCTCTATATTTGGGGATATTCCACATTTAATGTACTAATTCATGAAATTCCATTGATTGATCACTTCAATTGTGAGCATCGTCAATTTGAGTCCTTTTTCCATCAAAGGTCTTCAAAATGATACATTATCGAACGACTAAGATTAGCAATGTTCCAAATTTTAAAGGACCTTGGTATTTAATGACAGAGGACTAAAATAGGAAACGTTCACAAATAATGTGGACCTACAATGGAACTTGTGTAATTTACATTAAAGTATAAATAAAAACGGGGAGCTTTGGGTTATTCATCCCATCAAGACCCCCGCCCCCCACCACCATCACCATCCACACAACTCTCATTTCCAGGACCAACTCGCTGGCCCATAGCTCATGCCCAAGCCCAGTCCAGTAGTTTGGGTTGGGCCCATCAACACTTTCCCGTTGATGTTCCTAGGCTAACAATGGTGTGGTTGTTTTCTTCCCATGGGTCACCACACAGTTTGAAGAAGTTCTAAATCGAGCAGAACCCAATGAAGGCCTTGGCACACTGATTGACCCTAGACTTGGAGACGCCTACCCATTGGACTCTGCCCGCAAGGTACATCCATCTTTAACTTTGAATCTGGTATTTATGGTGATGTATTCTTTTCAAGTAAACTAAAAACTTAAAACTGCTGAACTGACACGAGTCTGTCTGTCACTCTTGGCAATGACAGTTGGCACAGCTTGCCAAAGCTTGCACCCATGAAGACCCTGAAATGCGACCTAGTATGAGATCGGTTGTTGTTGCTCTAATGACACTTTCGTCCTCCACGGACGACTGGGACGTTGGCACCTTTTATGGCAATCAAGGCCTCATAAATCTCATGTCCGGAAGGTAGTAAGATTGGCAAACCAACATTTCATCAGTTCATAAAGTTCACACTTTGCATTTTTTTATCACCCCATTCTTGATTGTACATTTGTACATAGTACTCCGAAATAATCTGTAATAGTTTGATGAGTGTAATACATAACTGCTCTGCCACATAAATTGCAAGGGGCTATCGGCTCTCCTATAGCCACAGAAACTCGTGCTCCGTAAGTCCTCCCTCCATTACCTTTTGAAATCCAATAAATTGCTGGGAGGTACCTCTAGTTTTGTGGTAAGAACTACCGGGTACCTCCAATTTTATAAATATACTCTCAGGTACCCTACATTATAAAACAACATACTAAGAGGGGATTTTCCATCCATTCTCCATCCATCTTGAGTATTTCCGTCAAATTCATCATCATCATCATCCATCATCATAACCATCCCCATCATCATCACCACCACCATCATCATTAGTCTCCCGCCACCATCTCCATTTTCGTTCTTCCTCTTCTTCTTCTTTTCTTCTTATTCTTCTTCTTCTTTCTTCTTCTTCTCCTCCTCCACCTTCCACTCCCGATCTTCCAAACCCTCAACCCCTCACCCTTATTTCTTCTTCTTCTCCTTCTATTATTATTACTACTACTATTATTATTAATATAATTAATGTTATTATTATTATTATTATTATTATTATTATTATTACTATTACTATTATTATTAAAAATAATCACCAAGGCTCAAGTGACATTGGAGGGCAATGTCATGGGATGACCCGGAGCGCTCCGGTAAACTTTTTAACCTCCCTACCCGGCCCCGACCTGAACACACCCCTACCACCTTCAATTACACCTCACAAGTTGATTTTGAATTTGAAGTCAAATCTTCCCATAAAAATAATAGTGAAAGTATTATATAGTTTTTTTAAATAATAATAAAAGAAGAATAAGAGAATATTACTTCGTAATAATGATAAACAATAGCGGTAAAAGGAAATTATACTTTGTAATAAAAAATAATACTCCTTTGTTCTAAAAAACACTTCTTTCATTTTTTACTTTCAACAAAAAACTTCCACTTTCTATTAAAAAAATCATTTTTACCCTTCCTTTCTCATACCTATGACATCATACTTTTTCTATAATAATTTATCTATAATATCTTACTTTTACTCATCACATCAGGGGCAAAATTGGAAGTCAACTACAATTTAACACTTCCTTAATTTTTTAACTTTTTCAAAGTAGGAATTCTTTTTGAGAACAGAGGGAGTAATAATTAGTTTTAATAAAAATTATTAATATTAATTTTGAATATTAACGATAAAAATTTAAAAGAAGAAAATAATACTTTGTAATAAATAATAATAATAATAATAATAATAATAATAATAATAATAATAATACGTAGTCACAATAAGAATGATGATTTTTTTTTTAAACCAAAAAAATGAAGATGATGATGATGATAACAATAATAATAAAAATAATGATAATTGTAATAATAATAATAATAGTAATAATAATAATAATAATAATAATAATAATAATAATAATAAGGAGAAGAATAAGCAATAAGGATGAGGGGTGGGGGATCTTGAAAATAGGAAGTGAAAGCTAAGGAGAAGAAGAAGAAAAAGAAGAACAGGGAGAGGTGGGGGAAGTACACGTAAAGGGGATGATGATGATGATGGTGTTGATGATGATGATGAACTTGACGGAAAAATTGGGATGGATGGAAAATCCCTTCTTAGTATATTTTTTCATAATTCAGGGTACCTGAAAGTATATTTTTAAAATTGAGGGTACCTGGTAGTTCTTACCACAAAACTGGGGATGCCTAGGAGCAGTTTTTTGTTTTGAAATCTCTTATGAGATTAACCACCTGTAATATAGTCAACCCACACAGCGATCTGCAAAGTCTGATGAACTCTGTATTATTTGTGTATGTCACGTATTCGCTCTACCTGCCCACCAAGATGCCAAGTTAATATATAGTGCTCAACCCTAGTGAAGATGAACTAAAAATCTAGGAAAACCAAACCGATGTTCAAGTGTCCTCAGCACTCCGAGTTTCCATGTAACTCTTAGGTACTCCCTTCTTCGTTACCACCAGACTCCTTTGCTAATGGAAATTCTTCAGTAGAAAGGTGTGATGAGGATAGCTTAATGCTAAAACACTAACTACATACTATCAACGACCATTGGGTTTGTCAAAAAATAACGTCAGCCCTATATGGGGTAAACACAACATATGAAGGACTAACACCTTTTCCTTCTCTTCCTCCCCTCCAATCCAAAGAGGACCTAATAGTGGGAGAGAAGTCCACAAAATTCAACAAATATAACTACGGAGTATACACGAAGTCTCACTTGGCCAGAATGGCGTTGCCAGTTGCGAACGAAGGGTAACGACCTGTTGATAATTGGGCACTCATAGTTGAACCCTAGAGCCATTGACCTTGGCTCTGGTGGAAAGAAAGTAGTTGACGCCTAATCTATTAAACATCTGATAAAAAAAATATGAATATCAAAAAATTTAAAAAGAGTTAAATGCGAAGAGGATCGATTCAAAAAGTCTAGATAGGACTTCTAATAAAAAGGGAGAAGTACCTTTACAAAGGAGTAAAAGGTGATGACAGTGCCAAGATAGAAGTTATATTCTTTTTGTGACCTAAATAGAAATTCACGTCACCACTCCCACATTGCACATTGTTAGATTGCCACGCCACACTGCCACCAGAGCGTCGCCGCTGGAGTTTCGTTGCCAGAGCTCCATCGCCGGTGTTAAACCCCGTTGATCATTGTTTTATCACCACATTGCCACTACGCTCCACCATCATGCTTCCAGAATATTTACATTGTTAAATTATCATTGCATTGCCATCATTTACACTACAAAATTTCAATTTAGGGAATAAAAATAATGAATTATTTTGATAGCAAGTTACTTCTTTATAGGGACATTTATTTAATAAAAAAAATGGCCGCTCCAATGGCTCATGTTGTTTTTTACCTCTAGTGTTAGAGTCTACTTAATTTATCTTATCTCAGTGACCGTTTGACTAGGACTAGGGGATAAGACACATTATTTTTTTTGTGGAAAGTGGACCAATGTAGGAAGAAAAACCATAACTTAAATTCCTACTAAAAGGTAAAAACATGTGATTTCCATGGGGTAGATATATTATAAGAAATGTTAAAGCCACAAATAAAAAACTACTAATTTGTGAATTTAAATATTCACCTTTTTAATCTAATGAGACCACTTTATTCTTTCAAGAGATTTCAAAAATAGTAAATTCATAAGTTTGGTCTATTTTATTTGTGATTCTAACATTTTCCATATATTACACATTTAGATGTACCTCGAATATTGTAGAATCAATTTATGAAAGTGTGTATGTTTAAAGAAAAATGAGTGTTTTCAATAATTAAATAAATAATACTCACCCCATCTCAAATTAAGTTGTTTGTTTATTATTCATATGGTCAAAGTTTATTCACTATCTTTTTCTATTTTCGTTACTTATTTGATAAAACAATATAGCCGTGTTACCACTTGTTTCGTAGAACTTTGATAAAGTTTTTCAATATGTAAAGTTTATATTTTAATCCTATTCAAATTTTCAAATAAATTGTATGTAAAAAAAATCAAGCAAACATTGTAAATTGAAACATGCGATTTAAATTGAGATGTGAGAGTACTAACATTTACGAAAATATAATAAAAGTAGACAAAACAAACATCTAAAAATTATAAATACGTAATGAATATGCATACATCCGGGTGTATAATATGACATGTTTAGTTTTTTTTAGTAAATTTTCAAAATGGTACTCAATAACTATGTATTTTTTCAAATTAGTCTCCAAAATTAACTAATTCCCAAGATGACACTCGTTAATTGAAAATAATGCTCAGTTCAGTCTCCCGACTAATGACCGTTATTACGGCGTTAAAACAATGTTAAACTTTATACTACCTTTCCAAAATAGTACTTTCTAACTCGGTGTTTTATCAAATTGATCTATTTCTGAAATAAAAATTCATTAATCATAGAAAAATATTTTAAATTCTATAGGATGATAATATAATATTTAAAATATAAATTTATTTTTATAAATTTAAAATTAAATATTTTCTATTATTTATCAATATCTAGAAGAACAGTGTGTAAATAAAATGTTTAATAATCATTAAAGAAATCATTCTAAATAAGAGTAAAATATAAATGAAGTACCAAAATAGGAGCTCTCTCTCTCTATGTTTAACTCCTATTTATGGTGTATTTTTCAACGTTTATTAAATATTTTGTTTACATGATATTTTTTAAGTAATTGTAAATAATCTAAAATGTTACTTTCAAATTTATAAAATTATATTTATAGTGTTTAGTATTATATTTTCATTATATAAAATTGAAAATATTTTTTCATAGTTAATATATTTTTATTTCAAAAATGGACCAATTTGAGAAAATACCAAGTTCGAAAGTACCATTTCCAAAAAATAGTACTCCGTATATGGCTTAAATGTTTTTTAACGTCGTTTTAACGGCCGCTAGTCAGGAGGACTAATTTGGAAAAAGACAGGTGTTAAGTACCATTCTAGAAAGTAGAAATTAACTCTTTTTTTTAAATTTTTTTGGGAAAAAGGGAGTGATTTTGATACTTGTGATTATCACAATTTTAAGCCCATGTTCTTTGAATGCTTTTATTATTAATCACATTAAATCCCCGTAATTATGATTCCATTTCAAGGACATCAATTGCATGCTTTCAGGAATTTGCTCGTCTTTACTCATCGGTTCAACGGTGGCCGCACGCAGGAGATTATCTGCGTTGCCGTCATCAATAGCCGTTACATTAACTCAATTTAACATGCATTCTTTCCCGACATCCATTCCTCTCTCAAAAAACAAATATCTGTCCATTTCTTATTTATTATTCCTACATATATATTAAAAAAAGATTAAAATAGGAGTAAAACATTGAAAATATATCAAAATATTATTTTCGTGTTTTTATTGTCCAAATAGGAGTTAAAATGTATTTACATTACCAAAAAGTAATGTGCACGTGTACACAGTGCCACATTACTTTCACATTACCACAGTATGAATTTCTATTTCGAAAATAAAAACATGTAAGTCCTATTTTGGTACTTTTTTATATTTTATTCTTATTTAAGGTGATTTCTACTATATATTATTCCCTCGCTTCCAATTTAAGTTGCATGTTTATTATTTATAGAGTCACATTTTAACCATAATCTCTAATCATTTGAGAAAAATAATATAGTCTTGTAACATCTTCTTTTGTAAAGGTTTTGATATAATTTTTAAATGTACAAGTTTTATTTTTTAATTTCATACTAATTTTTAAATAAATTGAATTGAAAATAACTTCAGTCAAAACCTCGTAAACAACAAGCAATTAAGACACATTAACAATTTTCACAACAAAAATACAAAATTAAACAATGAGTTCAATTAAGTATTATTAGATACGCATTACATTATACTCCTTCCGTTTCTCAAAAGAGTTCCTCTTTTGACTTTAAGGGAGAATAAGGAAGTGTTAAATTGTAGTTGAGTTTCCAATTTTGCCCTTGATGTGATGGGTAAAAGTAAAATGTGATAGTTTAGTTGTTAGTGAAAAAGTATGATGTGATAGGTAGGGTATGAAAAAGTAGGTGTAAAAGTGGTTTTTTAATAGAAAAGGGAAGTGTTTTAAGAAAAACAAAAAAAATGAAAGATGAAGGGTTTTAAGAAACGGAGGGAGTATTTTTTACATAACGAATGTGGAATTAAGTATGTCTATATTCATTCTAAATATACAATATTTTAGAAATTTAAATAAACAGTTATTGTAGATTGGATGAAGTATAGAGTAATACTCTTCTTTGTTGCAATTTGTTTATCTAGTTTAACTTTTGGTATTTACATTGGACAAATTATATTGAGTAATTAAACAATTTTACATTCTATATTAATTTAATTAATAAAAGTATTCAACATTAAACAAATGCTTATCAACCTCATGGTTCACCTTAGGTCCACCGTAATTTGCCGTAATTACTCGTAATAAATTAATACTCTGCAATAATTACTGGGTATAATATTGCCAAATTAGTCTTCCATTTCCAGTTTCAGCTGACGTTTTTTTTTGTTTTCTATGTTCCAATCCATGTTCATTTTCTGTTCTTTCTCCATTGCTGCCAAGAAGAAGCTCCATAAAACGCTGTCGTTCTGTTCTTCACACTCTTAGCAGGTACTGGAAAATACGCTTCAACAATTCTCTGATTAATGTGTGCATGTTGTTTAGCAGTGATTAATCTTGATTATATTGCTTGATAATGCTGGGATTTGGCAAACCGAAAGGCTATTCCCCATAGATTTTCATATTTTGGGTTTTTTGAATCAAACTGCCAACTGCAAAACATTCTTTTTTGTCACAAGTCAAATCAGTCAAAATTGGTCAAAACAGCCCAAAGTCATCTCGTAGGCAAAATTCCAATAATGCCCTATTTCAGGTTGCTATGTCGTAGATTGTTTACATGTAATGGCTTTTTTTTTATTGTTGTTTGGAAATTTAATTGTTTTGTTGAAGTCATGGCTTGAGGTATATTGAGATGAGATAGACCAATGAGGCAATGAGCCTTAGTTTTTTCTACATCTGCCTCAGAGTATTTGTCTAGTTATAACTTTTTGTAATAAACAATTTCAACCTTTAATCTATAATTAAATAATATATATATATTGTATATTAATTAAATAAAATAATATTTTGATATTGTTTTATAAAACGAATCCAATAAAATTATTTTTGTATTAATATCTAATACCGAATTTATTTAAATTATGGTCAAAGTTTGTCAATTTTGAAAGTGGATAAATACCCAAGCACGGGAGTAGTTAGTGTTGGTGTATTTTATGACTTAGTTTATAGCGAGTGCTTGTGTGCTTTGTGCTTTATGTCTAGTTCTTATACTCGGCTTATACTCTTCTTTTTATACATTTGCACTTTGTTTCTTTGTTTGTATTAATGTATATGGATATGGATCTCTTGGAAACAATCTCTCTATTTCATAATAGACTGTGTTTGTTGTCGTCGTTGTTGTTGTTGACAAGTGTTTTTTTTTTTTTGCATTACAGGAAAATATATTCATTTTGAAGCATAGGAATGGCAACACTGAGTGACATAGGCGTCGGGGCAGCAATCAACATCCTGAGTGCATTTGCCTTCCTGGTGGCATTTGCCATTCTCAGAATACAACCTGTCAATGATAGGGTATACTTCCCAAAGTGGTATCTAAAGGGGCTAAGGAACAGCCCCTTGCACTCCGGGGCGCTTGTACGCAGGTTTGTCAACTTGGACTTCCATTCCTACTTGAGGTTTCTTAACTGGATGCCCGCTGCACTGCAAATGCCACAGGCTGAGCTCATTGACCATGCCGGATTAGATTCTGCTGTTTATTTGAGGATTTACTTAACAGGGTAAATACTTGCATCTTCTCCTTCTTTAGGAGCTAGGGAATTCGACCATGGTTAAATAAATGTTCATGAATGCTCGTATTCTTTATTTTGTTGCAGGCTTAAGATATTTGTTCCTGTTGCTATCGTCGCTTTGACAGTCATGGTTCCAGTTAATTGGACAAATCGCACGTTGGAGGAATCCAATTTGACGTATAGTGATCTAGACAAGCTTTCAATATCAAATATACCCATGGGATCTCAGAGGTTAGCAAGACTTCCATTCCATAGTTAGTGCATTTCAATGTCTTTAATTTGTAGTTGGTTAATTGATATACTTTATAAAAGTGCATTCTAACTTCTAAGGAGCCGTAGAAACACAAACATTAGATTGTCAATGTGCTTATAAATGTGTATTTTAAGATGTTATAATTCTTGACTTGTGTTTATGATTTTTCTTTGTCACACTACTTTTTTCCCATCATTAAGTCGTTTGAAACCTTGCCTAAGATGATTTTTTCTTTACGCTTTTCACTTCACGTTTAGTGCAGATTCTGGACTCACTTAGTAATGGCTTACGCTTTCACCTTCTGGACAATGTATGTGTTGAAGAGGGAGTATGAGATTATTGCATCGTTGAGGCTACATTTTCTCGCATCTGAACATCGGCGCCCTGACCAGTTCACTGTAAGGCGATATAAATACGCAATGACAGAAATCTTGTGAGGGTTCATTAGTTGCAGTTCAAATAAAGTTATACCAAGTTTTTGATTCTTGAAAAGAAACGAAGACTTGATATAAAGAAAAGTTTATGCTTCTTGACCCAAATGAGCTATTTGCTTCAGGTGCTTGTTAGAAATGTGCCTTCCGATCCGGACGAACCAGTTAGTGAACTTGTGGAGCACTTTTTCATGGTCAACCATCCAGATCATTACCTCACTCATCAGGTTTTGCTACACTTATCTTTTTGTTTATGAAGACAGAATGTTCTTGTTATGTACTTTTCTTCTTTTACTTCCTTTCTTCCTTTTAGTTCATTGTGAGTTTGTACTGCAATATTAACTAATACCGAGTTATATTACCCCATTCTTTTATTTAAGGTCGTATATAACGCCAAAAGACTGTCAGAACTAGTCAATGAAAAGAAGAAAAATCAGAACTGGCTCGACTACTATCAATTAAAGCACGCGAAAAAGCAGTCTCAGAGGCCAAGAAGTAAGGTAATATTTATTCAGCTAGGAATTGTTTCCCCTGCTAGATGATTATACATATGTAGTTAAAATGCATGTTTGTCACTTTGAACTACTAATAACTTTTCGGGCATATGTTTGTCGTTAAAAACAGGGGGGTTTTCTTGGGTGTTGCCGCGAGAGTGTGGATGCAATCGATTTCTATAGTTCTGAAATGGAAAGACTTTCAAAGGAGGTTAAAACACCAACTCACTTCTCTTATGTTTTTTTTGAGTATTTATTATGCTATCCTTAAAACCTTATACTCTTGATGTTCCATGTCAGATTTGTACAGAGAGAATGAACACTATTGGCAACAGCAAGTATATTGTGCCAGCTGCATTTGTTTCCTTCAAGACAAGATGGGCAGCTGCAGTTTGTGCACAAACTCAACAGTCGCGGAACCCGACCAACTGGTTGACTGTGTGGGCCCCGGAGCCTCGCGACGTCTACTGGGATAACCTGGCAATCCCATATGTTTCACTTACCATCAGAAGGCTCCTTGTTGCCGTGGCATTCTTCTTCCTCACATTTTTCTTCATGATCCCGATTGCTTTTGTGCAGTCTCTTGCTAACATTGAGGGAATTGAAAAGGTTTTTCCTTTCCTCAAGGTCATAATTGAAGCGTAAGCACCCGTCTTCCATCACTCGTCTTGGTCAAGAAAATGTTTTCCCATTACATTTACTCTAACTCACCTAAAAAGGATTATCAATATTTTTTTTATTTACTTCACATTCCATCTTTGTGCAGGAAAGCTGTGAAGTCTGTCATCCAGGGATTTCTCCCCGGCATCGCTTTGAAGATTTTTCTAATCTTTCTACCCTCAATACTGATGTTCATGTCCAAATTTGAAGGGTTTATCTCCATATCATCACTTGAGAGAAGATCTGCAACAAGATATTACATTTTCCAGTTCATCAATGTTTTTCTTGGGAGCATCATCGCAGGGACTGCATTTCAACAATTGAACAATTTTATCCATCAGTCTGCAAATGAGTACGTTATTTTCCACCCGTTTTACGTTGATAAGAAATTGGCTTCTACCCATTATTCTAAACCGTGGGATTCCCTTTGCCACAGAATCCCAAAGACAATTGGTGCATCCATCCCAATGAAGGCAACCTTCTTCATCACATACATAATGGTGGATGGATGGGCTGGAGTTGCCGGGGAGATTCTGAGGTTGAAGCCTTTAATAATATACCACTTGAAGAATTTCTTCCTGGTGAAGACCGAAAAGGACAGGGAAGAAGCAATGGCTCCTGGGAGTCTTGGGTTCAACACCGGCGAACCACAAATCCAGCTTTATTTCCTCCTTGGCCTTGTTTATGCCGTTGTGTCCCCTATTCTCCTTCCTTTCATTGTAGTGTTTTTCAGCCTAGCATACATCGTATATCGCCATCAGGTTAAAAAAATCAAACACCAAATACGATAATAAATCTATATACCTCTATATATACGTATGAAATTGGGAATTGATGTGTCAATCTCTTAATTCAGATCATCAATGTGTACAACCAAGAGTATGAAAGTGCAGCAGCGTTCTGGCCAGATGTGCACGGGCGCATTGTGACTGCTCTTATTGTCTCACAATTGCTTCTTATGGGATTGCTTAGTACGAAAAGCGCTGCTCATTCAACGCCGCTTCTTATTACACTCCCAATATTGACAATATGGTTCCATCTGTTTTGCAAAGCGCGTTACGAACCAGCTTTTGTCACATACCCCTTACAGGTAATTATCATTTAAAACAGACACAACTTATGATTTGTGAAGTTTTTTTTGTTCCCCTCCGATCTCATTCTTGGTTGTATAGGAGGCAATGATGAAAGACACGTTGGAACGTACGAAGGAACCCAACTTGAACCTGAAAGAGTACCTTCAGAATGCGTACATCCACCCAGTGTTCAATAGTGAGGGCGAAGTTGGCAACGAAGATAAGGAAACCACACTTGTTCCAACGAAGCGCCAATCCAGTAAAAAGAGTCAGTCGTCTCGTCACCTTTTGTCCGTGTCCGAGCTTGACCCTACCTCACAGGCATAGTATTATTTCTTCATTAGCCCTCAGGCATTCATTCATTCATTCAAGAACTAATGAGTATGTTCCGGCGTAAATAGTAGCCTTCACCCACCTTAGATGTTCACAGTATAGCTAGCTAGGCAGTTCAATCAAATTGATTGATCACCGGGCTAATTGCCAAGCAATTGTTTCTAATTGAATCCAAGTGCAACATTTGCTCGTTTATGGTAGCGAAAATGTGCTTGCAACCTGATTACAACTTTAAACTTTTTTATATATTTTTCATGAGCTCATAGTTGTATCATCTATTTTTACAAACCTCAATATATAAAATCGTTTTATGTACGAAAGGTTGAAAGTTCATAAAATAAACATAAATCTAAAGACTACAAAAGAATTTGCATTACCGGTCAATGTCCATCTTTCCTTCAAAATTTTGTCTAATGTTAGGGTATCCTCAATGGAAGGCATTTTGAGACTCTCTCAAACTTTGCCCAACATCATTTTACTGTTTCACACTCTTCTTCGGATTTTTAAAAAATTACCAGAGCCCTCACGCCATAGTTGTTACGGAGACTAGGCGAGGTCGGGCGCTAGACCACCTTCCAGACGCCTAAGCGATTAGGCGCCCGCCTAGGCGTCCCTTGGGCGAGTGGAATATGTCAATATTGGTAATTTTTTAGGTACTAATGTAAACACCCATAGTATGAAATAAATAAATAAAATGATTAAATACTAAAAAAATAAGTACCAAAATGTTGATAATATATAAATAGGGAGTATAAAAAAATTCAAAGCAGCAGCTCATCAAGTCAGATACCAAACGAAATGAAGAAAAAAAACCTTTAGGTATAGAATAGTACGAGTAATTAGAAATTGCAATATTCAGAATAGTTCCCAGTACCCCCACTACTCCATCTCCATAAATAAATTAAGGGCAGATACAGTACCCACAAAGTCTTGTTTCTTTTACTCCGTAATTTTTAGAGTAGTTCCCAGTGTACAGTACCCCTACTACCCATTTAGGTTTTCTAAAATAAATTTAGGCGTATGAACTACCCGACCCGACCCACAAAGTCTTGTTCCTTTTACTTTTTAATGGGTCGTAAGTCGTAACCCGCGAGTAGCCGGCAATTACTCGTCAATCTCTTAATTAAGCCGACGAAAAGCAAGCAAATTCACTTCCACGCCCGACCCGCATCGCATCTTCAAAGATCGAATCGTGCCTGAATTGGACGATTATACGATTGGAATTCACATTTTTACCATATCTTCAATTTCCGGATCTTTGCTGCGATTCAGATCGTTCCAGGTGACCTGTCGCATGCGTTTTAATAGATGACAACTCAAATTCTAGGCGGAAAAAGCTAGGCGACCAATCTGGCGTCCCCAATATCTCGCCCAGACGCCTAGGCGTCGCCTTGATAACTATGCCTCACGCTCTCAGACTTTTTTTGAACAGAAAATTACAACTTAATTACCAACTTCAAAAAGAGTTTACATCACATATCTATCAATCTTCAGACTTTGCCACATTGATACTCCATTATATTTACCTTTAATAATTGTATTTATGTTAAATTAGTTATGTTATATATATATAATTGTATTGCATTTTGATTATATTTTTTATCAAATTTATTTATAAAAATAATTAACCCTTAAAAAATTTCAACAACACAAAATTTTACAAAGTATTTATTAAATTTAGAGAAGTATATAAAGTTAACGCAAAAATTACCTAAAGTAAATTGGTACATTTCATTAAAACTAATTGTGTAAATAATTGCGCAAAAATAATTGTGTAAAATTATTCTCTTAAGTGAGACGAGTGTTTCGATGTATTGTTTCGGACACTTGGGAAGTGTAAAACTCATTTATCCCACATCGGACTTGAGACCCTTCTTTTTCCTCTATTTATATGTTAGCATTGAATTCTAAGGTAAAATAATTTGAGAAATTAATTCAGTTTGTTGGTGCACGACTCTACTGCTCTAGACCTTGCACGTTAGCGATTTTATCTTGGGAGGGGATAGTTCACGTTAGCCAGTGCGGGAGGCGGACGATACTACCTTAAAGAAAGCTCTGGTGACTCCGCGTCTCCGCTTTCCTTATCCGTTCGACTTCCGATAACCGGCGTTCTTTTATTTATTTTATTTCTTCGTTGTAAAATTCAAATGTAATATAAGTTTGGATTATTTTTTTCTCCTTTCTCGCTGTAATCTGTTAAACAAGAGTAAACACAAACTCGTAAGTTGTTTAAAATAAAAATAAAAGCAACACAACCATTATTGTTTTTTTATGTTTTTGGTTTCTTACTCCGTTCTATTTTTGGTTTTTTGAACTTTGTTTTACTTTTTTTAAATTATCATTTTTTATTTTTATTAGAAAAAATTGCAACTATTTTTTTTTAAAAATAAGTATTACTCCCTCCGTCCCGTGAAACATTTCCCCTTTCTTTTTTTATCCGTCCCACAAAACACTTCTCATTTCTATTAAAAAGTCACTTTTACCCCTTACTTTTTCATATCCTAACTATCACATCATACATTTTTACTAATAATCTATCCATCAAATCATACTTTTACCTATCACATCAAAGGGCATTTTTGGAAATTCAATACCAAAATCCCTCCTAAAAAGCAAATGTTCCATATTTCACGGGACGGAAGGAGTATTAACTACACGTATCTAATTTTTATTAAATAGATTGAGTCGTGAGTCTTTTAGACTTTCCTCACTGTTTATATGTCCTCGGAGAAGGGAGTCTTGAGACTTTCTCTCAATGCTCTCTCAAGACTCCAATTGGGGATGCTATTATGATTGGGGTGCACAAACAATGAGAAATGTAAGAAGTACTACATTCAAACTTACACTCAAAGCTCCCTCAATTCATATGTAACTATCTATTTTTCTTTTCGAACTTAAAGTCTAACCATTAATATCCATCAAAATAGATTAACGAAGGAACATTAAAAATAATTTATTAAATTATTTTTCAATACCAATAATTTGATATAATTTTCATATTTTAGATCATTATATATTTTTATACAGAGTATATAGTTAATCAAATATTAAACATACAACATGAAATGAATAGTTAAAGTGAAATAGGTAAAGAGAGATAGAAGCTAAATTAAAAATATTTCAGCTGAACGCTCTAATTTCCAATATATAAAAAATTTGGACCCAATTTTTTTAAAATTTAATTTGGACCCAATTAATAATTGTGAATGGTACGAAAGTCTGGAGATGCATTGTGAACCGACGACACAGGACCCAAACCCCAACCGCCCTCCCTGTTCATGGCCACCCCATCACTTCCCGTCTCCCTCCCCACTCTATCCGCCCTGAAACTTTAAATCACTGTTCCCAACCGCCGTTTTCCCGTCGGAGGAAGTCAGAATGCCTCTGAATCTCCCATTTCCGGGGACTAAACAGTCAACCGAGCAGAGACCACCGCGACCCCTTCAGCTCAAACAAGCTTTACAATCAGTCAAATCTCAGATTCCTTTGAACCAGTGCGTCTTCCTCCTCGCCACCATCCTTCTCCAAATCTGGATTCTCTTCTCCCTCATCCACCCCTCCCCGTCTAACCCTTACTCCGCCCACCGCCATATCTCGGCCAACCGCCAGGATTGCAGCTCCGGTAAGGTCTACGTCTATGAGATTCCACGGAAGTTCAACTACGAGCTCGTGGAGAATTGCAAAGACCTAGATCCGTGGAAAGGAACCGGGTGCAAGGTGGTCGCCAATTGCGGATTCGGCCCGCCGGCGACCGGGCTCGGGAATCTTGTTCCCGAGAATCTCGTCCCGGCTTGGTATTGGACGGATTTGTACTCTGCGGAGCTTATTTACCACGAACGGATGTTGAATCACAGGTGCAGAACGATGGATCCGAAGGAGGCCACCGGATTCTACTTACCCTTTTACGCCGGCATCGCCGTCGGCAGGTATTTGTTCACGGAGTTCAATTACACTTATCAAGATCGAGATCGGTACTGCGAGATGTTCCTCGATTGGTTGGAAGAGCAACCGAGTTATGCCGAGTACAGAGGAGCTGACCACTTCATCGTTCTCGGAAGGCTGACTTGGGACTTCCGGCGACTGACCGACAACAGCAGCGATTGGGGCAGCAGTTTCCTGTACATGCCTCGGATGAAGAACGTTTTCCGGTTGGGGCCTGAGAAGCACGTCAAGGATCGGATCGAAGAGAGCGTGCCGTACCCCACCGGATTCCACCCCCGGTCGGAGTCCGACATCCGGGAGTGGCAGAGACACGTCAGATCCCAGAAACGCGACAGCCTCTTCACCTTCGTCGGCGGCAAGCGGCAGATCTTCAAGCGCGACTTCCGGCGCCTGCTAATGGACTACTGCTCCCGCGACGAGGCTTGCCGCGCGGTGGACTGCTCCGCCGCGTCCTGCGCCGAAGGGTCGCCGGCGGTGTTCGACGCGTTCCTCCACTCGGATTTCTGCCTGCAGCCGAGGGGGGACGGGATGGCGCGGCGGTCGATGTTCGACTGCATGATCTCGGGCGCGATCCCGGTGTACTTCTGGAAAGGGTCGTTCAAGGACCAGTACGTCTGGCACCTGCCGTGGATATCGGAGACGTTCTCCGTCTACATCGGCCACGACGACGTGAGGAAGAGCAACGGGACGGCAATCCGGGAGGTTCTGGAAGGAGTGCACAGAGACAACGTGAGACAGATGAGAGAGACGATAATAGAATTGATTCCGAGGCTAGTGTACGGCGGCCGGAAAGAAGGGCTGGGAACCGTCGGAGACGCGTTTGACGTCACGCTGGACCGGGTTTTGAAGAGACTCAAGGCTCGCAAATCGCACCTCCTGTCTCGAGCGGCCGACGATTACGAGATCTTCTAAATTTTTCTTTTCATTTCTAAATTGTGCTTAATATTTTACCAAGTACGGACGGAGACGGATTAGTTTTTTTTGGACCATGCTAGGGTGCCACCACATGGGTGCTACTATGGGTGCACCAATGCTTCGCACAGACAAACACACACGATAATTATCTGTGCGACACAGACAATTATCATCTGTGTTTGTTTGTGCGAAGCATGAGTGCACCTATGGTAACACCCATGTGGTATGTGGTGGCACACTAGCATTTTCTTTTTTTTTACTCCGGTAAATTTCAAATACGAAGCAGTAGTATTTATCCAAAATTCTCTTTTGTTAAGTACTCCCTTAGTCCCTTACTACTTCTATCCGTAGGTGTGTGTTTACTGTTTAGGCGTGTGTGTGTTTCAAAGGTGAAAAATGGGAGGAAAGTGAGCTAAATTGAATTGAGAGAGACATTCTACCCTTTGTTTGTAGGGATAGACAAGAATTTTGATCCCGTTGTTTCATTTGAAAAAATCGTGATTTGAGTATTATGAAGTCTCGTTTTGTTTAGGGCACCAAAATTTTGTGCAAAACTTGTTTCGAACTGATTTAAAAGTGAACTCGGCCAAGTTAGATAAAATGTCATGTTCCATATCGTTGTCTCGTATAGATATGTCTAAATTCCAATATTCTACCGCCTTCTTTGCAATCGTATATTCGTATCCTCAAAAGATATCTTCTGTGTTTTAAATTCATGGAAACCCGGGATAAAAGATATCTAGCTCAAGTCCCAAAATGGTGTAGAATAAAAAAAATACGAGTACATATTTAAAAACTATATCAAAAGATCTACAAAATTAGTAGTGATATAATTATATTATATTAAGAAATTTCCCTATATAAGAGTAAAATAGGATTCCTAGGTCTTTTAAGATTAAAAGGAGTACAATGACAGTGTGGTGTAAAAATATGCATTGACAGTGTGATGGAAAAGTGATGACATTATAATATGTTAGTGCGATGAGTCAACCGTCGGTGATCCACAGCGGCACTCTTGTCGCCGGTGGCAACAGATGGCAGTGTGATGGTGATAGTGTGGCAGTTACAATGTGATAATGCGACAGTCTAACAATAGCAGGGTGAACTCCTAAATTAATTTTAAAAGACTTATGACACTTATTTTAGTATTTTCATTGTTTCTTACTCCTATTTAGGAAGTTCTCCCTATTTAATATCTTGGATCCGCCACTGCATAGCATCCAGAACATAGACACTGCTCGACATGGGTGGTCCGAAGGGGTGCAAAGCATCCACCCGCATAAGGACCCCAAACTTTAAAGGGTCCCATTTTGTTAAATACTACTCCCTCCGTCCCGTTTTATATCGCCTGTTTTGACTTTTGGGCATATTTAAGGAAAAGAAAAAATAGAATTGATTTTTCAAAATTGTAATTACTTTTTAGAAGAGATGACTATGAATTAGAAGATAAAGTGAAGAAGGGTGACTTATTTTAGGGGTAGTTTAGGTATTTTATTTTTAAAAGTTTACGATAACAACTAACAGGCAACTTATTTTGGGATGGAGAAAAAAAGGCAAACAGGCAATTTAAATTGGGACAGAGAGAGTACCTATGTCCCAGTGTATTTGTCCAGTTTGACTTTTTCAAGTCAAACTGGACAAACTTTGAACTCCAATTACTCTCAATTTATATTGTATATTAGCATAATAAAATAAAATTTTAAAAGTTCTCAAAATAATACATCCAATAAAGTCACTTTTATGTTAAAATACATTATGATTTTTATTTAATTTAAGCTCAAAGTTTATCCAATTTGACTCGAAAAAGTCAAACTGGACAAATACACTGGGACGGAGAGAGTATGTATTATTTTAATTACTGAATATTTTTAAATTAAATATATATTTATATATTAATATTTAAATTATATAAAAGTGATAATTAAAAATTCACCAGTAATTTTAAAGTATAAGAATTTTGAAAAAAAATAAAATAGGATCCAACACGTTAATTTTACACCAGGCCAATCTCATTTAAATATTTCTAGGCCAGCCTTGCTGCTCGACCACGTATGGCCGGTATGGGCTATCTACTCGGCCGAAGGGCATGGCAGAAGCCTGAAAACTTGAATCAGATTGTAAGGATTAGGCCTTTCAATGAGTCGAGTTCGGGGCGGTTTATAGTGTTCTATACCCGTATCCTTTAGAAAAATTGATCGCGACTCGTACTCGTTTAATTACCTAATGGATCATGAAGTTTAATCCTAGATTTAGATTCATTGGGTCTCGGTTCTAGGTCGCGTATACCCGTGATAAAAGTTTACGTCTTCTATTTTTCTATAATTGAAAAAATTAGTGCAAATACTATGAATGGAAAACATTTTAACTGAATACAAATTAAAATAAGATTAATACATTATTGTAACAAAAATCAATCTTCTTTACCAAAAATCTACAACAAAAATCTTAGACTCATTACCAACTTTCTTGTCACATTCTTTCATGTTATAAAAATATTCTTTAAAACATTACAATTCATTTCAAACAATAAATTTTATACTACTGCATGAATGAACGCGTACATGCCTCTAATATGGTGAAATAAATACAAATAGATTTGAAAGCTATGTAAGCATCGAAGAAGCTGAGTAGCGAAGAAGAGAGATAAAATTTTGTAGCATTTAATATTTTCTATTTATTTACTCAGCACAGATTTTAAGTGGGTCGGAACTACTCGTCCTATATTCTGCCCTCTCTTTTTAAACTAACTAGTAGGGGTGAGCAAGTACCGAACCGATACCGAAATTTTCCAAAAAAACCGAGAATACCGAACCAAAAAATACCGAACCAAAAAAGTACTGAGAAGGAACCGAACCGTATCGAACCGAATGGTCAATACGGTATTTGGGAACGGTACGAGGTGACGTCCCATACCAAAAATCCCGAACCGAACATATATACTAAAATATTATAAAAAATAATAACCCCTGAGTAATATTTTTTATATTTCTTCACTAAATAATAACTTTTTAAAAAAATTGGTTCAAGTTCTATTATGTGTAAATTATACTTTTATTTGAGTTTAGTTTTTGTGTATGAACATAAAAGTATTCACAAATATTCAAAATACTCTTTTGTTGTCGTTCATTTTTTTAGTTTGTGAAATATAAACTAAGTTTTGATACGCATCTCTTGCATTTAAATATTCATTTTTTTAATTTTTTATGTTTTTTATTTAAATTCACTTTTAATTTTCAAAAATAAAGGGACATTGTTAAATTTTAAGGTGTAAAGTAGGTATGTATATTCATCCCGATTTGTACCGATACCGAACCATCCTGAACCATATCGAACCGATATTTTAGGATCAAGATCAGTACAGAGTAAAATCTCATACCGAACCGAAATATTTAGTACGGTATCGATACGAGCTAAATACCGTACCATATCGTACCATGCTCACCCTACTAACTAGTATGAATCCAAAACCAACCCTTTTATAGGCCTACTAAGGATGGTATAATTGGGTTTTTGTTAATGATATAGTCCATCTTTGTGGCCCAGCCCATAGAACTCGTCACTAGTATGCACATGAAACTAGGGTTGTAAATGAATCGAATATTTTTTGTTCGATTCGTGATTCGTATTCGTTTAAGGTGATTCGTATTCGATTTTTTCAAATCCGAATACGAATACGAATCTGAATATATATTCGAATCCTTATCGAATACGAATATGAATCAAGGGTATTCGATTCGTGAGTTTGACAAATATATTCGGAATATAAATCTAATTATATATATATATATATATATATATATATATATATATATATATATATATATATATATATATATATATATATATATATATATATATATATATATATATATATATATATATATATATATATATATATATATATATATATATATATATATATATATATATATATATATATATATGGGCTGGTTCCTGTGAGAAAGATGCTTGGTATAAGAAATAAGAATAGATATGGACCCTGTGATTTGATGCATCTGATGGACACGATCCATCAATTGAAATAAATGAATTAACTAATTTAATAAGTAAAGTAATAATGACAATGCTACAAATTAGGAAAAATTAGTTATGAGGGGAATAAAAGTCATATCCCTATAAATAAAGAAACACGATATGCAGGGAAATAATTCAGATACCTCTTTTCTCGCGCTTACCATATGTGATCCACCTATTCCATTTATTTTTTTTTACAAATAGTGCAACACAACCCGTAGCAGGTGATTGATGCATCGGGGGTTGTCATAAATGCATCGTACAGTTGACATGTGTATGCTAGACTTTGGGGGTAATTGTTGTAGTACAGTAAGTACACGTGACTTTCATCATCATGCACATGAGTTGTTGTCATGTTAATGGTTTCTTATTTTATTCCTTTTTTTAATTTGTGAACCAGTTTTTTCAATAAAAATCAATATATAATAAATGATTATTGCTATTGAACTCTTTGTAATATTTTGTTTCTTTTTTGCTTTATTTTAATTTATATCTCTTTGTGCAAGGGATTTAGTTTTTTCATCAACGTTTTTGAAAACAAAAAATATGAGATTTATAATTTTTTCCTTTCTTCTAAAAACTATTCAATTTTATGAACACTTTTGCTCCTCATGTGATGGTTTTTAAATTGTATGCATTGTTCTCATACATAGCTGCAGTACGTATTGTAAATTACGCATGCACTATGATGAATGATATATGTACTGGGACTTGTACTTTAAATATTATAAAAATTTTATTTATTTACTGGGATTGGTGAATAATGACTCATGAGGAAGTTTATATGTGATGATAAAGACTGAAATGTATTATATTTAATCTAATTTGACCTAATTTGATTAAATATATTATGTGATGGGAAAGTCATGGAATATATTATATTTAATCTAATTTGATGTCATTGTGTTGTAAGAAATTCAATGGTGAAAATAGGCACTGTGATTTGAAAATGCATTGTGTTGATCTTAGAATGCATTAGCGTTAGTCTGCATTGCAGAGTAACATAAACAAGTCATCAGCTTGTTGGTTAAGCTCTTATGACAACATATTGAAAAACTGAATACCCTGCTGCCCATTCCTACATTTGCAAACTCCAACTGTACATTTACAAATTGTAACGCCCCGAAACCTGGCCCAAAAGAATTAATTAAATTGTTAGAGCAATTGATTACGAATTGGGCCCAATAAGGGGTTAAAATTATAATTTGGATTTTAAGCCCAACTTTTATGTCATCTCGTAGGAAATATTTTTGTGATCGCGCCGGTTCAGACGGCTCGCGAATCGGAGTTATGGAGCTCATGTTATGACCATTTAATCAGGTAATTTGGGTCCGAAGCCCAATCCTTTTTGGAATGGGACCATTAAATAAACCTAAACCTATTATCTACCACTCGATCGTTATCTTCTCCTTCTCCTTCTTCGATTCTTCTTCGTTCCTCTTCTCCTTCTTCTTCTTCTTCTTCTTCTTCTTCTTCTTCTTCTTCTTCTTCTTCTTCTTCTTCTTCTTCTTCTTCTTCTTCTTCGTCTTCAACAGTCGCCCCTCGATCGCCGCCCAATTGCAGCAGCCAGCCGCCAGTCATCCCCCTTCGACCTCCGCCTCTCCACCGCACCAACCGGTCGCCGCTGCTGTGTCCTTCGCCAGTAGCCGCCGCTCCTCGTCGCCGTCCAATTGGAGCAGCCAGCCGCCGGCGTTGCCGCTCATCGCCGGTCGCCCTTCCCCAGCTAGCCGCCATCGCCGAGCCTCCAGCCGCTGTTTCACCTTCGCCGAAAATCCGCCATCATCGCCGACGAATTGCAGCGCCGCCACGCCGAGCGCTGGACGTCGCCTCCACTGCCGGCGTCCTTCCTCGCCGTCGAGCGCAGCGCCGCCAGTCGCCTCCAGCCGTCGTCGCCATTAGCACAGCGGCCATCCTCGCCGTCGAGTGCAACGCCGCTGTTTCGCCTTCGTCGGTCGTCCGCCGCCGTCGATTGCAGCGCCGCCAGTCGCTGCTCACCGCCGTCGAGCTGCCGCTACGCCACTGTCGCCGGCGTCCGTCATCGTCGCCGCATCCGGCCGCTGCCCCGAGTTGATATCGCCGGCAGATTAACCTCCACGCCGGATTGATTGGTCGATTTCGTATTTTGACTCAATTTGACCCGTTCGTTTGATTTCGTCGATTTGTCTTCCGTTCGAGCTATCGATTCGATTTCGGCGTAATCTAGGTCCGTATTATGAAGTTAATACCATTCAGAATCGATTTAATGGTTTGGATCGTTATATGTGTTTATGCTATAATTTGGCTAAATTGGTTAATTGAATTAAATTGATTGTTTGAATTGAATTGTTGAGGATTGTGAATTGGCTGAACAGGTTTGACTTTGACTTGGGTTAGGTCATGTTTGACCTAGGCTTTGACTGGATATTCTGTTGTCGTAGGTTTGACCGAATGGTTAAATCCAAACTTTAATGAATTAGTTAAGTTAATTAATTAATTCTAATTGGTGATTAAGGTCAATTGGTTTATTGTGTTGAACATAGAAACTGACCATCGCTCGGGCGGCTGCAGGGCCTGGTCAGTGAGGTTAAGACGTGCGCACGAGGGTCTGCGATCTTGGGTTTGAGGCCATCGCCCGAGGGATCCTACCTCCACCGAATTGAGGCCATCTTCGGTATTACGGATTGAGGCTATCTCCGTCATAGGAAATAAATGTTAAGTGGTTTGACTTTGGTGAAAGTCTAAATTGGTTTGACCGGTGGTCAAAGAGTTCATGAGAAAACCGTAACACCTAAATCGTTTTGAAAAGAAAGAAAATAAGTTGACTGTTGGTCAACCGTCTAAAGAACCGAATGCAAAGTTGAATTGATTTTTATTAAAAAGATAAACATATGCACGATCTTAATTGTTGAATTATTATGTTTATTCTTGTGCTACAATGGAGTACCACTCAGCGTCAATGCTGAGCGGATAACGTTGTTTTCTTTTGCTGTCCGTAGGTGATCAGACAGATGAACCTAGAGCCGATCCCAGAGGGCATTGAGGAGGAGATGTACGATGGCGTGGCTGTTTCTTTAATCTGTTGATTATGCTTTATTTAATTAACCTTAATGCTTATTACGTTTTCGGGCAAGATCCCAAGTTGTTTGACTTTAAAAAGGCTTCCGCATTATTTTAAATTACTCCGATGGATTTTTATATGTATTGAAAGAACGTTTGTTTAAAATTGTTTTGAAAATGTTGCAAATTCGGATACCAATTCAGTGGCACACCGGTCCGCTGTCTCACGGGTTTGGGTCATGCGGGTTGGGGTGTTACACAAATAGCTATCAAACACGATCAAAACAAAGCAAAAGTCAAAAATACATATATTCATAATAGAAGCAAATAAGCCCCAAATTTGAAATCTATATAAGCAGCGACTTTTGAGAAAGTGTAAAATAAATTTGAAAATACATTTGCCTATGTAGGATTCGAACCTACATCCGTATTACATACCGCTCTACCATTTGAGCTAATAGGCATCAATTCGTTTTTTCATAGATTCCTCTATATCTTGCACAAGAACACAAATTTATAATAAAAGAAACTTTGAATGGACAACAAAAGACAACTAATGCAATTGAAGCATAGCTCACACTAATTGAAAACACAAGAAGTAGCACAATGTCACTTTAATGGACATGAACACATTGAATAATAAATTAAAGTACCCCTCCGATTCATCCTTTATGCGACACTCTGATCTGCAAATGCATTATTTTAATTTTAAAAATGCTCTTTGTTTTTCATTTTCAATGTGATATAACGCATCTTGTATACTTCGACATGCATATCAAGAGCGTATGTTTCATTTGATTCTTTAAGGCATTTTATCAAACACCTTGTATTCATCATAGTGCCTTGAACAAAAACTGAGCAAATAGACTAACAGCAACACAAAAAAACAACCACGAAAGGAAACCAACAAAAAAATCACATAAAATCTTATATCTTTGGGAGTGTTTTTCCGATCTCAAACCTCAGAGAAATTTTGCACCACCTCAAGAAAAGCCATAAAATTAAAAAGAAACATGGGTTGATGATGAATTGATCAAGAAATTGAAAAGAAATTAGAACAAAATTAGGAGAACAAACCACAATTTCTGCTGCAAAGTTTGGCCTTTGATGAAGAAAAAAAGAGAATTGCTTTGCGGATGAAGAAACGGAAGCCATAGGAATCCTGCGCAAATTTTAAGGAGACATAATAGGAAAGGTACGACTAAGAAGCAAAAATCCCAAAATGCCCCGTATGTAAATCATAAAAATCATCTAGATGGATCAAGATCTAATGGCTATAAGGCATTCTTATTTCTTTCATTAGATCCCTTTCTCACCGGAACCAAATTATATATATATATATATATATATATATATATATATATATATATATATATCAAATGGTTATAAAATATTTTTAAACGAATATTTTTAAACAAACCAAATATATTTAAACGAATCGAATATTTAAACGAACTGAATATGTTTAATATATTAAACGAATCGAATACGAATCTTAAAAAATATTCGAACCGAATTCGAATATCACTCCATCTTAACGAATATAAATTTTTTTCATGAATATTCGATTCGATTCGGTTCGTTTACAATCCTACATGAAACATCTTTGGATGATTATGCTATGTGTACCCCAAGGTTTGTACACCAATTTGTACCCCGCAGTTTTGCACCAACACTTTGTGTTGGTGTAAAACTAATTTTTGTTAAACGCACCAACATTTGTGTCCGTGTGAATATTTATTAACGCATCAGCACTTGTGTCGATGTAAACCATCGAAATATTTGTGTAAGTCTGTGGTGTACAAATGAGGTATATTTTTTTGTCTAAGTGTAGCATGGTCCAACATCTTTTTCCCCATGCTTGGAGAATGAAACATCTTTTTCGACCGATGAAACATGTATCAACGTACATGGGGCCCACGTGCCACACATGACATACGTATCCAATATTCATTTGCAAGAATCGGATGGTACATATTGACTTTTTGGAAATTAAGGGATAGATATTTTAGTGTTGACTTTTCAAAAATACTTTTGATGTAATGGGTAAAAGTAGGATGTAATGGATAGATTATTAGAAAAAAAGTATGATGTGATAGGTAGGGTATGAAAAAGTAAGAGGTAAAAGTGGTTTTTTAATTGAAATGTAACGGACTTTACGGGACGCAGTTTTTTCAAAACGTGTCGGACTTTTTGGGATGGAGGGAGTATAATTTTGTCATCTCAAGTTTGTAGAACTATTAATGTTATTTTTTATCATATAAATTTTATTTTTAAATTTTACCCTTATAATCAAATAAATTAATTTGAAAATAAAATCGGTCAAGACTCGTAACACATAATGAGAGAATCTTTAATGGACAGAGAGCGTATATTACTCCCTCCATTCCAAATGTTCTTTCCGTTTCTGTTTACGAGTTCTGATCAACTTTATTTTTAATTTAATTTATTTGATTGTAAGTGTAAAATCAAAAAAAAATTACATATTCAAAAACTACATCCTAAGTTCTACCAAACAAATGGTGACGCAACTATAAATAATTAATGAAAATAGGTAAAGAAAATAATTAAAACTTGACCCTGTGAATAGTAATCTAGAAGAACATTTTAGAAGGGATGGTAAGTAAGAAGTATATAATTCTCTGGACAGTTTCATTCCATGCTAGATACATTCAGTATTATCCATCATTTTTGTAACATAATATAGTGGATTAATTTCTAGACCCAGGCTCCTAAAATCTACAATATGCTCAGTGGTGGATTGTGGGAATCCCAATTAAATGTGTTTTATAACATATGATTAATTATTTATAAAATAAAGTCTTAACATTCAATAAATATTATATTTTTTTTTATTATTTTGTATTGCCTACAAAAAAGTTAGGGGGCGCTACCCTAAGATCCTGGACCAAAGAATCTCCAATTATCTAAATTCTTGAATCCTCTGCTGCATATAATTTTTGTCGAGTCAAGTTTTGATTTGCCTGCCCGTACGCAATTAAATTTAAACAATTTAGTGCTAATTCTCAAAAGTCAAACAATCCCGGTGGGTGTTGCGCAGTTGACATAAGTAACGAGCACTAATGGGTAAATTTTGAGTTTGATTCTTAACGATTGCACTGAGAATTTACTTATGCTAAACATAGTGCCTCTCCAAGTACCTAGTGCGGAATTCATTCATTGCCACCGATCCAAGATCAAAGTTCAATTTACCTCCTCACAGTGACTATCCTGTCGAGTTTGAGAGGATCTTCTGAGATGGGGCTGAAAGTATAATTTCACATTCGTCCTATGTCTAATAAGTTAATGACGTATACTGAGGTCAGCTTGGCGGACAATGGAACAAAAAATGTGACTATGATTGTAGGCTATAATTCCCACCATAGACAATATATGTGGATTATAGTTGTAGTAGAAAACGACTCTAGTTGTTAAATGATTCATCAATAGCAACCTCTGGCATTGAGTATTACAAGAAAGGTATATGATCAATGTGAAATTGTACTTTTAACCATCACACCAACATTACACAATGTCAAAAAAAGGACTATCACTAAAATATACCCGACCATAGAGAAAGGATAATGAGGGCAACATTTGTTAATAAAAACTAAGAATTAAGCTATTTGTACCCCAAGATTTAAAAAATCACCTACGTAGCACTCTAAGTCACTCAATATTATGCATCCCTCCTTAATCTTTTATACGAATTTAGCTATTTATAGTGTCAATATCTTCCAAGCATGCCATCTATATTTTATTATATTCTACTATTTTTAATTATTTTTAATTATTTGATTAAACTTAGGTTATTCACGTAGCCACTCCTCCTCATACGTGCGACTTCTCATTCCCGTGTCTCATATGTACGAGAACATCATCCTACGTCGTTTACCATAGCTCTGCGAGATCCTCCTCCTACGCAGTTTACTAATGTATAATGCCTAAACAAGTTTCTACGTATTAAATTGAGTTTCATATTTAATAATGTTCTTGTTTGGATAGTGTGTTTTGGTGTAATAGATTATTCATGAAATCTGTCATACATTTTTGGACAGTGTGCAATTCATACATGAAAACAGTCATACATATTTTAGGCAGTGTTGAATTCATACACGAAAATAGTGTGAAATTCATACATAAAAAGAGCTATATATTTTTTAGGCAGTGTAGAATTCATACATGAAAATAGTCATATACTTTTTGACAGTGTACAATTTATACATTAAAACACTTCCACATAAATCAATGGACATTACACTCCAACATGAAATTAAGAAACACAATAATATACTTATACACTGTCGTAAGATATAACAACATATATATATTCTACACTGCCACATTAAATACTCACATATAAAAAACTACATTGCCCACTACCCAGTTACAAGTGAACAACCACACTATCCAAAACAATCATATTTTTTGGCATTGTGTAATGAATATTTGCTGTTTAATTAAAGGACAAAATCGGAATCACAGGTACGAAACATATAGCACTGCTATGTTGAGTATTTTAAGACTCTAAGAGTGCTATTTGAGTTTTTCTCTCCAAGATTTATATCCCAAATTGTATACCAGAGGTGTGACCCTTCATTTTGTATCAGTGTGATGTTAGGATTATTGTTCACACATGCATAAAATGTTAGTTCAATTTTTTTTCCCATTAGCATTTTGTGCTAGTGTAAACCAGCAAAATATTAGTGTATATCATTGGTGTAAATCTGGGGTACACTTCTTGGTGTAATTGTTGCATGATTGAAAAACTAAATATGAAGAATCTTATGTTATAAATGACCTATGGTAGAATTTATTCTTAAAAGACGCTTCCTATGAAAAAGATGTTGAATTGTGAGAACTCGGCTTGAATTTGTTTAGAAGAATATTTTACTCTCTTCCAAAAAGATACTCCCTCCGTCCCGCTATATTCGTTCACTTTTGACTTTTAGAACTGTTCATCTAAGTATTTTGACTCATCAAATTCTCTCAATGTGTAAGCCTAAATATAATCATGTGTGATCTTGTTTGATTTGTCTTAACATATAGATTATTAATATATAATTTCTATAATTTCTTAATATACAAATTACAAGATAAAATAGATTAAAGAAGTGTATTGGATGGTGTGTAAAAATGAAAGTGGACAAATACTCTAGGACGGATGTAGTAAGAGCTAAACAAAATTTTGGAAAAAAATACGGAGTACTCCATATACTATCTATTTGCCATAGAGCCTCTCAATTTTCATTATGTCTTTAAATATTTAAAATATTACAATTAGCCACATCTACTTTATTTATTACATATTTATTTAACCCAATTTCATTAAAGTTTTTTTGGATAACTATCACCTTTTTCAATTTTTCTTAAAAATAATACTCCCTCCATCCTTATTTTCATTACAAAATGAAAGTTACGATATAAATTTCTACGATTTTTTTAGATCATTTCATTTGCAAATTGGTATATACTCCCTCCGTCCCAGAGTATTTGTCCACTTTCATTTTTACACATCATCCAATACACATCTTTAATCCATTTTATCTTGTAATTTGTATATTAAAAAATTATAGAAATTATATATTAATAATCTATATGTTAAGACAAATCAAACAAGATCACACATGACTATATTTAGGCTTACACATTGAGAGAATTTGATGAGTCAAAGTGCTTAGATGAACAGTTCTAAAAGTCAAAAGTGGACGAATATAGCGGGACGGAAGCAGTATATCAATAAGAAATAAAATTACATACTCCCTCCGTCTTAAAATTAACTTTCCATTTGATTTTTCACGGTCTCCAATGCGACACCTTGACCATCAATATCTCAATTTTTATATAAATATATTTTATAAAAATTATATATTTCAAAACTAATGAAAACATACAAATAAACAAAAGTTATTGAGCAGAGAGAGAAAATAAAATTATAATCAAAATGGTGAGAGAGTAAAAAATTAACTCCTTGAAAAAATAAAAATTAGGAAAATGCTAAACCCCCCTTGCTACCACTCCTGCCCCCCTACATAAACATGTGGTAGGGAGGCAATAAAATTAAAATTAGAAGGTGGGTGGAGAATAGGTAGAGATAAATATGTGATAGAGAAGTGGGTAGAGATAAGGTTGATAGAAAGGGTAAGGTGTTCTAAAAATTAACTTGAAAAAAGGCAGCACATCCGTACGATGAACACGTTCACCCCAAATAAAAAACATGCTTGTGGACAGAGAGAGTCGGCATCACTTGTCACCAACCAAATATCTAAACCTGCGATATGATGAGCGCCATCCCTGGACCGCAACCGGCAGCGCCGGCAACAATTCCGGCGGTACGGCCGATTCCCGGCGGGTACGGATGGCCATTGTTGGGGCCGATGAAGGACCGGCTGGACTACTTCTGGTTCCAGGGCCCCAAGAAGTTCTTCCAGACGAGAATCGAGAGGAACCGGAGCACCGTTTTCCGGACGAATGTGCCGCCGAGCTTCCCATTCCTCCTCGGCGTGAACCCGAACGTCATCGCCGTGCTCGACGTCAAGTCCTTCTCTCACCTCTTCGATCCGGAGGTGGCGGAGAAGGCGAATGTGCTGGTCGGCGACTTCATGCCCAGCGTCAGCTTCACCGGCGGGATGCGCGTGTGCGCGTATCTCGACACGTCGGAGCCCAAGCACGCGCAGGTACCATAATTTCTGCCCGTTATAAATCAAAATAGAAATAGATCCCAATCTTGGACTGGTTGAGTCAACAGTTTGTGTTAGTACACTTGGGCCGGTTTGAGTCTTGTTTGGTCGGATCCGAATCTGGATCTAGCAGATTCCGAATTTATTTTTCATTTTAGATCTAAACTCATACTAAAAGCCATTTTCTCTCGTTTTCCTGTTAGAATTTTAGAATTAGATGTTGGAAGAAGTTGAAAGGAGTTAAAAAAATTCAAGAATAAAGTTTTGAATAAAAAAGAATTCATTTTTGTCCGCATTTGAACAGTTATGTTAAAAATTTGGATATATAATATTATTGTATATTTATCATATAAAAATATATTTTTTAAAAATATATTTATCATGTAAAAATAAATTTGTATATTATTTTGAATTATTGAAAAAATTAGTAGAAGTTGAAAAAAGTTGGAAGTTTCACGTTTTTATTTCCGAAATAGGGATTAAAAAGTATTTAATTACCAAAAAGTATAATAATGTGCACATTACCAAAAAGTATAATAATGTGCACATTACCAAAAAGTATAATAATGTGCACATGTACAGTGTCACATTACCACAATGTAAAATTCTATTTCAAAAAAAAATACACGAGAATCTTATCTTGATACTTTTCTCTATGTTTTAGTTTATTTAAGGTATTTTTATGAATCCAAAGCAACAAGACTTCATATCATCTTTACTTGTGACATTAATAATTACGGAGTGTTCATAAATTATTGAATTAGTGATATTGTAAGGACTTTCCAACAAAGAAACTAGTCATTGGCTTTTCGAATTACTTTAGCTTGTTTTGAGTAATTTTTACCCAGTACTATTTTGAGTGCTCAAACAACAAGATAGAGTGATTGCCTTTAAAAAAAAGATAGAGTGATTGGCAAATTAGTGTCCGAAAAGCCAACGTACTCCCTTCGTCCCTGGTTTACGAATAGGAATTTTTTATTTTTTGAAATTATTTTATTTACAAACCAGCATATCGATAAGAAATAAAAATTACATATTAAAAATCTACTTTACAAAATAAGAAAGTATAAATATATTTTATTTTATCAAATATTTAATGAAATCGCGCAAACAAACAATAGTTATTGAGATGAGAGAAAAAAATTGCAATCAAATTGGCAAAATAATGGGGAGTACTAAAAGTTAGGTGAAGTAGCCTTTAAAGTTAGCTATTGAACGAAATAAAATATATATTTTAATTACTACTCGGGGTATAATTTTTTATTGTATAAGAAAATAGAAATAAATAAACTAACAAATAGATGAATAAATAATAACTATTTTCTCATTCTCCAAATAAAATTCAGGGGGAATTTACGAGGTAAATCAAAGTTTTTTAAAATTAATCTTTTCAAAAATTATCAAAAATAAAAATATACATACTCCGTATTAAATAAATTTTAAAAAAATATAATTGGTTAAATAGACTAATACATCAAAATGAAAAGGAAACACTAGTTCTTTTTAAATAGCAAAACTAATTCTTTTAAAAACATACTCCGTATAAATATAAAAAATTATCGAGTTTAGAATAATATACTCGGGTAAATTTTTGCCTATATGATTTTTGTACACGCGACAAATGAAAGTGTTTATGAACAACTTGTCCCGTGGTAAATTTGGAACGTGATTCAAAAGTAAACCCTGCTAGAAAAATTTTATATTTGAAAGAGGAATTTACTTAAATAAAACTAAAACCACATTCCGTTTAAATTATTTTTTTCTTATCCTTATTAAAATCAGATCAGATCACATCTCATCAATAATAATAATAATAATAATAATAATTGTTGTTGTTGTTGTTGTTGTTATTATTATTATTATTCTTAAAAATGAATAAAAATAAACTTTAGAAACAAGATGAATACTATCTCTTCTATATATTGATTATCTAAATTTAATTACTTTTAAATGTATATATATAAATTAAATATTTATTCTAATGTATATATGCAGTAATTATTAAAATATTAAATTAATATTCTAATTTCACAAAAAAATAATCATAAAATAAAAATATTATTACATTATAATATGAATGATTATTCTAAGATATGAATTAATTAATTTTATTTTACGGAGTATTAAAAAATAAACATAAAATAAAAAATATTGATTATATTATAATATGAAGTATCATTACAATTTTCAAACGTCATTATAAATTCAAATCATATTACTGATTTGACTTTTAAATGAAATCATAATTAATCAGATCAGACCAGATCATATTCAATCAGATCAGACCAGATCAAATTAGATTAGATCAGATCCAATCAAATCAGATCCAATATGATCACATCAAATCACAACTACAAAAAATCATATCAGATCAGAAAAATAAGTTGCACGGAATGGAGCCTAAAACATAATAACTTTTTCAATATATGATCACATATTTTTATTTCTCAATATAGGATTATTGGTCATTATCTATTACTCATCATTCAAGTAAATATCCAGCATCACTGGATATTATTCATCCAACTAGACATTATTAAGTCATATTTAGAGAATCAAAAGATTTAAATCATACATTGGGAAATGATGTATGTTTTAGTCTTATCTAATGCAATTTTTTGTATTTGAAACATTTTTTTAACAAATGCTTGAAACTATTAAAGCAATCTACTATTAATCTTAGAGAGCGGGAGACACATGCATGTTTAGGGTTCAATTTTTTTTAAAGAAATCACAAAAATAGAACATACAGGAAAATTTTAAATTAGGACTTGGGTCTTTTTATTCTCAAAAAAGGATAATGTATTAAACAACATACATTCTCACTCTAATAAAGAATGTATATGGTCATTATTGATATGTATATGCATTTTAATTCTTATTTCGGGAATACAAACATAGAACTTTTATTTTAATATATTTTTAATATTTTATTTTTATTTTAGTCTTTTTTATTTTTTTGATGACTACTCGATACTTAATTTTATTACCATATATGAAAAAATAAAATAATTTTATTTTACCATATATGATAAAATAAATAAATTTTATGAAAGAAATTTCTTAGAAAATATTTGCATTAAATAGGACTAAAACTTAAGTCATTTCCCTAATTAGAACTTAAACTGTTTTATTCTCTAAATATCACTTAATAATGTTCTAAAGGAGGAATAATGTCCAGTGATGACGAACATTTACTTGAATAATAACTAAAGGATAATGACTATATGTGCTACATTGGAAAAAAAACACATATGATACTATTTAGGGAAGATCATTACTCTTGATGAGTATATTCTTATACTCGGCACGAATTTTCAAAAGTGACCGTTCAAAAACTTGACCAGTCAAAATGGATTAATTCCAAAATGAGACAAACTCTTCGGAAGGGACGGGTTGGAAGTTGACCGGTCACTTTCCTCAAAAAGTGACCAGTCGCATTTCAGACGATAACCAAAAATGTCACTCAATGTTACGAAGGATGCTACGGAAGACCAAAAGGTAGTCCTGAGCTCAAGAAATGACCGGGAAACCTTCGAGGAAAGGTGATCGATTATATCATTCTACTTGGCTAACATTCGTCCAATCTCCTAAGCATGCCGATCCACATCAGAGATTAGGGGACCACTCCGCTGCTTATCCTTCACGAGGCAAACAGTGGAAGGAATACTTGTCATCTTATAGGTTTGATTGGACAGGGATATCCTCTTAAAGTCATTGATTGACCAGTGTTTTTTGGTTGTATTCATGACAAGTCCTTGATTGAATAGTAATTCTATTACATACAGTGACCTTCCCACGGGCTTCCTATTTTGTCCATGGATGAACAGGGGAAGGTCACATATTCTCCTCTATAAGTATGTTAACTATGGATAGAGGAGGGGATCTGATTTTTCTCTCACTAAAAGTACACTGTTGAGATAGAGTAAAAAATATAATTCGGGCTGAGGAATTTTACCCGGTCTAGGTCATACTTTGTGTTCTGACTGTGTGTGTTTACTACGGCTAGAGTCTGTTTGTCCAGGTCGAACCCGGTCAACCTATCCGGTTATATTTACACCATCATTTTTGGTGCCGACCGTGGTACCCATTTTGTGAAATTTTTCGACCAGGTCAAAACTTCACCCACACGAAATATCCACGATCATGTCTTCAAGCAACCACACCACTGTTTCAAGCCAGGCTGCGAGTGACAGCTCTCCCGCCATCCCGCTGATGATGACGAGCATGGGGTCAACTTTTGCCCCGATCAGCTCAATAGGATCGCTTAGGATGATCCCAATCATGTGGACCCCTACTCCGATGCCCACGACGACAATGTTTCAAAGCCCGATAACAACGCCAGGGGAAGCGTTCACGCCATTCCCGTCGAGCTTGACTCAATTTGCCGCTGACCCAGCGAATGCCAAGGCTCTCCAAGGTCATCATCACGTGATGGCCATGATGCAACAGGCAGAGGGCTTCATGCTGTTTGCCTATTCTAGCATGTTCCCGTCGGTCGTAAGTCATGTACCTCCTCCGGTATCAACCCCGTCAACATTCATCCCAAGGGTGGTCCCTGTGCGCCCGGTGAATTTGGCAGGGGTGATGGACAAAGCGGAAAAGTCCAAGGCAACTCGAAGGAGGCCAATGATGCGGAGCAGGAGGATGCCCGCAGAAGGAAGGGTAAGGTCGTTTTGGGCCTAGCAAAACCCGTGATTCGGTGTTCAAGAACCTGTGGGATAAAGAGGATAGACCCCGCGAGTCTGCCAAGCTACTTCTTGGTCCTGAGATGGTCCAGACTAGCGCAATGGAAAGACTTGGTGTGGGTCGTCCCGCCTTATCACAACGTTCCAGGGAATTTGAGACGATTCACTTGGATGAGGAAGAGGCCGAAAGTCAACCCAGGGCGTTGGAATATACCAGGCTCTCATATGATGAGGATGATCTGGACAAGATAGGGAGTGTAGCAAGAAAGCTACGTGCCATGGAGGAGAAAGTGGAAGAGAAGGGGGGGGGGGGTGAAAAAACGTACCCTGGCAAAATCTCGTTTCTCGACCAGGGTTCATGCCCATAGGCTCAGGCGGAAGATCAAGTTGGATGTAGAGTAGTTCACCGGAAAAGAGGATCCGGACATCCATCTTGACACCTTCCACAACGCTGCGCAAATGGTCGGGTGTACGGATGCAGAAAAGTGTTTACTCTTCTTCTCATCTCTAAGAGGAAGACGAGTGGAATGGTTCAATAACCTTTCCCATGGCAAAATTAGGTCCTTTGAGAGACTGGCGGAGATTTTCCGCAAGAAATATCGGGACCAATTGCATCGAGAGGAAGAAGTTCACCTACCTTAACACGGTAGGGCAGAGGGAAAAGGAGTCGTTGACTCAATTCCTCACTCGAGGGAGGGATGGGGTAGACAAAGTAGAGGAGATGGACGACAAAATAGCAATGTCGCTCCTGATGATCGCCTTCCGGTCGGGTGACCTTTATACTGAGTTCTGTAGGAGGCCTACTTCCTCTTACGAGGAAGCATACAATACAACATGCGAGTATGCCCAAGCAGAAAACCTGAACCGGAGCAAAAGAGAATTGGAAGAAGGCTACACAAAAGCCAAATCAGAGAAGGCAAGGAAGGACGACCGGGCGGGAGGTTCCAGGCCAAAGGTCACTTACGACGGGATAGTGCACTAAATACAGGACAAGAAGGGAGATAAACCAAATAGGGTCTGGATGGAAAAATGGTGTGCCTACCACTAGTCAGATTCTCACAACACGATAGATTGCCGAAATGTGAGGGTCGTGCTCAGGGAGATGACCATGAAAGGGGAATTGGGTGAAGTATTCGTTACGGGGCTTGAGGAATACCCATAACCGAGTACTTAAATCCACCCACATGAATAAGATCAGGGAAAGAAGAGAGGATAGACAAAATGTGGTCAAGATTACTAAGCTTGCTTTAGACGGATCGGTCTTGATGTCTAGGACTTGGATCGTTGCATGGGTAGATAGTAAAAAAAACCCTTGAGATAGGGGCCTTGATGTTGAGGTATCGCCTTGAGATAGGCTAGATCCAGAAGAGGATTTGCATCCATACTTACATGGATACCTATCGACTTTTTGGTCAGGAAGGGTTAGAAAAGATGCCAAAAGAAAAAAAATATTACCGTCTTGTATGAGCCATCCTTTGTGGATCGGAATGTCTAAGGAAGACTAGAAATTCCGAACACATAAAATATAGACGTGCAAGATTGGTTGAGGGCTCGTTCTCATTGACATACCCCCACGTGGGAAGATTAGGTTGGCTAGGTCAACCTAATAATTAGAGGATGGCACATTAAAAGACTTAAAACCCGGAAGAGGGACCCTGGAAGAAGCCTGAACCTTGGAGAGAGTTTGCAATCAAAGGACATGGTCAAAATCTCCGAAGACGGGTCAAGTCTTGATGTTAAGACTTAGAGTAAAAGCTGTTTCGAGATATTCGTTCGAAACTCGATCGAGGTCGGCGTTGAGCATAACATACATGCTAGATGGATAAAAATAAAAAGAGGCATGGTCAAAAAGTTGACCGGTCAAATTTTAAAGTTTTTTGAATTGGAAAAATAGAGGCGAAAGGGAGATTTTCAAAGTTGACCGGTCAACTTTGAGAGAATTGACCGGTCAAATTTCAAAATGATGCATTTGAAGAAATCAGACAAGTTTGGAAAATTTTGGAATTGACCGGTCAAAATTTGACCGGGCACCTGGACAAGAGTCTGCTCAAGGTTAGCCAACTTACTTCACCAACCCAGTAACACATTGTGGCCAAACCATTTGGGATTGGATCAGGACATACTCAACCTAGTCGTTTTTTATACTTCAACCTAGAAGCAAACCGATTGAAGGAATAAGCCAAGAAGAATTTAAAGCCACATTTTAACCTGGACGTTTTATTTATATTTCAACCTGGACACATTCTACAGATTAAGAAACTTGAGGTAAGCAAAGCAGACCGGGTGATTTTATAAGCCTGGAAGGATTCAACCTATACATTTCAACCAAGACGTTTTCAAAATTCACTTCAGTCGGGCACGTTGTCAACATTTCAACAAACAAAGGGGGAAACCATATCATTTCATGACCTGGACATTTTCAAGAGGAGGAAATCATACACATTCAAGAAGTTCAATCGGGCTTAAAGGAATGAGACCGGACCATGAAGGCCTCCTCAATTGGTGACCCTTCCATTTGAAGAGGGCCGGCCTTCTTTTTCCTAGAGCCCTCCCGAGAACTCTTATGTGAACCCTTCCACTCTTGGGAAGCATCGGGAAGAAGAGTTGCCAACCTCTTTGTTAGGGACCTGAACCAGAACCTTGGGCGACTCAACCCGGTTAGCATCTGAGATTTGCATCATATGACTGGGTGACTTAACCCCCTTACTCCGGATGTGCTCTTGGAGGGGTGCACCGGGCACTTGACCGGGTACTCTAGGAGGACTTACCTGGCAGAAGTCTAGAAAAAAAGTAGACCGGTTAATAATTTAGAGTTGACATTTGGATTTCCCAATAATTCAAAAGTGATAGGTCTAAGAGGAAGACTTGTTGATTTTAAAAGTGACAGGTCCGAGAGGAAGACTTGATGTTTCCAAAAATGACAGGTCAAGAAAGGTACATGATAATTCCAAAAGTGACGGGCCAACACAAATATACTTCCCGCCCTTGATGATTCCTCACAAGACCGGTAAGTGGAGGACTCCCTGATGGGTATAACTTATACCCGGCTCGAATATTCAAAATGATAGGTCAAAAGTTGACCGGTCAAAGTATGTTGACTCCACATTTCTGGAGAAAGTGACCATTCACATTTTAGGCGATACCCAAAATATCGTCTATTGTTATGAAGCACATTCCGGAAGACCAAAGAGACGTGTCTCGGCTCAAGAAATGACCGATAGACCTTCGAGGAAAGATGACCGGTCATATCATTCTAATTAGCTAACATTCGTCCAATCTCCTAAGCATGGCGATCCACATCAGAGATCAGAAGACCACCCCGCTGCTCATCCTTCACGAGGCAAACAGTGGAAGGAATACCTGTCATCTTATAGGGTTGATTGGACGGGGATATCCTCTTAAAGTCATTGATTGAACAATATTTTTTTGGTTGTATTCATGACAAGTCCTTGATTGAATAGTAATTCTATTACATACAATTCTTCCCATGAGCTTCCTATTTTGTCGATGGATGAACATGGTGACCCTCCTCTATAAGTATGTTAACCATGGATAGAGGAGGGGATCTGATTTTTCTCTCACTAAAAGTACGCTCTTGAGATAGAGTAAGAAATATAATTCAGACTGAGGAGTTTTACCCGGTCTAGGTCATACTTCATGCTCTGACTGTGTGTGTTTACTGCGGGTAGAGTCCGTTTGTCCAGATTAAAATGCTTGTTTTTCTTTTTTTCTTCGTCCCAAAATAAGTTGTCCGTTTCTTGTTATCGTAAACTTTTAAGAGTCTAATATCTAAACTACTCCTAAAATAAGTCATTTTTCTTCACCTTATCTTCTCATTCATCGTCACCCTTCTAAAAAGTAATGACAATTTCAAAAAGTCAACTCTTTTTTTTCTATTTCTTAAATATGCTCTAAACTCAAAACGAGCGATTTAAAACGGGACCGTGAGTATATTTTAGGAGAAATTTACTTAAATAGCACTAAAACATAATGATTTTCCCTAAATAGCACAACATATGTTTTTCTTCCCAATGTAGCACTTTTAGTCATTATGCATTAGTCATTATTCAAGCAAATATTTGCCATCATAGGACATTATGGACATTATTAAGTGTTATTTAGAGAATAAAACAATTTAAGTGTTATTTAGTGAAATGACTTAAAGCCCCGTTTGGTACACGGAATTCAAACTATGGAATTAGAATTGAGGGGTTCAATTCCAATTCTGGTGTTTGGTAGCACAAAAATTATGTGGATTTGGAATTGATAGTGCAAAAAATGAATTGGAATTGGCAGAATTCAATTCTTTGGAATTGAATCCTAAGAATTTCAATTTCAATTCCATCAATTCCGTATACCAAACGGACCCTAAGTTTTAGTACTATTTAGTGCAAATATTTCATATTTTAGTACTAATTAAATAAATTTCCCATTTCTTAATAATTTTTTGAAAGATCCTAGTTTCGCATATTAAAAAGTTTTGTGAAATTCAACAATGGCATGCAGATCAAGAATTACACATTAGACATCTTGAAAAGAAGCTCAGCAACATGGGTTCAAGCCCTGACAAACCAGCTTGACGTAATGTGGTCCGCCATAGACTCCGACCTTTCAAAATCCGGCGGCGGCGGCGGATCCGTCTCCCTCTTACTTCCGCTCCAGAAGGTCCTCTTCAGCTTCTTCTCCCTCACCCTTCTCGGAGCCGACGTCTCCAAGTCACCGGAAATCGCCCGCTCCGGCCACATCATGCTCGACAAGTGGCTCGGCCTCCAGCTTCTCCCCACCATCAACGTCGGCTATCTCCAGCCCTTGGAAGAGATCTTCCTCCACTCCTTCCCCTACCCTTTCTTCCTCGTCAAAAGAGACTACCAGAAAATCGTCGATTTCGTCGAGAAAGAGGCGGCCGAGGCCGTAAGACGAGGCGTGGACGGCTTCGGACTCACCCAGAAAGAAGCGGTCCACAACCTCGTCTTCGTCCTTGGGTTCAACGCCGTCGGAGGGTTCTCCATCTTCTTGCCGGCGCTTCTCGGCGCGCTGGGGGACGAGAAGAACGCCGGCGGCAACATCCAAGGGAGGCTGAGGAAGGAAGTCCGGGAAGTAGCTGGGACCCGCCCGGAGAATCTAAGTTTCGAGAAGGTCAAGGAAATGGGTCTGGTCCAGTCCTTCGTCTACGAGACGCTCCGGCTCAACCCGCCGGTCCCGACTCAGTTCGCCCGGGCGAGGAAGGATTTCCGGCTGAGTTCGCACGAGTCGAGTTACGAGGTCAAGAAAGGGGAGCTTCTGTGCGGGTACCAGCCGTTGGTCATGCGTGACCCGAAGGTTTTCTATGACCCGGAGACTTTTGTGCTGGACCGGTTTGCGGGGGAAAAGGGGAAGGAAATGCTGAAGTATTTGTATTGGTCGAACGGGCCGCAGACCGGGTCGCCCGGTCCAGCGGACAAGCAGTGTGCGGGTAAGGAGATTGTGACTCTAACGGCGTCGTTGCTGGTGGCTTACATTCTGCAGAGATACGACTCTATCACGGTGGCTTCTGCTTCCGTCAAAGCTGCTAAACGGGCCGTCACCTAAACTGGGTGAGTTTGCAAAGTGGGGTTTCCCCTGTATTACTTCAAGAATAAAAATAAATAAATTAATATCTAAGGCTTCTATTCCAACTGAATTTGATGTTGAAAATTCGAAATAAATATTGTGTAATATTGTCATTCTCAAAACTACTAATGTCATGCTGAGATATCACGTTGGGATGTCTCCTTATTTACCTAGCTACTAATAGGGGTGTTCATCGGGTCAAACCCGGACCGGACCGGATCGGGACCGGACCGGGACCGATTAAGCTAAGGACCGGACCGGGACCGGACCGAAAAAAGGTTATTTTTATTTTTTTTTTAAAATTTGATTTTATTTATTTAATTTTAAGTATTCAATTGAATAAAAATATAACTACAACTAATTTTTAATTATAACATGCACTAAACATAGTCATACATAGTTGTTTTGAATTTTTTTTAAAGAACTTCAAACAAAATACTCCGTATATAACTTCCGTATTACATAAAATTTGTTCGTAATTTTTATTTTACATACATAATATTCTTCTTCTTAGTTCTTTTTTGTTTTTTTTGTAATATTTTTTGAGTTTTTGATTTATTTTGACAAACGGATCCATTTTTTAGTATTTTGTTCCTGAGATTGTTCACATTGTTAGTTTTTGCGGATTAGTTTTTCATTATTGATAAAATATAAATTTAAGTGATCGTATTGGTAAATATATGAGAAATGCATTAGATCGCTAATATAAAGGTAATGTTACTTTTTTACACTTTTATATTAAAAATATTTCAAAATCATTATAACTCATACTCCGTATATTATTTTGAATTGATAATGTATTTAAAAAATTATATTAAATAATAAAATCAAAACATATAAAAATCTTTAGTATTAAAGTTAAATTAATTTTAAGTATAAGAAAAAACCTTAGAAAAATATAATATTATAAAAGTATATTGAAAAAAAATAAAAAAAAATAAATTTTAACCGGTCCACCGGTCCGGACCGAAACCCGGTGGACCGGAGCGGACCGGAGCGGAACCCGAATAAGGAAATATTGGGGACCGAAGACCGGACCGAATTAGGACCGGTCCGGACCGGTTTTGGCCGGGTTTCGGGTCGGTCCGGGTCCGGACCGAATAATGCACACCCCTACCTCCACTCATGTTGGAATTCTAAGGAGCCGCATTCTGGGCCACTATTGAAGCATTGAAACGGAGCTCTAACGGCGACGTTAAACCTCTTGCAAAAGGGGACCCACAGCCTGGCGAATTTGGCTGCTTGGAGTAGAGAGTAAAAGGTGAGAGGGGACGCGCCGTCGTCGGACACATAACAGGCCAACTTGCTCGCCGGATAGTCCACCGCCAACAGAGACAGCACCGTGTTTACCGTTAGAATCGGCGGTTCCAAATCGGAATCCGCCGTGGTCACGAACATGTCCACCGCCGGAAGCTCAACCGTCCCATCTTTCACCCTGCGTGCTCCAAGTATTAGAAAAACATACTTGTACGTACACAGATATATAACAAAAGAATACACATTATATTAATGGCAATAAAAATTAATTGTACCGTTGCAAGAGGCGTTGAGGGTAGGTGTGGGTGTCAATTTGGTTCCACTTACGGTTAACGGTAAGAATCCAAATGAAAGTGAACCAAGACTCGCAGGCGAGAGCCAAAAGCCAAGGGGAGAATAAGAAGCCGCCGGCGCTGCCGCCGCCGGCATGGCTGTTGAGGGAAATGAGTCTGTAGGTAATGAGTGATAGGAGGAGGCAGAGAATGATGACTTCTACTGCTCTTGATATTCTGTTGTTTCTATGCCTTATTTCGTAGAGAGGCGGAAATGATAATGGAGAAGGAGGTTTGGCTGGGGCCATGATTTTGTTGTGTCTTAAGAACAGAGAGAGGGATAAGGAAGCTTTATATACTGCAGCCATGATTTTGAGGTTTTGTTGCTCGCCTTTTCTAATAAGGATAAAGTTATTTGTCATCAAACCATTTGTAACCCATTTTGTACACCGCAGGAATGCACTAATATTTGTATCGGTATAATGTTAATTTTTTTTAACCCAACAACAATTTGTGTCAGTGTAAATTTTTGTTAATGCACCAACACTTTGTGTCAGTGTAAATCATCAAAATATTGGTCTATATCTTTGGTATACAAATGAGGTACAAATTTTGGGGTACATGTAGCATGCTCCTTCTAAAAATATGACAAAGGTTTAAAAAGAGTGTATTTTTGTATTGAGATTCCAAAAACGTAATTAGATAAATAAAAATAAAATTTCATAGATAGATTAATAGTGAATAGATATGATGTCATAGATAGATTAAAAGTTTATGGGGGTAAAACTAACTTTTTATTAGATTATTATTATTATTGTTGTTATTATTATTATTATTATTATCATTATCATCATCATTATCTTTATTATTCACATAAGATAAAGTGAAGTATCTAAGAAAGTTCGATTTATTCAGTTCAATTCGGTTTTTCAAAGTGAAAACCAAAAGGAACCAAACACTAACAGTTCGATTCAGTTTTTTTACATTCGATTTCGATTTTTTTCTAGCTCGTTCCGATCGATTTCGGTTCGGTTTGCGGTTTTTTGTTTTCCCAACCCAGCCCTACTTCTTAGAAGGAAAATATAAGAAGAAAAAACTAAAACTGACGTGACACTGAATTGGCACAAGAAAAAAGGAAAAGGCAGGCTGCCTCATAAAGCCCAATCAAGCATTGCGGTAGAATTTTGCGATACCAAACACGAATAAAAAAGTAATTAGATAGATAAACATAAAATTTGATAGATGGAGTAGATTAATAGTAAATAGATATGATGTGGTAGGTAGATTAAAAGTTTACGGAGTATATTATTATTATTATTATTATTATTATTATTATTATTATTATTATTATTATTATTATTATTATTATTGTTATTATTATCATCATCATCATCATCATCATCATCATTATCTTCATCATCATTATCACGTTATCTTAATGAATGCCTTTAAGATAAAAAAAACAATATTATTTTTTCATACACAAAAAAACTACATTTGCAAAAAATAGTTATAATATGAAGTTAGCATAAATATCAAAATGTTAAATTTTAAAAGGTTATTGTGTGGTTACGTTGCAACTCAATTTATTTATGCACTATTTATTATAAATAATATATTTGCAATTATACTTTATATATTACAAGATTTTGTTTTTAAATATCAGACATGTCACATCATGTAATCAAACCTATTCCTTCTTTCATGATTGATACTCCCTCCGTCCCAAATTATTTGCAACGTTTGCTTTTTCAGCAGTCGCGGAACTTTTGTTTATTTCTACGTTTTCATTGGTTATTTGATAAAATAAAATATTTTTGACACCTCTTATTTCGAAAAATTTTTCATGTAGCTTTTTTATATGTAAGTTTTATTTTTTATTTCTATATCAATATGTAAATAAAATGAATTGAAAAAAACTTGATATTTTGTCTCAGAAATACAAATGTGGCAAATATTTAGAGACGGAGGGAGTATTTTATTTTTATTAAAACTCCTATTTTTGGAATAAAGACAAATAACTTTTTTTTACATTTTTTATGTTTTACTCATATTTCATTCTTTTCCTCTAAACTATTTTGACTTTCATTTTTTTTATTAAAATTAGAAAAATAAGAAAAATTTGAGTAATAAATGGAAAGGTGAGGGGTCTTATATAAAGTTAGATTAATAAAGCATTCTGTATAACTATTTTATCCATAATTTTGTAATATAGTACTCTCTCCGTCCCATAAAGTGTTACCCATTTTGACTAAAGTTGAAATTAAGGGAGGGATAATTTTGTGTTGACTTTCCAAAAATACCCTTGATCTGATGGGTAAAAGTAGGATGTGATGTGTAGATTATTAGGAAAAATGTATGATGTGATAGGTAGGGTTTAAAAAAGTAAGGAGTAAAAGTAGTTTTTTAATAGAAATGGGTAAGGAATTGTGAGACACAATTTTTTTGAAACATGTAAATCTTTTGGGGACGGAGGGAGTATAAAATATTGATATTTTCCTGTTTTATCATGTAAATTGATATACAAAAAATGTCGTATTCATATTAAAAAGTTGAATAAAAAATAATGAGCGTGAATCGTAAAATTGGTGAGATGAATTTTTTTTTTATAAACTATAGTTATGAATATAACAGTTGTAATAATAATAACAATAGTCACAATAAAAATATATCATTTTTAGAGTAATTGGTTGAAAAAATGAGAATAGTTGGAAGGAACTGGAAAAAAATGGAAGAAATTGAAAGAACTGAAAGAAAGTGGAAAGAACTCAAAAAAACTGAAAGTTAAAAATTTAAACTCTAAAGACTAGTCTCTTATTATGAATTTTAAAAACATACCATGCATGCCATCACTTCAAAATTAAAACTTTACGTTTATTGACAATCGAAAACCACAAAAGTCCCACCATAATCAATTCAATACTCTAACACACTTGGGCAAGACATTACAATTATACAATCATAGGAATGAAATTATTCTGATAAAGAAATTGTACAATAAAAATATATAGCCACATAACTCAGTGCACAAATTTGCTAGCATATAGAAAAAGGAATGCCAACCCTCCGGACTTGAGAATAATGGACAATGGAATCCCATATTTCCCTCTTCGAAACAAGCCCTTCAGAAATGCCCAATACATCAAAATCACCCACACATTGCATATTGCCTCCCCAAAACTCCAACCCACCTCTTCTTTTTGAATATAATCCACAAACCCAATGAACAAAGCTGCAATGTTAACCAACAGAATGGTCGTACCAGGAATAAACAGGGGAGAATCGTCGAAAGTGAACGTTCCGTCATCAGGCTGCTCCGCATTTGCAGCACTGTCACTATAATGCTCTTTCTTGGTCACTTCAAACACCGTGTCGGAGAACCCAACAACCTTGAAAACCCCACTCAAGAATCCCAGAAACCACGACGCGGAAGAGGTAACCTTTTGCATCCTTTGGTTGTTCCACCAAGCACGAACTGACTCTCCGGCGCTGACGTATTCGAACAGGGTGTAAACGTTGTAGGCGATGAAGACCGAAGAAGGGATTGCAACAACGACGACACCTTCATTTATGTTTGGTAAAAAGTGGGAGTTCTTGAAGATGCAGTAGGCGGGGAGGAGAGAGTAGGACAATTCGAATATGGGCCGTATGGGCCACGTCATGAACCATAGATAACCAAGGCATTGCCTGAACTCGAGCCTGCCAAGAAAGGTACCGATGATTGGGTTGTTGCTGATGAGTATTTCCATGAGCCCAGTGGCCCATCGCTTTTGCTGGGTCAATGCCGTTGGGCCACCCGTTGGTGCACAACTAAGAAAACTAAAAGGTTTATGGTTACATAAGGCCGATCTCCACCCCTTTCTATGGATAGTTAATCCGGTGAGCATGTCTTCTGTTATAGATCCATATATCCACCCAACCTAACCATGATGATTAATCATAACAAGCTAAGAAATTGATACAGAAAATATTACTCCCTCAGTCTCGCAAAACTTTTCTTATTTCTATCAAAAAACCTTTATTATTTTTATCAGAAAGTCACTTTTACCCATACTAATTCTTAATATAGATATCTTATCACATCACATTAATTTCACGATTAATCTACCCATCACATCCAAGAGTATTTTCGAAAAGTCAATACCCAAATATACTCACTTTAGATCATTTAAAAGTCAAAACGAGAAAGGTTTTGTGGTAAGGATGATTCAAAAATGGGGATGAGTACTTACTTGATAACCCCAACTGGTGCCAAATTCATACCCAGAATGTGCAACTTGGTAAGCAGCTTCGAGGGAACTCTTACATAACGGCGGGGAAGTCTCACAAGGATTATTTGATTGTGCTGATAAGATATTAACAACTGACCAAACGAATGTGTCCTTTGATTTACCATATCTTTCCAACATTATGTCTTTTTCACTCTCTCCTTCTAGATGGTGAAAAATGTGATATTGTTACTCAATTAGAAAACTAATAACCAATTGGTAACTCATCAAGGGTCATTTTGAGATTAATTTATTTGTTTAACTATAATAAATTGGGGGACCGATGAGAGTAAAATCTATCTAAAAGTCTTTCTTCTTTCATTTTTTTAAATCTCAAATAGTCAAAAGTATTTTTCTGGTCTATTAAAAAACTACTTTTATTACTACTACCTTCTTCTTATTATACATATCACATCATATTTATTCATAAATAATCTACTCATCACATATACCGTACTTTTACCTATCACCTTAAGAGTATTTGTTAGAAAGTCAACAAGAAAATAGCATTCCTCAAATTCTATAAAAGTCAAAATAGAAAAGAGTTTTAGAGATCCAGCGAGCATAATATCTTATTCAATTGAACTAGATAAATTCATAATGTATTGCATACTAACCTTTTTGATTTGGGGATGAGCCGTATATAACCTTTCGTCTATGAAAGCATCCTGCTCCCTGGTAAAATGGGCCTTGAATCCCAGCAAACCCTGACACCATATACTATATAACAAAAAAAGAGAATGAAAAATGTTTCATACCGCTGGAGATAACTATTAATCTCATTATAGAAATGTGGGAGATAGATGAGAGGAAGAGAACTATTAACAAACAATTCAATTGGAAGTTTAAATTCATAGTTGTAGACCCAAAATTTATGTATTTGGTCATGTACTCGTGTCACAATCACACTACGGACGACATCAAAGTTGACACCATTAGTGTTTCACACACGGTTAATATTGTCAATGTCTGATTGCATGCGATAGTGGAAGCATATTCTTTAAGTTTTTATACCCTATCACAAATATGCCTACTTACTTTCATCAAGACTTTAAATTGATTTCCATATGGGTCATCTTCCAATGCATCATAAAAGCTTTGAGAAAATTGGACAAATGCAGCGTCTTTTTCATCCTCTGCTCCCAAGAATATGCACATTGCACGCATCACCGCTTTTGGGTCATTTACGTAACAGTCACAGTCCACATTTACCATAAATGGCGCATTCGTCATCACTCCTGAAACTCTTGTCTGCATTGTTGATAAAAGAATAATTGACTCTTTATTAATTGAATATGGAGAATACATATGTATATAAATAGGAGGTAGATTCCTAACCTAATTAGGAATCATAATGGTAGCTACCTAAATTACAATATTTCCATAAACAATATTTATACTAATTATGAATGTCTAACATCCCCCCTCAAGCTGAACTCCGTGTAACGAGTGGAAGCTTGGATACGAGACTCTGGAACCGTGGTGAAGGTAGGGCTTTTGTCAACAGGTCAGCTAATTGATCCTCAGAAAAAACATGAGATACACCCATGGTACCAGCAATGACTTGTTCTCGAACAAAGTGACAATCAGTCCCTACATGTTTCATACGTTTGTGAAAAACAGGATTCTTGGTGAGACATATTGCTGACTGATTATCACAAAGAAGATGAGGCGGAGGAATGGGAACACGGAGATCGGCCAAAATGTAGGTTAACCACATAACCTCAGATGCTGCAGCAGACAATGCTCGATATTCTGCCTCAGTAGAAGACTTAGACACACGAGTCTGTTTCTCTGTACTCCAGGAAACTAAGTTTGGTCCCAGATAGACTAAATATCCTGTAATAGAGTGCCCATCACTCATATCATTTGCCCAGTCTGAATCCGAGTAAGCACGCAGCTGAAGATCACCAGGCTGAAAGACAAGACTACGATCAAGAGTTCCTTTGACAAAACGTAGAATCCGCTTCAAACTCTGAAAATCATTTTCTGTGGGAGCATGCATCCTTTGACACACATAATTAACTGCAAATTGGATATCAGGACGAGTAGTGGTGAGATACTGGAGACCACCAACAAGACTGCGAAACAAAGTGGGATCATCAAAGAGCTGTTCACCCCCATCTGCGTCCGTCTGCCGTACAGGTAACGGCGTTGGCGAAGGGCGGCAGTCCTCCATCCCAGCCCGGTGAAGGAGCTCGGTAGCATATTTGCGTTGGGAGAGGACGAGAGATGACCCTGTGCGACAAACTTCCAGTCCAAGAAAATAATCCGGAGGACCAAGATGCTTTGTCTGAAATTCCTTGCACATGCTGTCAATAAAACGCTGAACCAAAGTGGTCGAACTCCCTGTGACAATAATATCATCTACATAGACAAGTAAGATAAGAGTACCAGTAGTGCTGTGCATAATAAACAGGCTCGTATCATGAACATTTTTCCGAAAGCCATATGCGAAGAGGAAGGCCGAGAGTCGAAGATACCAAGCCCGTGGCGCCTGTTTGAGTCCATATAAGGACTTTGTCAATTTACAAACATGTCCAGGAAGGTGTTGGTCAACATAACCCGGTGGTTGAACCATATAAAGATCTTCATCAACCTCACCATGTAAAAAGGCATTAGAAACATCTAGTTGTTGAAGAGGCCACCCATAAGACAGTGCAAGTGTAAAAACAAGACGAATTGTCTGTTGTTTGACAACCGGACTAAAGGTGTCTGAGTAATCCAGACCATACTCCTGAGTGTAACCCTTGGCTACCAAACGTGCCTTATAGCGCGAGACCGACCCATCAGCGTTGCGCTTAATCTTGTATACCCACTTGCACCCGATCGGAGATCGACCCTTAGGTCTGGGAACAAGAACCCATGTGTTCTGTTTAAGCAAAGCTGCATATCCTTCATCCATAGCACGACACCAGTACTCATTCTGGGAAGCCTCTCTATAAGTTGCAGGCTCAGTGACAGGAGGAATAGAGGTAGAAGGGGTAAGGGCGTAAAGTTTGGGTTTAAAGATGCCGCATTTAGAACGTGTGATCATGGGGTGGGTTGGTCGAAGGAAGGGGACGTGGGTTGGAGCAGTGCTGGTGGTGGACGAAGGAGTAGGGACAGGGCAGGTGGTGGCCGAAGGAATAAGGACGGGGATGGGACTGGTTATAGGCGACGTTGGGGTGGAGCTAAGGGTATGGTCAGAGGGATGTGTGGCTGTAGGAGGGGTTACGGTGGATGTTGGGGCCAAAGGTGTGTATGGTTGAGTGGAGAAGCCGGGTGGGACCAGCGGGTTGGTTGTTAACGGCCGGTGAGAGGTGGGTTGTGGGTTAGGGGAAGAGGCCATGTGAGGCGGACTAGACACCAAGGGTTCGGGGAAGATAGGAAGGACACCAAAGTAGGACGATGCAAGGGACGGTGGAGAAGAGTCCTGATATGGGAAAACTGACTCATGGAACTGAACATGACGCGAAATGTAGACACGATTTGTGGAGGGGTCATAGCATCTGTAACCTTTGGTCAACGGCTCATATCCTAGAAAGACACAACGCTTGGAACGAGGTTGTAGCTTGTGATCTGCCTCATGACGAAGATGAGGGTACACAAGACAACCGAAGACGCGGAGATGAGAGTATTCAGGTGGGACGTGATATAGAGCTTCAAACAGAGATTTGTAGTTGAGAGATCGCTTTGGCATACGATTGATAAGATAGTTTGTTGTAGCCAAAGCTTCAACCCAGAATGTGGCAGGGAGAGAGGAAGTGTAGAGAAGGGTAAGAAGTGTTTCAATGAGATGTCTATGTTTACGCTCAGCTACTCCATTTTGTTCAGGTGTATAGGGGCAGGTTTTATGATGGAGAACCCCCAATTGTTGTAAAAAATTCCCAAACTTATGATTAACATATTCACGACCATTATCAGTGCGAAAAATTTTAATGGTTTTGCCAAATTGATTTTGCACCATAAATTGGAAACTTTGAAAAGCACCAAAGGCCTCAGATTTGTGGTTTAGAGGATAAATCCAGCAATATTTAGTATAATCATCCACAAAATTAATATAAAAGTGATAACCACCATTTGATGAAACAGAGGTAGGACCCCAAACATCAGAATGGACTAATTGAAAAGACTCAGTAGTTACAGTAGTAGATAAAGAAAAGGGTAGCTTATGCGACTTGGACACAGAACAAGACTCACAATGAAACAAATCTGACTCTTGACACACACCTAACTTTGAAAAAAGAGACTTGGTAACTTGAAACGACGGATGACCCAACCGACAATGCCACTGATGAGGCGTTGTTGTCATAGCATTCGCCACAAGAGGAGCTGCAGCGGGTTTGGACGAAGATGAGCCGTGACCAGACACAACAGGAAGGGTGTATAAGCCACGCTCACATGGGCCTCTGTATATCACTTGATTGGAAGAGTTGTCCAGGATCAGAAATTCCTTAGAGGTAAAAAGGATAGAGCAATTATTGTCAGTGGTAAATTTGTGGACAGATAAGAGATGAGTGTTTAGGGTAGGAACGTGAAGGAGATTAGAAATAGTGAAGGTACCTGTAGGTGTAGTAACCTGACCTGAGCCGATATGAGAAATCGGTAGAGATTGCCCCCCAGCTGTGGAGACAGAGTTGGTGCCATAATATGACTGAGGATTTTGCAATCTGGATAAATCAGAAGTCACATGGGTAGATGCTCCAGAGTCTAAGTGCCAATTTGGACCAGGATCTGTAGAGTATGCGGTGTAAAAAGCTTGAGGATTGGTGCCGGCAGAGGAGGAGCCCGAAAATTCTTCATTGAACCTATTCCAACACCGCAAAGCACTATGATTCAGTTTCCCACATATTTGACACACAACAGTAGTGTCACTGGTCTGTCCTCGCCCTCGACCTCCGGTACGGCCGTATGGGCGTGCGCCACTGTTACTGCCACCGTAGCGACCAGCCCCCCTGCCGTTGCTGAAGCGTCCACGGCCTCGCCCCCGTTGGTTGGAGGCATACAATGCGGTTGGAAGATCTGTGGAGGAGCTGGAGGACGAACCGAGTTGAAGCTTCTGTTCTAGTTGGATGTTGAGTTCTTCGGAAAGCAACCATGATGAGATACTATTAAGCGTGACAGTGGCAATATTTGTCCGAACATTCTGTTTGAGAGATGCATATTCGGGAGGAAGACCACGCAATATGTTAAGTATAACATCTTGTTCAGAGACAGGTTCACGAGCAAGGGCAAGAGAGTTAACAATTTGCAGCGCTTCATCAAGGTATTTTTGCATGCTTGATTGCCCTTTTCTGAGATTATGAAGTTGTTCCTTGAGTTGAAAAATATGAGTCCGGGATAACGAATTATACCTTTGATGTAGATGACTCCAAATTTTAGCAGCGGTATTGCAGTGATACACAAGATTCTGAACGGCAGGTGAGAGAAGTGCAAGAAGAGAAGCACGTAGTTGAGCATCAATGATGATCCATAGATCGTAGGCAGGATTTGCCTTTAACACAGGCCCTTTGTCGCTGGCAGGGGCCTTTTCATCCAGTATGGTCGGCAATGGCATAACTTCCGTTCCTTCCACAAAGCCGAGAAGCTTATGAGCTTGCAACGTAGCTTTAACGGTTGACGACCATGATGGGTAATTGTTGTCTTCCAGTTTTGTGGGAACTAGAGAATGAAGATTTCGTAGAAAGAGTTTTAAGCCACTGGGAAGTGAAAGAAACGGATCTGTTTCTTTTGTTGTCATGCTGATGATCGAACACAAACAACAGAGAGAGAGAGACGCCGGCGTGCGTGCGGCGGCGCACGAGAGAGAGAAAAAACGGGCTAGGGTTGTGGAAGTGTACTTTTTTGTGAAGTGTACCGGTCATATTTTGGCCGATGAAATGTTGTTTTGCTGATGATTTAAGTCTCCCTTCCAAAACTCTCGAGATTGACCGGTCAACGATTTGGCCTCTTCTTTGACCGGTCGTGGGTGGAATACACCCATCAATAAGCCCTCCACTTCTCGGTCATGCAATTTGTCATGAGCGGGAAGTAAAAAATCCTGAAAAGCGGGTTCAAATTTGAATTTCAGACTTTTCCCACCCGAAAATCTCAAAATTTGAAACTTGAACTCAGAGTTTTTGACACGTGTCGGACACACGTCGTTGCAACGGTCGGCGGCCCACCCGTCGTTTCGCCTGCCAGTGGGTCATCATTGCGCCGCCTGACGCGGCGCAACCTGGAGAGGCCACGTCGCCTGATTCAGCTTCCTCCCTCCTATATAAAGGCCTCCAACCCCTTTCACTTCTCACTTTTCGCACTTCGCCTCCTAGAGCTTTCACCAGTCAAGTTCCTTATCTTTTGCTATCCAGCCCTCCGAGTCAAGTAAGTTCCCCTTCCTTCGCTTTTTTCTTTCCCGGCCATGTCTTCGTTTAGCGATAGGATCTCGTCCTCAGAGGACTGCTCCTCTGAGGATTCCAACTCATCTTCCTCGACCGGGTCTTCTTCTCCTGAATCTACGCCCGGTCAGGTTCCCAACTCTTCCATTCCCGACCCGCATCCTGTAAATCAGGTGCCCGGTGAAACTTTCGTGGGGAGGGATGACCCGGTCGATGACGAACCGGGCCCCTATGACCCCGAACACGAAACCCGGGACGGGTGGGAGGAGCGGCTTCACGCTGCCGGTTACTTTCCGCTTCCCACTTTCTATGTCCTTGACATACCTTCCCGTGTATCCAAAATTGCTTTAAATAAAATCCGTAGGAGGCTTCCGGATGGGTATACCCTCCTCTACGAACCTAACTGGCCCAATATCGTTGAACCCCACCGGGAGGATAGGATAGGGTTTCCTACCATTTCCCTGGACGCGGGCATAGTTTTTCCCCTTCGCCCCCTCCTTACTGAGGTTTGCCATGCGTTTAGGATTTTGCCCGGCCAAATAACTCCTAACGCACACCGGTACCTCCACTCCTTCGTAAATATCTGTACCCATCTGAAAATCTTCCCTTCTTTGCGTCTTTTCCTTTTTTGCTTCGAAGTCCTACCGGGCGGGGCTGGCTACGAAGGTTTTGTATTCTTCAAAGCCCGCACCGGTAGGAAGTTCATTTCCGAAGTCCCCCAGAGTAACCGGGGATGGAAGGAAAAATTTGTTTTCATCGAATTTCCCCCCTTCTTCACTCCTCTGGCCGGCCTGAAGTGAAATGATCATCTGCTCGACCAAGAGTACACTGCACCGGCTTCCTCCCCGGACTTGGAAGCGAATCTTGAGGTCCTCATGCGTGGGGATCCTTTCACCCGGAGGACTTTCCATTATGGCAGCTGGGTTTGGAGGGTTGAATCGGGTGGCGAGGGTACCTCCCAGGCCCATGACGCAGCGGGGCGCGGGGTACCCTCCCCGGGCAACACTGCGGAGGCTGAGGGCAACTCCCACCCAGGTACTTTTCATTTTTCTCGTGATTCGTAGTTGACCGGTCAAACTACTTGTACTTAACGGTTTTAGTTTCTTTTGCAGATATGGAGTTCGAAGAGTTCGCCATCCCTGACGACCAACCAGCCGGGGAGACCGGGGGCTCCGAAGCCAATCCTGCCAGGACTTTCCCGGTCAATCCAGAGACCGTGGAAATCCTGGATGAAGATGAGCCCCAAGACAACCGGTCTAAGGGGAAGGAGAAGGAGAAGGCCGGTCACCGGGTGAAGAAGGTGGCGACCACTCACCCTTCCTACGCCAAGAAAAGGGCAAGGTCAGATCCTGAGCCGGCCAGCCAGACTATCGAGGAGGCCTTCATCAATCTGGGGCTAAGGCTGAAGGAGGTAAGTCTTGATGCCATCCCGGTCTTTATTTGTTTTTTTTTTATCGAGAAACTTACCGGTCTATTTCGTTTTTGTGCAGGCGGGGGAGATTGGGCCGCAAACAGTGGACCGGTTGGGGATGAGTTCCCCTTCTGAAGTCGACCGGCTGAAGAAAGAGAAGGAAGAGATGGCACTCATCCTGAGGAGCTAGGCTGATGAGCTGATCCGGCTGTCTAAGCTGGCCGGGGCAATGAAGACTGAAATCTCCCAACTGAAGGAGGAGAATGGCCGGCTTCTGGACGAGGTCTCTGAAGCCAAGAGGGAAGCAGCGGAGAAGGAAGAAACCTTCCCCGGGCGCGCTGTCGCCTGGGTTGAAGAGAACAAAGCCGTTGCTGCCCGGGTGATGACGGCGACGCCGGAGGCCGCGATAGAGTCCTTCAGGCTTCTGTACCGGGAGCCTGAAGGAAGGAGAATGATCACCGCGATTGGATCCTTCGGATTCAAGAGTGGACAAAAGAAAGACCGGATCGCCTCTCACCAGGCACTGCTTAGAAGAGACCCAAGCTTCAGCGCGGCATCTTACAGCCTGGCTCCAATCCCAGAAGAAGAGCCCATTCCCCCTTTCCCCTTAGATTAGGATCTTCCCGGCCTAGACCGGTTGTTCTTTGTAAAACTTCAAACTCATTTTCCCGGGAATGCCCGGTGTAACTGTAAAACATTTAACATTCTTATTTCGTTTGAATGCCATGTTTTCTCTTCATACCGGTTAATCTTCCACGTCTGATTGTTTGATTTATTTTTTGACCGGTACATAAATCAGGCCACTTCCCAATTGTTTTCGACCGGTGGAACTTCAGAGTTCTCTTTGATTACTTCATCTGAAGGATTAGCTCAAGTAACCTTGACCGGTCAGACCCCCATTTTTGCTTTTCAAACGTCTTCATCATTTTGGCCAACTTAACAAGTTTGACCGGCCGAACTTTACTTTCGCATTTTGGATAACTTCACCAATCATTTTGGTAAAATTTACTTTGACCGGTGAATTCCGACGCCATGGTTTGACCGGTCAAATGCCTTGCCTTTCGATGGATGTAGAACTTTCGAAGTTCTGTTGTGCCCATACCCGACCGGGGTATTTTTTTTTTTTATCGGTAGGTTGTAGATGGAAACACCTGTAACCTAGTAATTCTTGAAGTATTCTTAACCGGTAAGAATACTGGAGATTTAACCATGTCGAATGGTTTCGAACCCTCTCCAAGGTTCAAATGCACCCTTCTTCCAAGGCCCCCTCTTCCGGGTGATTAAGTCTTTTAATGGCCCTTTGATTTCTACCATCCCGGGAAGGCCTTAACTCACCCCCCGTTCAAGTCTTCCCTGAGAAGGGGGATATAGGATGCGCCACGGTGGACGATCCCCTTCTATTTCTTTTAATGGGCATATTTTTAGTCCCCAATCAATCTGACGGCGCCGGCTGATTCCCCGACACCAGTCAAACCTCATGGGCCCGTGTAAGTACGGTTCGAACCCTCTTCCAGGTCCAGCCCTCTTGCAGGCATACCCTCTTCCGGGCCCCTCTTCCGGGTTTTGATATTTTTTCTATTATACTGAGCAAGGCCGGTGTAGTAACCAGCGTGCCAGGTCCGGGCCTGTGTCTCAGTTGGCTTAGCCAAGTGGATTCGATCCACCCAGGAAGCCCTCCTAGGATAGGTTCGACCTATCAATCCTGCCGCTACCAAATAGAGTATTGAACATCATCGGTTTGATTGATAATAAAGTAGGCCTTGCCTAGTATTACAATCATTTGTAGAACTTGCGAAGATGATGGGAATTCCAGGTTCTTTCTACCGGTACCCCTTCAAGAGTTTCTAACTGGTATGTCCCCGGGCGAATGATGGCTCTAACCCTATATGGGCCTTCCCAGTTTTTTGCTAGCTTTCCCCCGTTGCCGGGTCTACTTGCTTCTCTTCTTCGTAGGACTTCATCCCCAACTTGGAAGTACCGCGGCCCGACCTTGTTATCATGGTACTTCTTCACAACTTGTTGGTATGTGCTCATTTTGACTTCCGCGGCCATTCTCCGCTCTTCGACCAAGTTGAGTTCGGCCAAGTGATCTTCCTCATTCTGCTGGGGTTGATAATTTGACTCCCGAAACGTGGGGAATTCAGCTTCGATGGGCAGCCTTGCTTCACACCCATAGGTTAGGGAGAATGGAGTTTCCCCGTGAGCCCTCCTGGGTGTTACTCGGAATGCCCATACGATGTGTGGGAGCTCTTCCAGCCACTTGCTTCCTGCTTCTCCCAGCCGTTTCTTTAGACCATCCACAATCGTTCGGTTGGCGTTTTCGACTTGGCCATTCCCTTGGGGGTACGCTACCGAGGAACAATTGTGCTTGATCCCGAAGCCTTCCAAGTATTCAGTGAATCTTGGATTTCGGAATTGTGGGCCGTTGTCGGTGATGAGGTTCATGGGCGCTCCAAACCTTGTGATGATGTTCTTCCAAATGAATTTCTTGCATTGTTGCGTGGTAATGCTGGCCAATGCTTCGGCCTCGATCCACTTGGTGAAGTAATCGATGGCTACGATTACAAACTTCTTCCCTCCTTGGGCGACTGGGAAGGCTCCAATGATATCAACCCCGAATCTAGCGAATGGGATGACATTCGATACGGGGTGGTAGTAGGTCGCCGGTCTACCGGGATACTTATAGAATACTTGGCACGTCCTGCATTTCTGGACGTACCTTTCACAATCCTGGACAATTGTTGGCCAGTAATATCCCAACAAGATGATGCGCTGGGAAAGCGTACGGGACATTTGATGCGCCGCACATACGCCTTCGTGGACTTCCGCTATGACTCGCTCAGCTTCCCGGTTGGTTAGACATCTCAAGAGTGGCCCCCCAAATGCCCTTTTATACAGCTTTCCATCAAGAATCTGGAATCGGGGTGCCCTGAGCTTCACTTTTCTTGCCCGGTCATCTTGTTCTGGCAAGCTCCCATCCGTCAAATATTCCATCAGATCATACATCCAATGGTCGTCCGCCCCGACCAAGTTTGACCGGTCAAACTGGCTTCCGGCAGTTATAGCGGCGACTTCCAATTTCTCGATGCTTGCACGGTCAAGGATCTCTACCCGGGCAAGTTTCGAAACATGCTCGGGAGCATACTGCGTCAATTTGGAGAGAAGGTCTGCATCCGCGTTCTTCGCCCGGGGAATCTGGGCGATCTTGAATTCTTCGAAGCCCTTCAACAGGGCAAGTACAAGGTCCTTGTATTGTGCCATGCGTCCTTCCCTTGCTTCCATGTTACCGGTCACCTGCCCTACTATCAGGCTAGAGTCAGATTTGATACTGACCCGGCTGATTTTCAGGGCTTGGGCAAGTCTGAGCCCTCCAGCCAGAGCTTCATATTCTGCATCATTGTTCGTCAGCTTGAAGTTGAAGACGATTGCATGGTAGATCTTGAACCCTTCTGGGGTGGTGAACACGATCCCACCCCCGTATCCTCTAGGACCGGATGCCCCATCAACTGCCATCTCCCACCATTGCTCAGTGGGCTTGTTGACCGGTAAGTCCGGAGTTAGACCGGTCATTTCTACTAGGAAGTCAGCTAGGGCCTGCCCCTTGATTGCTGACCTTGGCCGGTACTCAATACTGAATTGAGTTAACATCATTGCCCACTTCACCATCCTCCCGGAGGATGTTGAATTTCGCTACACTGCACCCAGCGGTTGGTCAGTCAAGACTTCTACCGGGTGAGCTTGGAAGTAGGATGTTAACTTTTTTGCGGAGATGAAAAGCGCATAGGCTGTCTTTTCCATCGCCGTATATCTACTCTCATCCCCGTTTAGTGCTTTGCTCACATAATAAATGGGTTTTTGTGCCCCATCATCTCTTATTAAAACGGAGCTTACAGCATTTGGGGAAATTCCCAGGTACAGATACAGAGTTTCACCCGGTTTGGGTTTAGACAATACAATATCCGACGCTAGGTACTCTTTCAGCTCCTCGAATGCCCTCCGGCATTCTTCGTCTCATGCAAATGTGTTGGCCTTCTTCAGAACTTTGAAGAAGGGCAGGGATCTCTCAGCTGACCGGGAAAGGAACCGGCTGAGGGCCGCTAAACGACCGGTCAACTTTTGAACATCCCTAACGGAGGTAGGGGCTTGCATTTCAGTGATGGCCCGGATTTTTTCTGGGTTGGGCTCTATTCCTCTCTTGGTCACCATGAATCCCAAGAACTTCCCGGTACGAACCGCGAAGACGCATTTCTTAGGATTCAGCCGGAGGTTGTACCTTGCCATGATATCGAACGTGGCTCGCATATCAGCCGGGTGGTTCAGAGATACCTGGCTTTTGATCCGCATGTCGTCGACGTATGCCTCCATGGTCTTTCCAGTAGTGGCTTGAAGAGCTTGTTCACCATGCGCTAGTAGGTTGGCCCCGAGTTCTTCAAGCCAAACGCCATTACCCGGTAGCAGTAGGTTCCTTCGGGTGTGAGGAATGATGTCTTCTCTTCATCTTCCTTGGCCATGTAGATTTGGTGGTAACCCTTGAAGGCATCCATGAAACTTAGGAGTTCGCACCCCGCAGTTTCGTCCACCATTTGATCTGGACTGGGGAGGGGGTATGAATCCATCGGACAAGCCTTGTTCAAGTCCGTATAATCCACACACATTCTCCACGTGTCGCCCTTGGGAGCAAGGACAACGTTGACCAGCCAATCCGGGTACTTGACTTCCCGGATGTGACCAACACTGAGGAGGTCTTTCACTTCCTTCTTGACGAAGTCTCGCCGGTCACTGGCCAGGTACCGCTTCTTTTGGCGTACCGGTCGACTTCCCTCCCTCACGGCCAACCGGTGGCAGATAACGGAGCGATCTATCCCGGGCATATCCGCCACGCTCCATGCGAATATGCCCGCGTATTCCTGGAGGACCCGTGTAATCTGCTCCTTGAGATCCTCGGGGAGATTTGCTCCAATTCTGACCATCCTCGAAGAATCACCCGGGTGAAGTTCGATTTCCACCGTCTCAGCCTCGGGCTCCAGTTTCTCCCGGGTCTCTCCCTTTGTGATCTCTTGGGAGATGACATTGACCCCCCTGGTCATTTTCTTGACTGCCCGGGCATAGCATTCCCGGGCGTTCCTCTGGTCGCCCTTCACCTCACCCACACCACCTGGAGTGTGGAACTTCATGCATAGATGAGGCATGGAAATCACCGCCCCGACTTTATTGATGCCTGGCCTTCCTAGAATTGCGTTGTGGACGCATTTGATGTCCACAACTATGAACCGCATCTTCTTCCACACGGTCTTTTCACCTGATCCTAGTTCGACCGGTAGAACTATGGATCCTTCAGCTTCAACGGTGTCCCCCGTGAAGCCTGAGAGAAGGGTTTTGAGGGGTTCAAGTTGTGTTCGACACAACCTGAGTTTTTGGAAAGTCTCCAGGTATAAGATGTTGACACTGCTGCCGGTGTCAACAAGTACCCGGGCGACATCTACCCCATTAATGTCCATGGTGATGACCAATGGATCATTGTGATCTTCACCGGTAGGAGGGAGATCCCGGTCAGTAAAGACGATTGGCTCCCTCCTAGTATGTTTACGCCTGGGCGGTTCAGCACTTACTTCTCCCACGTAAATGCTCCGGACCCAGTTCTTCCGCTGCGCGGCTGAATCTCCACCCTCGGGTCCGCCGAAGATCATGCCGATGTGTTCTTTTTCGGGGGCAGGTTGCCGCTCCCTTGGCCGGTTATTCCTCCGTCGGTCGTTGTCCCGGTCGTTCCCTGGGGCAGCTGGCCTAACCCACTGATGACTCTTCTCTTGGGCTTTCTGCAAGTAATCCTTGCCCAGCTCTCCACTGTCGATCATCTGCCGGATTACTCCCTTGACACTCTTACATTCAGAGGTGTTATGGGAATCTGACCTGTGGTACGAACAATAGGTGCCCGACCACTGCCGCCCTACTTGACCGGTAGGGTTTTCTAGAGGAATGACCGGTGCTTTCCGGACTTCTTGGCATTCTTCTGTATTGACCACTCGGATGACGGGGTCATAGTGGTGCCTCGGCCGGCTAGGTCCCGGTGCTTCTTCCTTCTTGACTTGCACCGGCTTGGGCTTGTGACCATGCTCAGCTTCTCTCTTTGCCCGGAGCTGGGTTTCAGCTTCAGCAAACTCCCATGCAGTATGGTAGGCCTCTTGGTACGTGGCTAGGGGTTTCCGGCAGAACTCCTTGTATAGTTCCCTAGCACGCAAGCCATTCAAGAGGAGGGAGAGGACAGTCTTGTCATCCATCTCTTCCACCTTGTCTACCTCTTCCTTCCACCAGGTAAGGAACTGAGTGAGGTTCTCAGACTCCCTCTGCCCGGCTGTACTAAGATAGGTGAACCTCTTCCTCTTAGTACAATTCTCCTGGAACTTGGCCTTGAATTTTGAGGCCAAATCACTGAACGAGTCAATGCTTCCCGGGCGAAGCTTATTGAACCATTCAGTGGCTCGGTTCCGCAAGGTCTGGAAGAAAAGTAGGCACTTTTCTTCATCGGTGCAACCGTTCATGGTCGCACTCTGGTTGAAGGAGTCCAGGTGGATTTCCGGATCTTCCTTCCCGGTGAATCTGGGGGCGTCGATCTTGACCTTTCGCGGGAAAGGTGTCAGATGGACCCTTGTGGTGAACGGGGACCTTGCCAGGGGTTTGTCCCGGTCATTCTTCTCCCCGACCTTCTTTTCCAGCCTTTCCAGCTTTGCCTCCATCTGCTGGACGCGGTCGTTTGGGATGGTTAACCAGTTCGTCACCGGTAACCTGGGCTGGCTTTCTGCCTCCCCTTCCTGGTGGGAGGCCCTCGTCCTCGCTGGCTCCTGCCGGTTAGACCAGGAGCGCCGGGTGCGGGCAGGCTCGGCCTCCCGCACCTCGCCTAGCCGGGCGAATGCGCTGACATGGGCAACACTCTGCCCCAGCCTCTGCTTGGCTGACTTCCTCTGGCCTTCCTCCCTATCCCCCAGCCTTTCGAAGGCAGAGTTTCGGGAGGTCGCTGGCCGGATGTTTTTTCCTTTCTTCTTCTTGTGGGCCCTCGGGATGTCCCACTCGCCGTCATCGCTCTCAATCGAGACGCAATGACCATCAGGAGTGACCTGCGGATCCGTAGCTTGCGGGGGACGCGACGGCCCTGCAGCGTTAAGTGCACCGGCCAAGTTGACCGGGGCCATGGTGCTGACCAGCTGGGGCTGGAAAGGTGATGGTTGCGGCATCGGCGTCTGGAACGACGTCACCGCCATCGGAGCTTGTAGAGGCATGGTCCCCGCGCCTGGAAGGGCGAATGGGAACATACCAGGGAGGAAAGGCATCCCCCCGTTCTGCTGGCACATGGCCATGACCTGGCCAAAGCCCTGGATGGCTTGTAGGTTGGCTGGGTCATTCATAAACTGAGTCATGCTTGGTGGGAACGTTACCCTCGGTCCAGCGGAAGGGACGGGGGTCACGAAGGGACTGATCACGCTGGCCGTCGGGACAGAGCTCAGACCCAGAGGCAACACCGGGGCTGAAATGACCGGTATGGTAGCAGCCACAGGGATGCTGGCTCCCTCGTTGGTGGCCTGCACCTGAGCGGAAGTAGCGTTGATTTGTTGGCTGGAAGACATTTCGAGTGGTGTTTTGGTGGGTAGGTTTGTGTTTAGGAGAAGAAACCTTAACGGTCCCACGGTCGGCGCCAAAAATGATGGTGTAAATTACTTGACCGGTCAAACTATACTAGACCGGGTCTAGAATAGCTTGCTTGATTTGGCAAAGTAAGAAAGGTAAAAACACGAAAATTGACCGGTAGGACTTTAGGTGGAACACCTGTAGCCCGATTTATATTATAACGGAGAATGCACGGGTGCTTTTACAAGGGAGTTTAGAGAGAATGAATTCGGATCCCTCTTTCTGAGGTTTACATGAGTATTTATACTAGGCTAAGGGGACAGGACCACGTGCGCCCACGTGGGGGCATGCTGCTGATGTGGTGCGAGGTGACTGGTTTCGTCCTCATGCTGCCTTGTCGCCTTGTGAAGGGGATCATTCCCTTTGTCAAGTAGTGCCTTGGATGGATTCTTCAGCATCTCCAGTTGTCCTCTACTGACACGGGTCGCTACACGCCAAACCCTCGCAGATCCTCCTCTGCCGACACTTTCCAACCCCAGAAACTACAGCGGGTAATCTCCGAGAGACGAATTTATCGAAGTCTGGAATAAATAGGACGACAAAGTAGTTTGACCGGTATACTTTTTTGTGAAGTGTACCGGTCATTTTTTGGCCGATGAAATGTCGTTTTGCTGACGATTTAAGTCTCCCTTCCAAAACTCTCGAGATTGACCGGTCAACGATTTGGCCTCTTCTTTGACTGGTCGTGGGTGGAATACACCCATCAACTAGAAATGTATCAAAATGTGATCATTTACACTACCGATCATGATCATGTATATTATAAAACAATATACTCTCTCCGTCCCAAAATATTTGCAACATTTGCTTTTTCAGCAGTCGCGAGAATTTTTGTTTATTTCTATGTTTTCATTAGTTATTTGATAAAATAAAATATTATTAACACCTCTTATTTTTAAAAATTTTTCATGTAGGTTTTTGATATGTAAATTTCATTTTTTATTTCTATACCAATATGTAAATAAAATAAATTGAAAAAAACTTGATATTTTATCTCGGTAATACAAGTGTGACAAATATTTAGAGACGGAGGGAGTAGTATACTGTATACACATACATGTACAGTGCCACATTACAACAATGCAAATTTCTATTTAAAAAAACCATAAAAGTCCTATTTTAATACTTTTCTTATATTTTATTTCTATTTAAAATGATTTTTTCAAAAAACAACATACGGAGTAGTTAGGAAGAAAGTAATTTGGTGAGGACTTGTGCTTCAAATTCTAACCAGGAAACGAGTCACATGACTGTGGCGTACATAGCCCCTCGAGTAGGAAATATTGCAATTATTACCCCCCGAGCCGAGCCAGTTATCATCATCAATGATGTAATCCGTACTCCCGAACGTGGCCCCCCCGTTGAATAACGACAAAACTCTGAGGAAATATCTCTCGAAAATACTGCTCTTACTTTTTTTAAAACCCCAAATTAGATTACAAATCTTGGGATTACGATGCAAACCACTTTTTTTTTCTTAAAAATTACCCCGGGGTATAAAATTAAAAATATAAAATTATAATCCCTCCATTTGGAAAAACACTTCCCATTTTGATTTGGGGCAAAAATAAGGAAGTGTTAAAATATAGTTGATTTCCAATTTTGCCCCTGATGTGATGGGTAAAAGTAAGATGTGATGGATAAATTATTAAAGAAAAAGTATGATGCGATAAGTAGGAGGGTATGAAAAAGTAAGGGTAAAAGTGCTTTTTTAATAGAAAAGGGAAGTGTTTTATTGGAAGTGTAAAAAATGAAAGAAGAAGTATTTTTGAGAACGGAGGGAGTATATTCTACTTGTGTTTAAAATAATTACACATCACGCAAAATGAAGTAGAGTACTAAAATTGTGCACTCTAATTATTTATTTGGGGAGGAAAGAAATACTATAAAATGTGTATGCTATAATTTGGCAAAATTTACGGTGAACTTAAAGTTCCCGTGCAAATGCATCAACAAATGAGCCTAATAAACAAATCTTTGCTATAGAGATAAACATTTATGCAAGAAATTTTACAAAATTCTTATAAACTTTAGCTCCATTGTAGAATTTGATTGGTATTTAGGAAATATAAGTTTCATATATGATGAAGAAATTTTAAAAAGTACCCAAAATGAAAAAATAATTGACTGAGAGTGTTTTTCTAGAATCAATTTAAAGAATTGCACAATTGAATTTAATTGATTTTGAGAATAAGAAATTAACGAGAATCAATCCAAAGGAATTGATTAAAAGAATAAATGTAACCTTTATAATGGTTGAATGGTTTCTCTTCTCAATCTTTGTGAATTCTGAAAACTCGCCAGTACGATCAAAGATGATTGGTTTTTTGCTTGCATCTTCGATCTTTGCACACAACTGAGAATATTCCCCCTTGAAAATAACACAAAAAAGTCAAAGAGATGTTCACGGTTGATAATAGGAAGACATTACTCGTAAAGTAATAAATCACCTAAAATAAAAGGAAAATGCAATTTTAATCCTTAAAATAAAAATAATATACTCTATCCATTTCATAAAATACCTTCTCTTTCATTTTTTTTATTTTCCCCAAAATACTTTTGCTTTCTATTAAAAAACATTTTTATTCATATTTTTTAATCATATCTATCACATCATACTTTTTTACTAATAATCTATCCATCACGTCTTACTTTTACCCATCACATCAAAAGGAAAATTCGAAATTCAACCAAAAACATACACCCCTTTTTTTTAGAATTCAAAAAAAACATACACCCCTTATTTCTCCTATAAGTCAAAATAGGAACCATTTTATGAAACGGAGAGAGTATTATTTTCAACGGCAATGATCTTTTCACCAAAGCCTTATTTGACTTTGAATGACCTAGGCATTTTGGGACACATACGGTGCTCCGTTGGTAAAATTGATGGTGCCAAATCAGTAATCTAGGATTGGGGGTTTAGGGGAGGGAGTTAGAGGGTAGAAATCATCAATTTATAATTTACCAATGGAGCATCGTAGAAGCCTCAAGTCATACTAACGTAAAAAAAATTCGGGTAAAAAGAAGTGCCATGTATTTTCAAATTTGATAATGATCGATATTGTAATGTTTTTTTAGTTTTAATATTGTTATTGTTTGAATTATAGTCCTATTTTAGAAGTAGATTGTTGTTATTATTGGAATTTGTTGTCGAGTACTTGTATAAGAGCACTGGAAATACCTGTGGAGCCCCGGGGCTTCAAAATTTCTCTCTCTGCCACGTCAGCTTTAACTTACCTCACAGATTCAGTGGAAATGGGTTTGAAGCCCCGGGGCTTCAAACCTTCATTTTTTACATTTTTAAATATACATCTTCTAAAATTAAATTATTTTATTATTTAATTATATTGGAACAAGAGTAATTAAAAAATTAGATTCATTAAATTAAAAGAAATTGAAGCGATAATAATTTTAAAAAATTGCATTCATTAAATTAAAAAATTTAATTATAAAATGGGAGAGAGATGGAGTTTGAAATTTATAAAAAAAAAATTATTTAATTTTTTGTGTGTGCTTAAAACGGCTAAATTTACCGTTATAAGGGGAAGAAGTTGCGTTAAAGGAATGACACTGGAACGATCACGCCACAATGAAGCCCCATGGGGGCGGTGTTTAACGCCCCCTGGGCTTCAAAAGCATCATAACGCCGGGTGGCGTTACTAGTATTACCAGTGGCCTAAACCAGACATCAAAATTGAAACAAGTCGAGAGGAAAGGAGTATATATATAAATATTGACACTTTGATTGGTCGTTTAAGATATGAAATCTAATCTGATTGAAAAGACAAAAAAAACGGAGTAAAACATGCACCTAAGAAAATGATACGGATACAGATACCTTTAATTTCTTCCACTCTTGTTGGAATTCTAAGGAGCCGTATTCTGGGCCGCTATTGAAGTATTGAAACGGAGCTCTAACGGCGACGTTAAATCTCTTGCAGAAGGGGACCCACAGCCTGGCGAATTTGGCTGCTTGGAGTAGAGAGTAAAAGGTGAGAGGGGACGCGCCGTCGTCGGACACATAACAGGCCAACTTGCTCGCCGGATAGTCCACCGCCAACAGAGACAGCACCGTGTTTACCGTTAGAATCGGCGGCTCCAAGTCTGAATCCGCCGTGGTCACGAACATGTCCACAGCCGGAAGCTCAACCGTCCCATCTTTCACCCTGCGCGCTCCAAGTATTAGAAAAACATACTTGTACATTTTTTTGTACATAGATACCAAAAGAATACACATTTATATTAAGAAAAATAAAAATAAATTTTACCGCTGCAAGAGGCGTTCCGGGTAGGTGTGGGTGTCAATTTGATTCCACTTAGAGCTGAGAGTGAGAATCCAGAGGAAAGTGAACCAAGACTCGCAGACGAGAGCCAGAAGCCAAGGGAAAAGTAAGAAGCCGCCGCCGCCGTCGCGGTGGCTGTCGAGGGAAATCAGTCTGTACCCAATGAGCAAAAAGAGAAGGCCGAGAATGATGACTTCTACTGCTCTTGAGATCCTATTGTTTCTATGCCTTGTCTCGTAGAGTGGCGGAAATGATAATAGGAGCAAGATGATTGATCCCGGGTTTGATGGGGTAGTGTATAATTAAAGAAGTATAATACTCCATGACAAAAATATGTGCAGTGTTATGGTGGGTGTTAATTATATTTTGATTGATCGATGTGGAAGTATGTCCAATTGTTCATTCTAAAATGAAATTCTTTGTTTTCCCTTATTACCTGCAATTGTTATGACAAGAATAAAACTTATAATGTGTTAGAATGTTAATTCAATATTTTCAAAGAGTTAAGAAATTGGTTGAGTCTTTTACAGCATTCCAATCATAAAATTAATTATTCATACACCACCTAGACTTCTCCATCCTATCCACTCCATGCCCCCTTCACCTTAGCCTCCCTAGCTCCCTACAATTAATTGTTGCCAAATTGGCAATCAAGGGAAAGGGGCTACGGGAGGGAGGGATGGGGTGAGGGAGGCAGGGAGCGGTCAGCGTGGAACAATTTAGGTCGTGGGTTAGGGCCTTAGAGATATATATGAACAATCAATTTTTTAAAATCACAACACCTTAAGTGTCCAGATTTGTTTGTGTAACAAGTGGTGCTACTATAATAATACTAGAAATGTATCAAAATGTGATATTCTATCTACACAGCAAAAAAAACAAGATAGAAAGACTAAAATAGAAGTAAAACATTGAAAATATATCATAATAAAAATTTTATGTTTTTATTCTCGAAATAGAAATTAAAATGCATTTACACTAACGATCATGATCATGTATATTATAAAACAATATACTCTCTCCGTTCCCAAATATTTGCAACATTTGCTTTTTCAGCAGTCGCGAGAATTTTTGTTTATTTTACGTTTTCATTACTTATTTGATAAAATAAAATATTATTAACATCTCTTATTTTTAAAAACTTTTCATGTAGGTTTTTGATATGTAAATTTCATTTTTTATTTCTATACCAATATGTAAATAAAATAAATTGAAAAAAACTTGATATTTTATCTCGGTAATACAAGTGTGACAAATATTTAGGGACGGAGGGAGTAGTATACTTTATACACATACATGTACAGTGCTACATTACAGCAATGCAAATTTTCTATTTAAAAAACCATAAAAGTCCTATTTTAATATTTTTCTTATATTTTATTTCTATTTAAAATGATTTTTTCAAAAAACAACATACGGAGTAGTTAGGAAGAAAGTAATTTGGTGAGGACTTGTGCTTCAAAAAACAACATACGGAGTAGTTATCATCATCAGTGATGTAATCCGTACTCCCGAACGTGGCCCCCCCCCCGTTGAATAACGACAAAACTCTGAGGAAATATCTCTCGAAAATACTGCTCTTACTTTTTTTAAAACCCCAAATTAGATGGCTATGATGATTCGTGAGGAAATATCGTAGGAGCAAGATGATTGATCCCGGGTTTGATGGGGTCGTGTATAAAGTGATTGGGTTGGAGACACTATTGCATTGGACCCGTAAATTGTTGGGGTGTGCAGAGTAAATAAAAAAGGGAAAAGCGAAGGAATATATACGTCGACATCATAGGATAGGAGCAAGATGATTGATCCCGGGTTTGACGGGGTAGTGTATAATTAAAGAAGTGAGTATAATAATGTACAAGGACAAAAATATGTGCAGTTTTATGGTGGGTGTGAAGAAGAAGTTATAAAATGTAAAAGTGTTAATTATATTTTGATTGATCGATGTGGAAGTATGTCCAATTGTTCATTCTAAAATGATATTCTCCTTTTGGTTTACAATGTTTGACTGAAATTTTTGTCAAATAATTAAAAGAAATAAGTTAAAAAAAAATGATTAAAATTTAATTATGTGAATAGTGATTAGGAAGATCATTTTAAGATTCAAGCAATTATATTTTAATTGACTTTAGGTGGAAAAAAGAGAGGGGCAACCCCGGGATCATGCCCTCATCACAAAAGTAACAACACCCCAGTTTTGGGCTTGATGGGGCGTGAAGAAGGATCATTATATGTCTCCCTTCTCAGGCCTCAATACAAATAGTCATAAGCTATGTGTAATGGAAGACTTGATATGGGGGCTTGACTATCGCCATATAGGCATTATGTGTCATGTCTCTTCTATCACCCCATCACATAGGCATTACTATTTGTTTAGTTTTTAACTCTTTTCAATCAATAATTTTCAAAACTTGACTTATAATTAGGTGAAATATATATTGTACGAGTATATTAAATAGATAAATAATATCTTGAAAATATTACTTATAGTAAATCTGATAAAATTATTTTTATATCAATATCTAATACGGAGTATTATTTTTATTTAATTTGAGGTTAAAGTTTACCAATTTTGACCATAAAAATAAAAAATGGATAAATACTCACACACAGTAATCTAAAGTTGTATGCTAAAGTTATAAATTATAAACTAACATAGTAATCTAAACATAAATTCAAATTTAAAATACTAATTACGAAAAAATTACAACGAAAAAAAGTGACATAATAAATGCAAAATAAAACATGAACATTGAGATCAAATTAAAATATGGAAACTGGAGGTGAGCATGGTACGGCATTTAGCTCGTACCGATACCGTACCAAATATTTCGGTTCGGTATGGGATTTTACTTTGTACCAATCCCGATCCTGAAATATCAGTTCGGTATGGTTCGGTATCGGTTTCAGTACAAATCAGGATGAAGATACATACATACTTTACACGTTAAAAATTTAACAATACCCTTTTATTTTTGAAAATTAAAAGTGAATTTAAATAAAAAAAACATGAAAAATTAAAAAAATGAATATTGAAATGCAAGAGATGCGTATCAAAAACTTAGTTTATATTTCACAAACTAAAAAATGAATGACAACAAAGGAGTATTTTGAATCTTTGTGAATACTTTTATGCTCATACTTAATAATTATAACTCAAATAAAAGTATAATTTACACATAATAAAACTTGAACCAATTTTTTTAAAAAAAATTATAATTTAGTGAAGGCATATATAAAAATATTACTCCGGGGTATTATTTTTATAATATTTTAGTATATATGTTCGGTACGGGATTTTCGGTATGGGACGTCACCTCGTACCATTCCCGAATACCGTACCGACCATTCGGTTCGGTACGGTTCGGTTCCTTCTCGGTACTTTTGCGGTTCGGTATTTTTTGGTTCGGTATTCTCGGGTTTTTCGGGAAATTTCGGTATCGATTCGGTACTTGCTCACCCCTAATGGAAACTACTCGTCCAGATTCTGGCCTTCGGCTGCTCGGCGCCCACACACTTGGTTAAGCGTTGTTGAGGATCCGTTGTGTGGCCCACACAAATGAAAAAATTATAAATATTCTTTAGCTAACCTCAAGATATATTAATCCAATGAGAATTAGGACTAGGCGAATAAGGTTCGATCATATGGAGAAAGTTTGTACTTCTCTAAATCAATTAAGCATGCACACACATTGTCAGAATATAAAAAAAATTAAATTAAGTACCACACATATGATAAGAGCGTACTCCCTCCGTTTTTTAAAATAGTTCCTCTTTCATTTTTTTGTTTTTTTCTAAAACAATTTCATTTTTTAGAAAAAATGACTAATAAATCTAAATTAAATTAAGTCGTTATAATATACTCCATTCAATTTGCATTAATATAATAAGTCATTTAAATGATTTGTCTCTTATTTTATCTTCGATGATAATCATATAATTAGAAGGTGAAACTACAAAATTAAAGACCTGTTTGGGAATAGCGTTAGCGATTAGCATTAGCGTTTTGAAAAGGCTATCTATGAGCAGCGTTCAGCGTTAGCGTTTTCAAAGTAATTTGCACCGTTAAAATTTTATCCAAAACGCTAACGCTAATCTCTAACGCTATTACCAAACAAGCCCTATATCTCTACTAAATCAAAACATGAATGGTTTTATAAAATAGTGGGATATAACACTTGTAACAAAACTTGAACTTAATGGGCCGCTAGTTTTAAATGGAAGTTTTCCCAAGTCTAATGTTGCGTGCAGCGCTGCTCAAAAGTTCATAGCCCAAGAGAGGGATAGAGTCTAGACCTACCATAATAGACCCAGAATAATTCAAAATCGAAACTAAAATGACTCGAAAAATTGAAGAACCGAATTATAATTGAACATCCAAAATGTTTCGAACGGGACCGAACGTAATCAAAACTGATTTAGATCCAAATCTGATAAAACCCAAATCAGTTAAACCTGAAACTAGTTAAACTTGAAACTGATTAGACCCGAGACTGATTAGACCCAAAATCGATTAGATCTGATATTGATCAAAGTCAAATCAAATCAAACTCAAATATAGTCAAACCTAATAGCTCATTAGTTGATATATTTCTAAAAAAACATATTTGAATTATGGATACAGCTGCTTTAATGTACAAAACTTTTACTTCGTATTTTATCACTTAAACTAAGCTAGTTGCCTCTTTTTATACAGAGTAGATACAACATACAGTGACAATGTAACTCACATTGGTGGATATATTCCAGCTCATTATTGGTGACACTTGCATATATGCCCCCCTTTACACATATGGAGGGGAAACTACTCACAAGGCTAACATTAGGAATCCTAATACCAAGCTAAATTAAAGGTATGTCATCCAAAACCAATATAAACATGTATCGATATTCACCCGAACTGATATAAATCCAAATTGGTAGAAACCTGAATCGATATCTATCCGAAATCGATATCTATTCGAACCAAAACCGAACTGATACCGGAAAATTCAAATCGAATTTAATCCAGAACCGAACTAAACCTCACCGAAGCAATCCAAACAGATTATAACATATATCCTGAAGAGATCCGAACCGGAACCGAACCGCTTGACGTAATTGCTATGATGCACAATTTCTCTTTCAATCTTTATTTATGTTTATGCCCTTCATAAGGTACGATGGAATGAGATTTTAGTTTAATGCATATTAAGTGAATGCTCTTTTGTGCTTATAAACTGGTCAAAACTGCTTATAAAATATTTTTAACTTATAAATTAGTTGATGACATATTTCTCTGTGATTATGAGCGGATATATAAACTGCTTAGAAGCAAGAAAAAATAAGTAGGTTATAGCCCACCCTTTTTTTATATCCCGCCCTTTCTTTATAGACCTTATATCTTCAATCTAATGGATCGTATATATGCATTTTCATTTCTTTTGTCGTGCACCATTATCATTTGAATCAAATTTTATACTCCCTCTGTCCACCATAGATCTTCCCAGACACTATTCACAGGGTCAAACTTTACTCACTTTATTTACTCAATTTTACTAGTCATTTCATAAAATAATATAGTCTTGTCACCTCTAGTTTTGTAGAACTTTTCATGTAGTTTATTCCTATATAAATTTTATTTTAAAATTTTACTCCTATAATCAATTAAATTGAATTGAAAATAAAGTCGGTCAAGCCTCATAACGCGTAATGGGAAGATCATACATGGACGGAGGGAGTATATCTTTTTACATTATTTATTTTATTACTACGTATATTTTTCAACAAAGTAAATAGAATAAAGTTGGTTTAATTAATGGTGATAAGTGACGTTATGCCACATCTCTAATGATGTATCATTATTTAATTAGTCCATTTTTTATTATAATATTTTATTAATTAAAAATATTTTCATTAGTACTTCATTCAATGACCATTAATTTTGTATAAAAAGTTTTATTTTTAAATTAATATACCAATGTATATTCCACTAGTTTAAAACATATGTAATCACTATTAGAAAACTAAAATAAAAAAATTATATTTATAAATTATTAAAAATTTAGAATGTATGCGAACACATGCAAAGCTAACACTAGTGTCATCTATAAAAAAAAAGTTTACATTCAATGAGAGTGGAAAACAACAAAAGTCCCACCATATAATTCAATCAATGACATACTTGAGTGCGCAATTCATAGCAATTATAGACAGAAATATGGTAGGGTTCCCCAATTATTATTCAATTAAAATAGCGACGCAATTTAGTGAATGAACTTGCAAGCATGGATAAAAAGCAATGCCAGCCCTCCGGACTTGAGAATAATGGGCAATGGAATCCCATATTTCCCCTTTCGGAACAAGCCCTTGAGAAATGCCCAATACATTAATATCACCCACACACTGCAAATTACCTCCCCCAAACTCCAACCCACCTTTTCTTTTGTAATATAATCCACAAACCCAATGAACAGAGCTGCGATGTTCACCAGCAGAACGGTTGTCCCAGGAATAAACAAGGGAGAATCGTCGAAAGTGAACGTTCCGGCATCAGACTGCTCCTTATTTGCGACATCATCACTCGAATGCTCTTTCTTGGTCACTTCAAACGCGGTGTCCGAGAACCCGACAGCCTTAGCAATCCCGCTCAAGAATCCAAACAACCACGACGCGGAAGACGTAACCTTTTGCATCCTTTGGTTGTTCCACCAAGCACGAATCGACTCTCCGGCGTTAACGTACTCGAACAAAGTGTACAAGTTGTAGACGATGAAGATGGAAGAAGGTATTGCAATGGTGGCGCCATCATTTACCTTTGGTTGGAAGTGAGAATTGGTGAAGATACAACAAGGAGGGAGGAGAGAGTAGGACAATTCGAATATGGGACGAATGGGCCACGCCATAACCCATACATAGGAAAGGCATTGCCTGAACTTAAGCCGGCCAAAAAGGGTGCCCATGATCGGGCTATTCATGCTGGTGAATATTTCCATGATCCCAGTGGCCCATCGCTTTTGTTGGGTCAATGCCGCCGGCCCACCTGCGGGTGCACAGCCCAGAAAACAAGAAGGGTTGGGATCACAATGGGCGGATCTCCACCCCTTTCTATGGATCGTTAATCCGGTGAGGATATCTTCTGTTGCAGATCCGTATATCCACCCAACCTAACCATAATCATAAAAAGATAAAGAAGAAGAGGGAAATATATACGATCGAGTTAGTTTTTTGACATAATATGAGAATCATTTGTGATCATCATTAGAGATTGAAAAAACCATCTGGCGGAAGTCTTTAGCGCTAGCGTTTTCTGAATTAGTCTACGCCATTAAATTTTTTATCCAAATCAATGACGCTAATAGAAAATGCTCTTTCCAAACAGGGCCAAGGTGTGAAGTGACCATGCCATCATTTACAAATTACATCCATAAGCTTGCCTTTTTGGTTGAGGTTTTTCCATGCATACTCCCTCCGTTCCAAAAAGATTACAATAGTTTTACTTTTTCGGTCAAACTTTGCAACACTTTTATCACAAATTATGAAAAAATATATATTTAGTCATAATGTAAATTTAGTAAATTTAAGTTTACTAGAATTATTTGTAGATTACGGAGTATATTTCATTCATGATCGGAGGGTGCCATAATTTAAATAAAAAAGTTGAACTGTGACAATCTTTTTTGGAACGGAGAGTATATATATATATATAAATACTTTTTTCAAGACTAGGAGAACTTACTTGGTGACCCCAACTGGTGCCAAATTCGTAAGTGGAATGTGCAACTTGTAAGGAACTCAAAGAGATTGGGGAGGTCTCGCCCGATTGTGACGGTGATGATAAGATTTGAGCAACTGACCAAACGAATGCGTCTTTTGATTTGCCGAATCTTTCCAACTTCATCTCTTTGTCACTCTCTCCTTTTAGATGGAGACAAATTCAATATTGTTACTCAATTAGAGGGCCAATAACCAATTGCGATGTGTGACAAATCAAGGGTAATTATGGGAATCATTTCTTTGTTTTGCTTTAATACAATATTTCAGAGGTGGCAAATCAATCGGACTTAAAATTGTATGTTGATGGCTCGGTGTCATCCGGCTCGAATCAATCTAGCGATTTATGGGCTTTAATTTTAGAGTAATTAAATTTACACTACCACTTGTATTTAACTTTAAAAAATAACAAAACATCAAAGTATATATATTAAAGTTATCAAAAAAATGAATTTTTTTATATAAGTGATTTTTAGATGTATACAACAATATTATTAAAAAAAAAATATGTACACTCTTTGTTTAAAAAATAAGATAATGCTATATCATTAATACTCATCTATGAAAAATTTTTTTTACACTAAAACGGGTTATAGGAAAAAAATAATATTACAACATTTTTATCATATTATATTTTATATTAACATACATGATGTTAAAAATAGTGCTTCTATGGTGCACCTAATAAGGTCCACAATTTTTTATGAACCTTCTCAAATACTCTTAACTCTTTTTTTCTTTCTTTTTCAAAAAAAAAAACTAAAAATGCTCATCATGAGAGCAAGCATTAAATCAAATACTTATACCTTTTATCTCTAGGTAAGGTGAACTAAACACATCATATACCTTACGTGTACGAAAAAAAATTGCCTTCAAAAGAAATTTTATTTTTGCGGTCAAGTTCAGTTGGGTTTGAACCATTTTTAACGTGATATTTTCTGTTCGATTAATGTAACTTTTGTTCAAAACTTAATATTTAATTTTTAACTCGAGTCACGAGTAATAAATAAGCGGGTCAATTCTTTTAAATCTAAAACGAACCAATGTGAATAAGACCTTGAGCTACTAATTTTAAGTTTGAAAATAGAATTCTTAAATTTGGAGTCTAGATTCTAGAATTGAAATATATAGAGGGGACCATGAATGCAGTGAGTGTCATACTAACCGCACAAATTTGGGGATGAGCCGTATATAACCTTTCTTCTATGAAAGCATCCCGTTCCTTGATAAAACGGCCCTTGAATCCCAGCAATGCCCGACCCCATGACCTATAAATTTGCAAATTAAATTTTGTATTTTGTTAAAGTCACGCTCCAAACGATATCAAAGTTGATACCGTTTTCTTTTTGCTAAAAGTTGATAGTGTTAGTTCCTCACAAATAATGAAATTTCTCAGAGACAATAACATAAACATGTCTACTTACTTTCATCATGACTTTCATTTGGTTTCCATATGGGTCATCTTCCAATGCACCATAGAAGTTCTGAGGAAATTGGACAAATGCAGCGTCTTTTTCATCCTCTGCTCCCAAGAGTATGCACATTGCACGCATCACCACTTTTGGATCATTTACGTAACAGTCGCAATCCACATTTACCATAAATGGTGCATTCGTCATCACTCCCGACACTCTTGTCTGCATTTGTAAATTTATAAGTTTGTGTGTTTATTCTTGTTAGAATATAAATAATTGTTCCTGGGCCACAATCACAAGCTTGAGCTTTTGGTTGAGTTGGTTGCTTGACATGGTATCGGAGTCTCGTTGACTAAAAGGTCACGGGTTCGAAACATTGAATATTACCAAAACATTCATGGCTCCAGCTTTATAATGATGTGGATGCTTAGGACGCTTCTCTCGGGAGATGTACATTATATTTGGAACTCCTTCTCCCTCAGGGAGTGATACTTTGTTTTCCAAGATTACCTGCAATTGTTACGACTAAATAAGACTTCAAAATTGATCATCCATCGAGTCAACTTTTTTTAGAATGTTTTTAAAATTAATGTGTACCATTAGAAACGTATACCTTTGTATCAAATAATTTGTTTAATTTGAATTTTTTCAGTTAAATTCTATAAACTTTTATTAATAATTAAGTAAAATTACATTGCATACCATATTAATATAAATAATAATCTTTTGAAAGTTTTTGCAAATAAATACTCTGTATAATGAAACCACATTTGTATTTACATACTCCATACCCTATAACTTGTGCAAAATTTTATGTGTTTTTTTATGTCCATACTTATTTTATGAATCTTAGTACATAAGTATCATATAAGAACTTTTTTTTTTGCAAAAGAAGTTTATTAAAAAAAATCTACTTATAAACTCATAAAATGTAATAAGATCTACATTTCTTATGTAGATCCTAAGATTACTGGAGTGCAACTCTATAATTTGTGTTCAATTGATGACAAGACATCACTCATTTTGATTATAAAAATTTAAATTATAACATGTGTTCAATTGATGATAAAACGTAACATCACTCTATCTGTCCCAATTTTAATTACAAAATAGAAATTATAAGGTAAAATTTTACAATTTTTGAAATTATTTTATTTACAAATTAGTACATCAATAAGAAATAAAAATTACATGATAAAAAACTACATCAAAAGTTCTACAAAATAAGAAGTGACAAAAGTATTTTATTTTATCAAATAATCAACGAAAACACACAAACAAACAAAAATTATCCAGAAAAGAGAAAAAAATATAATTATATTCAAAAATGGGGACAGATGAGGTAACTTGAGCACATGTTTTGGGAGTTCACTGACTTCTAAGGGTCATACTACTGGGATGGTCCCGACTTTATCCATTCCACAATGATTATTATAGATGTTTTTTGTATTTATAAACTGGTAAAAATTGCTTATAAACAGTTTTTAATTTATAATAAATTGATGACATGTTTCTATGTGTTTATAAGATACTTATAAGTCAGAAAAAATAAACGTGTCTTTGTTACTTATTTTTAAACCTGTTTTTTGTTCCTTCGTTTTGACTAGATTATTTATAAAACGGTTTCTCAGTATTTATGAATATTTAGAAATGATTTATCTATCATTTAAGTCATTATACTTCCACAAAAGAGTATTTGATTTATAAGCAGTTTATAAATTAAAAACTACTTATCAGCAATAAATCAATAAGCACTAGCACAGAAAAACAGTTCCTTTATCATATAAGTACTTTTTTTCCTACACTACTCATTAGTCACTATTTTCGATGTGTTCTAAACCACTGATGGACGTGAGGTCACATGACCTTCGTTTAATGTCATGTTATGATTGGAGTCTTCTATGGCATTCTGTTTAAAAAATTGATGGTTCATACATCTTAATCCCGCGAATCATCCCCAACCCTCCACTGCACTCCCTCCTTCATCGGTTGGCAACAGTGATCATTGTAGCTAAAGGGTGAAGGGAAGGATGGGAGGAGGAGCAAGAAGTGGGATGGGCTAGGGAATTAAGTGGTGAGGACCACACGAGAACCGGTGAAGAAGACAAAGAAATATGAGTAGAAATATAAGTAAAATAATATTTGTACTTCAAATTTTGTAATTAACACTCTAAAAATTACTGTTTATATTAGAAAGCTGAATAATATCTTTTGAAGTGATGTAAATAACAAAATTTGGAATATAAATATTATTTTTCAAAAGATAAGGATTTTTAAAAATTAATGAAAGTATGAAACCTTTATAATGGCGGGGTGGTTTCCCTTCTCGATATTTGTGAACTCTGAAAACTCGCTAGTAAGATCAAAGATCATAGATTCTTTACTCGCATCTTCTATTTTTGCACACAAGATGGAATATTCATCCTGGAAAAGTGAAAAAAAGAAAAAAGTCAAAGAGTCGTTACGTAGTTTAAAACCATCACACTTACATAGTTAATCAATACTGAGTAAATTGGTGGGCACTGCGTAGTTCACAAAGACAGAGAGTGCCAAGAGATAAACCCAAGTTTGATTCCTAACAACTGCGTTATGAAGCAACTACACTAAGCATATGGTCTATGCGCAAGTACCAGGAGCAGGCTCCAGTCCCTGCCACAATTTACAATCAAAGTCCAATTTACTTCCTCACAGTGACTGTTCGATCGTCGGATCTAAGGGAACCCTCAAGAATGAAGCTCATCCTTTAATTAATTAATACTGAGTAATATAAAGACAATATCTGTGAATTTGGTGCGACATACGTAGTGCTATACAATAGCAGTTGACAAGCAAACAAACTACACAACACCAACAACAAAAACAACCCAGTTAAATTTCACATAAGTAGGGTCTGAAAAAAGGTGTATACGTAGACCTCGCTCTTACTCAAAAATATAGAGATTGTTTCTAAGAGACCCCCAGTTCAAGTGCACAGATATAAAGATTACAAGATATATATATATATATATATATATATATATATATATATATATATATATATATATATATATATATATATATATATATATATATATGAAGCAAATACATAAAGCTAAAACACCAAGCACGTATAGAACACCTATATATATATATATATATATATATATATATATATATATATATATATATATATATATATATATATATATATATATGGAAAATGCTAAAGTGCCACCACATGGGTGCACTCATGCTTCGCACAGACAAACACAGACGATAATTGTCTGTGCGACACAGACAATTATTGTCTGTGCGAAGCATGGGTGCACCCATGGTAGCACCGATTTGGTGGCACCCTAGCATGGTCCTATATATATATATATATATATATATATATATATATATATATATATATATATATATATATATATATATATATATATATATATATATATATATATATATATATATATATATATATATATATATATATATATATATATATATATATATTATTCCAATTTTTGTTATTTTCTAGAGGCACAGATAAAGTTAACGAAGAAAAAGTAGAATAACTAAAGAATATAAAACATACAAAGCACAAACAACTAAACAAAAAATTACCTCCTAACCCAATGCACATGTCTAAGTACTCTAATCTGACTTCTTGAAACGGTCCTATCTAAGTCTATATTCTCAGTAAGGATAATAGTTTTAAATCCAATCCGATCACCTCCCTCCAATAGTTCTTAAGTCTACCCCATCCCCTACTCTCCCCCACCAATGTAAGCATCTCCCATTCCTCACACGGGAGAGAGATTATTAGCATCTCCCCACCTCACATGCCCAAACTACTTCAACTAAACTTATCGATCACATCTGATCTTCCACATGTATCATGCCTACTTGACCAAAGATAATCTCGTTCAGAATCCTATCTAACCTCGTCTTCCCACACATCCACCCTAACATTTCCATCTCCGCAACAAGCAGACAAACTAATCAACCTAATTTGACTCTAAAACTAGAGATCAAAGTTGAAACAAATGAAAAATGATTTATATACACTTGCAACGAATTGAAGAAAATGATAGGGATGCAGGTACCTTTATTTTTTGCCACTCTTGTTGGAATTCTAAGGAACCGTATTCTGGGCCATTATTGAAATATTGAAAAGGAGCTCTAACGGCGACGTTAAACTTCTTGCAAAAGGGGACCCACAGTTTTGCGAATTTGGCTGCTTGGAGTAGAGAGTAAAAGGTGAGAGGGGACGCGCCGTCGTCGGACACATAACAGGCCAACTTGCTCGCCGGATAGTCCACCGCCAACAGAGACAGCACCGTGTTTACCGTTAGAATCGGCGGTTCCAAGTCTGAATCCGCCGTGGTCACGAACATGTCCACCCCAGGAAGCTCAATCGTCCCATCTTTCACCCTGCTCCAAAAATTAGAATATTTTGTTCGCTTAATTGTTTCAGCCTCTTAATGGTTCAGATGTCTGAATGATTCAGCACTTAATGGTTCAGATTGTTTGTTTCAGCCTCTTAATGGTTCAGATGTCTGAATGGTTAAGAGATTTGCCTCTGAATGGTTAAGTATTATACAGAGTCTGAATGGTTAAGAGCTCTTATCTGAATTGATCAGACATTTGCCTCTGAATAGTTAAACAATATACTAGCTCTTAATGGTTCAGACCTCTTACTGGTTCAGCACTTAATGGTTCAGACCTCTTACTGGTTCAGCACTTACCCATTCAGAAGTTACCAAACAGTCCCTTAGTTTCTTGACATTGTTATTTTCCCTCAAAAAAATTCCCCTTTCTTTTTTCATCCCTTCCAAAAAAAAATTATTTTTTCTTTTAAAAAGTCACTTTTTTCCCTATTAATTCTTAACCTACCTATCACATCACACTTTTTCTTTATTAATCTATACATCTTATCCTACTTTATCCATCACATCAAAGGACATTTTTGGAAAGTCAACACCAAAATATATTCCCTTAAATCCTCAAAAAGTCAAAACGGGAACATTTTTGGGGGCGCAGGGAGTAGAATATAAGAAAAATTCTGATCTTACAATCACAAGCTAGAATTTTTGGTTAAGTTGAGTTTTTTATATAGGGCATGTTTGGGAATATAATTAGAGATTACCGTTAGCGTTTTGAAAAGGCTATCTACGGGTAGCGTTATTAGCATTTTCAAAATAATCTACGCCGTTAAAGTTTTTCCAAAATTTTATCCAAAATGCTAGAATTTTTGGTTAAGTTGAGTTTTTGATATAGGGCATGTTTGGGAATATAATTAGAGATTACCGTTAGCGTTTTGAAAAGGCTATCTACGGGTAGCGTTATTAGCATTTTCAAAATAATTTACACCGTTGAAATTTTATCCAAAATACTAATATCTAACATTATTCCTAAACATGCCTATAGAGCTTATCAAAGCCTCGTTATTTTGGTTATTTTAATTTCTTCACATAAGAGAATTATATCGATGAAAAGTTTAATTCCGAGCTCGAAACTCACCTTCTATTTTTTGAGACAAACGATAACCAAAGTAAAAAAAATTAGTTTGGGACGGTAATAAAAAAAATTACCGTTGCAAGAGGCGTTCAGGGTGGGTGTGGGTATCGACTTGATTCCACTTAGAGTTGACTATGAGAATCCAGAGGAAAGTGAACCAAGACTCGCAGACGAGAGCCAGAAGCCAAGGGAATAATAAGAAGCCGCCGGCGGTTGTGGCGGCAGCGGCGGCGGCGGCGGCATGGCTGTGGAGGAAAATGAGTCTGTAGGTAATGAGTGATAGGAGAAGGCTGAGAATGATGAGTTCTACTGCTCTTGAGATCCTATTGTTTCTATGCCTTATTTCGTAGAGAGGCGGAAATGCTAATGGAAGAAGTTTAGGTGCCATAATTAATTTTGTATGGCCAGAAAGGTAAAGAAGAAAGAAATGGGCTTTTGATAACAACTATAAACTGACACGGCCCATATTTATACTGCTTAAATCTTAATTGAGTTTTTTTTATTTTGTGACACATTAGATCCTATGAGTTTTGACGTCATTGATTACATGTTTTGGACCAATAGTGGTTATTGGGGACGGAGGGAGTAATAGGATTAAGCTATTTGTACATCAAAATTTGTACCTTATTTTATAGGGATATGCTAGGGTACATTAAATGTGTACCCCAAATGTACACCTCTCCCCTTTCTATCATTCATTTTATTTTATTTTATTTTTATTTTTTATTTTTTTTTTTTGAATTTTTTGCTTTTTTTGTAGTGATGGAGGGGTTGGGGGATGTTTGGGGTACACTTTTGGTGTACCCCTAGCATTTTCCTATTTTATATCCAAATGCATATACCGACATTTTATGCGAGTGTGATAGTAGTGTGGTGATTTATATTGATAAAAAAATTTAGTGTAAATCCTTTGTGCTACAACTTGGGGTACATTTTTTGGTATACCCCTAACATGGTTGTTAAATACTCTATCCGTCCCTGAAAACATTTCTCCTTTCTTTTTTCATTCATCTCAAAAAATACTTCTCTTTTTTTTGAACAAAATGCACAACTTTATTACCACCTCAAAGTACGAATACAACCAACAAACCAAAAGTCTATCTTAAAACAACATTTTTTAGACGATAATTAATAAAAGACCTCATTTGAAATTTTATCCATTCTATGCTTTCCTCAACAGATATCAATTTCTCCTGCTTAATCTTGAAATTACGAGCCTTCCACACGTCATAGCAAACAGCAGCAAAACCAGCAAGCATTATCTGTCTCTTCCTTCTTCCTTTAACACTCTCACTTGCTCTCTTCAAGTCCGCATCGTTCTTGGCCTTCCATTGGACTCCAATCCACTTCTCTATTTCTTCCTTGATACCCAGAGTATATGCACAGCCATAAAACAAGTGCTCCTTATCCTCCACTCCATTGCTACACAACACACAACCAGTGTCAATATTCAAAAATTTTGTAATCTCACCTTGGTGCTGATTCTATTCTTCCATCCAAGCCACATTAACACTTGGTGTTTGGGAATAGTTAACCTATTCCACACAATAGAGAATTCAGGATATGCATTGGCCTCACCCATGAGCCATTTGTACCTCAGCTGGGTTTCATACTCACCCTTCATGTCCATTTTTGCAAATAGCTTCTTATTATGTAGGAGCTTCCTCAAGTAATACTCACCCTTCTCATTTCTATTAAAAAATCACTTTTACCCCTTACTTTTTCATACTATACTTATCACATCATATTTTTTACTAATAATCTATCCATCAAATCATACTTTTATCCATCACATCAAAGAACATTTTTAGAAATTCAATACCAAAATACACTTCCCTTAAATCACTTTTCAAAATCAAAACTCCCATATTTTTCGGGACGGAGGGAGTATAACCTGTGGTAACTTCGGGGTAGAAAAAAAAAACCTCAATCCCTATTGATCTCCCTTGATCCGAATAGTAGACTAGAAAGAGGTAAATGATCGAGTTGTAATGTCAATATGATTATTGAGAAATAAGAAGTGAGACATGTCTCTAGCTAGTACATAAAAAAAACTTCATGCTAGTATGGTAATAAATCACCGTTGGTAAAATTTAAAACTAAATTTTTTCTTTTCTTTTTGGCATTCAATAAAAGAGATAATATAGTAGAGACATTTGAACTAAAGTGGTAAAATAAGAGAGAAATAATTTTGTATTAATTTTCCAAAAATACCCTTGATGTGAAGAGTAAAAGTAAGATGTGATGTATAGATTATTAAGAAAAAAGTATGATGTGATAGGTACGTAGGGTATAAAAAAGTAAAGGGTAAAAGTGATTTTTTAATAAAAATGGAAAAGACTTTAAGGGACACAATTTTTTTGAAACGTGAAAAATTTGTTGGGATGAAGGGAGTAAAAGACATACCGAGTGATATTCAATAAAAGTTTTCTTCTGGATTAAGCTATTTACACTCCATAATTTATACCCGAAATTATATGTTATATATAGGTGTGCACTTTCATTTTGTGACAGTGTAATATTAGAATGATGGTTCACATACGCACAAAATGTTAGTACATATTTTTTAATTATATTATCATTTTATGCTAATGAGAACCATCGAAATATATTAATCTATATCTTTGACGTGGATGACATTTGTTTCTCTTTCTAACCCCATATAAGGATCCATCTCTAGAGTGTGTGTATATTACCAAGTGATGTTCGAGAAGCTGACACGATGGAGGGGCAATAAGACAAAAGGTGTGTTTTTATTTGGATAAATATAATTGGTGATCCAAATAGTCGTTTATCTTTAGAAACCTACTACTCGTGCATAGCTGTATGTTTGAAAGAGCTGTTCAATCTATAATTACTCTTTAAAAAAACGATTCTTTTCACTATTTTTTTTAAAAAAACTTATTCGATATTTTGAATAAATCAAACAGAAAACTCTTTGGATAAAAGTCAAAAATTGTAAAAAAAAATACGAAACCTAAGTCTATTGAGACAAAAAACAAGAGTTCACACTATCATCGTTGCACTGTCATATGCACCACAATGTAACGCAGCAACTGCCACACTTTCACCCCACACTACCATCCACTACCAGAATTTCGCATTCAAATTGCGGAAGTTTAGAGGGGGATTTTTTCCGCCACTAATTAGCAGTAGAGTAGCGCGGGGGGGGGGGGGGGGGGGGGGGGCTATTCCCCCTCTATTGAAATTGTATTTAGCGGGGAATATTTCCGCCTCTAATGTTTTATCTAATTGAAATAAATTAGGCGAGCATATCTAGAAGAATAATTTAAACTTAAAAAAGGCTGTACAAAAGAAATCCAAATTCATTTTAAAAATATAATTAAAATAGCGGCGGACTTGCTCCCCGCTAATATCAAATAAGAATTGCGGTAGAATTATCTCCCTTGATAATTAAAATAAATAAATTAAATTTAAAAGCGAAAAATATTTCCCCACTAATAAAAATAAGAAAAAGGGGAACTTTTCCCCTTTTTTTATTATTTTTACAGAATTTAACCTTATTAATTATCTATATTCTTCCTTCAAAAAAAATTATCTATATTCCAATATCTTATACACATGTGGTAGAGACGGGTAAATTTCAAAAATGGTACCTCAACTTTCACCAAAATTTCGATTCTTTACCTAAACTTTAAAATTTTTCAAAAAATTATCTGAAGTTTGAAAACTTTCACGAATGGTACCTGAAGCCGGTTTTTAGGTAACCATCTGGTCATTCGGACAAAACTACAATTTTTTTTTATATTTTATAATTTTTAATTTGACCTCATTTCTTTTTCGTCTTCTCCGTCCTCCCACTCTCTTCTTTTTCTTCTTCTTCTTTCACCCCTTTTCTTCTTCTTCGTCTTTCACCCCCTTTCTTCTACTTCTTCTTTCACCCCTTTTCTTCTTCTTCGTCTTTCACCCCCTTTCTTCTACTTCTTCTTTCACCCCTTTTGGTATTCTTTTTCTTTAAAGCTCCCTTCACCCTACCCCTACTCCTGCCAGCCCCCATCCCGCCCCTTTCCCTTCCTCTTTTTTTTCCTACACCCCCCAAGCCCCCCTTTTTGAGCTCCCTCTTTTTTTTGGTTTCATTTTTTACATCTTTTTTCAAGTTTTTTTTTGTTTCCGGTTTTTTAATCTTATATGTTTGTTTTTTTATCTTTTTTTCTTGTCATTTTTTATTATTTGTTTCATTACAACTTTTTTTGAGAACTTCTTTTGTAAGATTTTTAATCTATTCTTTTAAGAACTGTTACTTTTTTTTGTTTGTTTTACTTTTTTATTTTTTTGATATTGTTTTGTCTTATTTTTGTTTTTTTTAATCATTTTTTGTTATTGTTGGGAAATTAAACACACAACACACACAAATAATATGCGGGAAACGATAGAAACAGAACACGACGACACACAAGAATTTAACCTGTCGTGTCTCACGGAATTACAAGTATAAGGTGTGTATATATAGGAAGACACCTAGGGTTACGAAACTTGTTCCCCAAGAAACAAGAAACAAATGGGCTAAAAAATAAGACGGACCGATTCAAGTCAGGCTCAAACGTATCCAGCCTCCACAAAACCCAACATTCTCCCACTTGGAGGCTTGATAATCATCAACTGCCATCCGCCACGATCACTTGTACATCTAATAATCTTCTTCACCTCTCCTGCTGCAACGGCCCTCTCATCAGACAACTGAAAGGCCCGTTGAAGCTCTCCCAAGCTCCAACACATCAGTCACGACTAAATCTGCATGTGACTCGTCCTCGTCCCTACCGGCTCCCACTGCAGACGGACACTGCCGAATCCTTGAACATCCTGAGAACAAACATTCTTCATACTCAGCAAGAAATTTTCTGGAGATGTTCCAACAGCTGGAATACTGTTTCTCCTGACCCGCTGTTTTCTAGGAAACTTGGCTGAAGTGTCTCTTGAGCTCCCACTGCCATAAATACCTCTTACTGGCCTCCTTGAGCCTTTCCTCGCTCGTTCATCCCGAGTTTGACATGTGGCTCTAGGTTTCTCTCTTTCATAGAAAATCTTATTCTGCCCACAAGACTCTGTGAACCGGACTTTGTTTCTCTTTTGAACTGGTACGGTCACTCCCTCAGATGGTAACTCGACCATATATAGCGAACCTCTCTTCCTTCCGCGGGCCATGACAATATTTCCCTTCACAATCTTCCACTGCCCATCTCTGAACTTTACCTCGTGTCCCTGTTCGTCCAACTGCCTGACAGGAATTAAATTTTTCTTCAAGGCTGGAACCACTCTAACATCCTTCAAAGTTCAGAAACCGACTGGGGTCTTCAACATTATGTCACCCATGCCCGTCACCTTTAGAGATATATCGTCTGCAAGTCGTACCTTTCCAAAGTCTCCAATAACCAGATTCTGCAATGCTTCACCGATGTAGGTGGCATGAAATGAAGCACCAGAATTCATGCCCAGGAATCCACGTTGCTTTCCTCACAGCAAGTCAGAGTGACCTCCTCATCACTCGCAGAGCCTTTAGCAATGTTTACTTTATTATCATTCGGCCATTGATTCCTAAAATGGCCCACCTCCTTGCACTTTTAAACTTAAAAAGTAAAATAAGAAAATAATTGACAATAACTAGTTTTGTCCTAAATTCACCCTTTTGTATATTAAATATTTTTAAGTTTAAAAATAAACCTTTTTAAGTATAAAAGTATTAATGGTTTTAAAAATTAAGCTTTGTATAATTCTTCTATAAACAAATAGTTTTTCTATAAACAAGTATTTTAAAATAGCTTTTTTAGAATATGAAAAATATAACTTTTTAAGTCCTGATATTGTTTTCATGCATCATTCCTACAAGCTAAGTAATTACTAGTAATAGTAATTTGTAGTTGATATAATAATATTATTATTATTAATAATAACAATACTCCATCTATCCTATAATAATACAGAGAAATAATACTAATAATAATTTTTCATCCATCCTATAATAATACGGAGTAATAATAATTATAATAATAATAAACATATTTAAAATTATACAGTAATATTAATTAATGTTTAGGTGCATGCAGCTTAAAATAAAGTGATGTGATTTAATCGAATAGTAATTATTTTTTAACCCTTTAAAAATATTAATATTATGTTTAGTTTTTTTCTAATCTGATTGGATGTGATTTTAATAACAATAAGTAATAAGCCGAAAAAATAAGTCCTGCAGAACGAATCCTTAGTTTTTTCCCTTATTAATTGCATTCAACTCTCGTACATAATCTATTGAATGGATTTAATTATATAAACCTTCGATGACCTGCCTATTCCATAGATTTCCAATCACAACTCAAAAAATGATGGTTTTTACCCACATATAATTAAACATTACATAATTCTAAGAATACGTACAAGACTATTTTATTGTTTAAAACAATCCAAATTTATGGAGAAAAAAAACAAATATTCACCCAAAATAAATAAAAACAATCAAGCATTATCAAATTTCAAAGGCAATGGCCATCCAATGAGGTTAGGAAGTCCAAAAACAATGAAACTTACAAAAAAGAATCACAACAACTAAGCAATATGATTTCAGCTCCAAACAACTTCAACATAAATCGAAATCCAACACACATGCATACAAGACCCCCTCATTAAATTGAATTCATAATTCCAACTAATTCAACCACTCGGAAAAATCAGCATGAAGAACTCAAATTCATAAGAGGCTTAATATAGAATCCACAAAGCATGCAAAGATAAATCACCAATCAAAGAATTTTATTTATCAATATTCGAAATATAAGTAAATTAGTGCATCTCCCGTGCGATGCACGGAGAGATAAGTTTATCACAAATTTAAAAAATTATGAGAATAGTTGATGCTGAATATTATTTAATTCTCGAAGAACAGAGTGCCAACTTTCAGTACTTTGTGGTTCAAAATTCTTGAAGATCTGATTGAGTTCAAATACGACAAGTTGAACAACATGAGGATACCACACATGTGACAAGAGCCGCATGAAGAGACCAATATATTGATATGATGTACGATGATGCACGCCCTTTTGTCGCATATTTAAATGCTAGGGAAGAACCAAATTCGGAAGATAAAAAGTTCTTTGAGATGTTAAAAGCTGTTGATAAGGATTTGTAGTTAGGGTGCTCTAAGATATCACAGTTGTCAGCAATGGGACCCTTACTCAACATTAAACCTGAACATAATCTCTCACAGAGATGTTACGGGAATAAAATTCGAACTCCTTCGCAAATTCCGTCGCAAATGTAAATAATCGTAACTCCGTCGCAGACCTGCGACGGAAATAAAATTCCGTCGCAAATGCTGAAATTGCGACAACTTTTTTGGGATGGAATTTTTCCATCGCAAGTCCGTTGCTATTACTTCTGCCACAAAAATAGACGTTTTGCGATAGAAATTATCTGTCGCAAATACAGCAAAATTTGTAGTGTTACCTTTTTTCTTCGTTTGTTTGTCTCCCATAACTGCACAAATAAAAAACAAAGTAACATAAGTTTGATTAAAAGGAAACAAAAATAAATGAAATCTTTGTGATACACATAGAATCTTACTCACTTCGTCCTATAATGTTCTTCCCGGTTCATTTTATGAGGTTTGACCGACTTTATTTTCAATTCAATTTATTTGATTGTAGGTGTAAAATTAAAAAATAAAATTTATATATTTAAAAACAACATCAAAAGTTCTACAAAACAAGTGGTGACAAGACTATATTATTTTATAAAATACCTAACGAAAATAGGTAAAGAAAGTGATTCAAGGTTGACCAGGTAAAAAGTGAGAGGGAAGAACATTTTAGGACGGAAGGAGTATATCTTTAATGCTATCAACCATAAAATGGTTATGACATAAGTTACAAAGGCAATATCTTTTTCCCACTTTTGAATATTTCCTGAGAAATTTACCTAAATATGACTAAAACATAATGACTTTCCCAATATAGGACCATATGTTTTTATTTCCTAATGTAGGACCTTTGGTCATTATCAAGTAGTCATTATTCAACTAAATGTCCATCATTACTGGACATTATTCCTCCCACTAGATCATTATTAAGTCTTATTTAAGGAATAAAAAAGTTTAAGTCCTGCATTAGGAAAGTTATTATGTTTTAGTCCTATTTAGTACAAATTTCAAATATTTCCTTACGCAACGAATAAACTTCTCCAAACCAGAACTAAACTCAGGTGATGTACGCGGCATATTAATCCAACTTCAATCCATAATATGAATTACTAGCTAGCCAATAGGTGAGCAAATCAATGGATCAGTTAGATACAAAACAATGCAAAAAAACTCATTTCACATATATACTACACATACATATAACAAATACATGCAACACAATATTCAATTCTGATCTTATGATGTAAAAAATTGGCAGCATTTAATTTCTTCATTATAAAAATGGTCCTTCTTTACTCTATCCTAACTCATTCTTGAAACGCCACTCTCACTAGTAAATACATTTCCTTTTCTTTGATCTATCAAAATTTTGGAAGTATTTCCCAATGGTTCTTCAAGTGCACGATGTAATGTAGTTACATATGCACCCAAAGAACGCATTTCGGCAACGTCAAACCAAAAACATGATAGAACAAAGGAAAAGAAATACATTCACCACCTAAGTGAGGGAAGCATATCAAGAACAACTCCAAACTGGGAGCTGTTTAAAATTTACTCCTAACGAGTAAATTTTAAACGGGAATCTAGGTCGGTCGATATATGTTATTTCTATATTATAACATCCCATTTCATGTAGCATCAAACAAAAAAAATAATTAAACAATGTGAAAAAAAATAATTTTACAATAATTTTGTGTCAAAAAAATAACACAAACACTAAAAAATTAAAATTTTACTTGAATATCACAATGTCAAATTTCAACTAAGACATAAACACAAAAGCAATTCAAGTATCTAGTATTTAAAGTAAATACATTGAAATAAAAATTGAATATCACATTTTATACTAATGCACAAATTAAATACAAAAAAGTTAAAAACAAAATTTCTAATTTTAAGTAAAGAAAAAAACCTTTGAGTGGAGGGCGACTGTGTGAATTGAAGGCGGCGTCGACAATGGTGGTGGGCGACGACGTGGAGGGGCAGCAGTGTGAAGACGTCAACAGTGGAGGCGTTGATGGGCGGGGCGAGATTTGGCGGTGGCGAGGAAAGAGATGAGCGGAGGATGCGAACAGCGACGGTATAGGAAGCGGCGGGAGGAGTGGAGGTCAGGACAACTGCGGTAGGTAGCGAGGAGGTCAATGGAGGTGAGAACGGCGACGGAAAAGCACCAGGGATGGCGAGGGAACTCGTCGGCGAAGAATTGTGGAGAGGACGAACAAGGTTTTTTAAGATCGCGTAGAAGACAATGTTACGTGTGGTCAGATCTAACAGGGTTTTTTTAAATCAGTTATTCCTAAGAACCGATTAAAAAAAAATTTGAATCGGTTATTAGAAATGACTAATTTAAAAGATGCTCTGCATTTGAATCGGTTATTCCTAATAACTGATTCACAAACCTTTTAAATCGGTTATTAGAAATAATCGATTGAAATATCGAGTGATTTGCGAAAATTACATCCTTTTTTAATCGATTATTTACGTATCGGAATCAAAATGGGACAATCCTTTTACTCATTTTTGTACTAGTGATTTGAGATATGGGAGGACTAATAAAGACACAAAAATAGGAGCAACACTTTGATTTTCTCACAAATCCTTTTTCCCACAAAATTCCTAGATAAATCCCCATGAAAAAAAGAGCACATTTTAGGAAGCCCCAAAGTCCTCATCCTCTTGTACCATAGTCTTTGTACCCCACTATCTGTATTTGGTCTTCCCTGTTTAGTCTAAACTTCCCTCGTTTATTGCCGAGTCCACAGCTAAATTCAAACCAATTCTCACTCCCTTTCTCTCTCTATAACTCTCCATCTCATCATCTTCCATTTATGGCCTCAAACAGTGGACTCCCCTTTGATCCAGATCCCATCAGATTTCCCCATGAACATAATAAACAACCCATCATAAAACTTGATCTCCCTTTCCTTTCCTCCTCCTCCTCTTCCATGGAGTCTCCGGTCAACAACAGGTCGCCGCCACCCACTATCCAGTTCCCGGTCAACCTCAAATCCTCCGACCACCACCGCAACCCCCATCAAGAACCCTACGACGGCGATGATCACAAACGGACCGCCGCTCTCGTCTTAGACGAATTGGACTTCTTCTCCTGCAAAAAGGATTCCGGGTCCGGTCCCGCCACCGCGGCGGCCCGGGACCCCGCCGCCGACCACGACGTCAAAGATTTCAGTGTAAACGTACGTGAGACGCCGTGATCCACACGCCGCAATTCCATTCTACCTAATTGTGTCTAATGGGAGACTTTATTAATTTTTCACGCGCAAAAAAAGAAAAAAGAAAAAGATATTTCTTTATTGATTTTTTTTTCCTTTCTTTTTCAGACTGGCTTGCACCTTCTCACAGCCAACACAAACAGCGAACAGTCGGTAGTGGACGATGGGTCGCCGCCTAATTCAGAAGACAGAAGAGCTAAAAGCGAGGTAATTTTTCACTCGATCAGTGGTTATACTTATTTACGGAGTATTTTTCAAAATTGTACTCAGTGAATTTTTGACTGAATTGATTTTTTGTTGATTTTATCGCAATTGTTTTTTAAAAGAAGAGCAATGTTACATTTTCGATGATGTTTCAGTTGGCAGTTGTTCAAGTAGAACTAGAAAAGACTACGACAGAAAACCGACGATTAAAGGAGGCGTTGAATCAAATGACGAACGATTACACTTCTTTGAAGATGCATGTGATGACTTTAATGCAACAACAACATATTAGTAGTGAAGGGAAAATGATGGGGGACAACAGTAAACAAACACGCTGTGACGGAGGGATAATGTTTCCATCCGGTAGGCAATTTATGGATCTTGGTCTTGCCGGGGGAGGACATGAGGCAGATGAGGCTTCCCAGTCTTTGTCGGACGGGCAGAGTGGCGGGCAAGATCGGAACAAGGCTTTGAGAGAAGATAGTCTAGAGAAAGGGTCGTCAGCCGCCGGGTGGCGATCTAGTAGCAGTAACAATAATAATAATAATAATAATAATAACAATAATAATAACAATAATAATAAGGTTGCTAGATCTGGGATCGCTTCGAAAAGCAGTAGCGTGGATCAAGCGACCGAATCCACAATGAGGAAGGCTCGCGTCTCCGTTAGAGCTCGATCCGAGGCTCCCATGGTATCTATCTATCTATTAATTGTTACAAATATGGATTCACCTATATTTATATTGGGTGTTGTTAAATTCACTTCTATATTTATCTAAATAGGACTAAAACATAATGACTTTTTTAATATATGACCATATGTTTTTATTTTTCAATGTAGGTAAATTGGTCATTATCTTTTAGTCATTATTCAAGTAAATGTCCATCATCAAGTTCTGTTTAGGGAATAAAACATTTAATCCACATTGAAAATGATTTATGTTTTAGCCATAAATAAGATGGATATGGCCATAATAAAAGTGAATTTAAAGTCTTGCTTTGTTTTTTTTTTTTGTTTTCCTTCCGGCAAGATCACAGACGGTTGTCAATGGCGGAAATATGGCCAGAAAATGGCAAAAGGGAACCCTTGTCCCCGAGCTTATTACCGGTGCACCATGGCCGCCGGTTGCCCCGTTCGGAAGCAAGTATGTACTCCTCTCTAGCTACTCTACTCGATCTATTATTTCCCTTTAAACTAAAAATTCCTGATTTTGGTTTAATTAACCATTATTAGACCATCCCATCTAATTTAACTCTCAAACCCTAACTTTTTTTCTTGAACACCTCAAACCCTAACTAATTAGAGCCGAGGAACCAAATTTAAAAAAAAAAAACAGTATGAAAAACTAAAATTGTTAAATGGGGCGTTTGGAGGCCAGGGTAGTGCCGATAGTCGAGACTCGAGACAGACAATACCTTGAAATTGTTAACAATAGTGTTTAGTTTTAACGCTATCAAAATTAGTTTATATCATTAAAAAATAACTCAAGATATTTGCGATAATTGTAAACGTTTTTCGTGAACGAGGCCTTACTCTCATCACATAATGGCACGAATGTGTTGAGTTTGAGGGTCCGATGGAACTCCCTTTAGAAAAAAGGTCCGGTTCCATGGCCACTGGATTTTTGTGGCCACGGAAGCCACTGTCCCGATTCAGACACTTACAATGTTGTGTTCGTAAAATTAATAATTTCTACCCCGCCTAACCTCTTCGGTAAACCCCCTTGTCCAGTCCCGACCTCAACACATCCCCCCACCTACGTCAATTGCATCCTGTAATTTTAGTTGACTTTGAGGTGAAAATTTTATAGTTAAGTTAGCTATACTTGCGGGGTGCAATTGACGTAGGTGAGGGATGAGTTGGGGTCGAGACTGACCAAGGACTGTTTACCAGGAGGGTTAGGAGAGAAAGAATCATCAAATTTACAAATGGAGCATCGTAAGGGGACAATGGCTTCCCTGGCCGAAATTCAAGGGCCACAGAACCCAACCATGAAAAAATGGTATCGGAGCCCTCATATTTAACAAGCGAAGCGGGTCGAATCATGCGGGTACTATACACAACCCATATTCACGAGTAATTTCATCGTATTATTTGGGAACAACGATTTGATTTGATGTTAGTGCTTAGAATAATTTCTAATTGTGCAAACTAAATTCAAAAACATAATGATAATTAAATATTGTCATTAAAGAGTACTTTCAAAACACTAAATCTAAACATTGAAATTATTGTTGCCAAACAGACCCGCTAGTATGGACATTGTCACAATTGACGTTGTCTTTTACGATATTTTACCAAGTTTTCTTTAATTCAATTTTATAATTAGAATATTTATAGGTGTACAAATTAAAATAGGCTAAAATCCACCGTTGGTCCTTCAAATTTCAAAAGTCCATAAATAGTCCTTCAACTTTATGAGTTCTGCACCATTGGTCCTTCAAGTTTCAAAAGTCCATAAGTAGTTCTTCAGGTACACGTCAGCCCTCCATATGAAGTCTTTTTGACAGTAAATATTAAAAGTTAAACGAAATACTAGTTTTATATAATACGAGTAAATTCCACTAGGTACGACTACTCCGTATTATATAGTGCTAGTATTCCATTTAGCTTTTAACATTTACTGTCAAAAGGACCTCATCTGGATGGCTGATATTTACTTGAAGGACTATTTATGCATTTTTAAAACTTGAAGGACCAATCATGCATAACTCATAAAGTTGAAGGACTATTTATGGACTTTTAAAATTTGAAGAATCAATCGTGCACAATTGATAAAGTTGAAGGACCAATAGTGGAGTTTAGCCATTAAAAGACAAAATACAAATACACACACATATATAAACACGATATAAATTGTTTGACTATATTTAAACCCTAAGATAAAATTCATTTCAGGCTAGTTTTGACCTGCATAAATTTGACTAAAATGGCCTTAGATGCTAAATTTGCTCAAATTTTGTTGTTAGATATAGTATTCCTTCGGTTATATCCCCTACCTTCTCTAATTTCTTTTTCATTTGACTTTGTTTAATCATGACTTACTCCATATTAAACTTTAATTGTAATGTACAGTATAAAATATTCTTCCTTCTTCTTTAAAATATTGACACTGTTCAATTCACTTATCCGAAATCAGAAATTTATTTATGTATATTTTTATTGATTTTTTGATGAAATAAAATATTTTTCATAGTTCTTACGTAGTATTTTGTACTGTAAAACATTTTAAATATGCTGATTTTATTTTTACTTCTAACCAATCCTTAATTAAAATAAATTCAAAAAAATCAATTTTTTTCTTTGTTTTGCATAAATTTTAATACTCGGCATTAAATTACAAAGTATATATATGATGTAATATTACTTGAATAACACTAAAACATAATGACTTTCTTTAAATAGCAACATATGCGTTTTTTCAATGTAGCACTTTTAGTCATTATCCATTAGTCATTATTCACAGTGGCAGACCTAGACTCTCAAATGAGCGGTGTCAAGAGTAAAGATGTCAGAACTTCTCAGGCAGATTGTGTGGGCCTGTGACGAGAGTTAGGAGGTCGCGTCTTCAGATTTCTTTTACCATTACAATATGAAATAATACGGAGTCTTTAAATAGACTTTCAATTGGTGCACTCTCACTCGCCTCAATTCATGTTGAGGACGAAATTTTTTATTTGCAAAACACTCTTCTCAAAGACTCAAACCACTAAAAACTTGGGTACTATTGGGACGAATTTTGAAAATAAAATACTCCGTACTACATTTACCTCAATATATTTGTCCAGATTAACTTTTCAAGTAAAACTGGAAAAACTTTGAGCTTAACTAGTCTCAATTATTATTGCATATTAAGATAATGAAAGAAGACTTTGAAAATTCTCAAAAAGATAAATTTAATAAAATAATTTTTATAGTAATATACTCCCTCTGTTTGGAAAAACCCTTCCCATTTGATTTGGGGGCAAAAACAAGGAAGTGTTAAATTATAGTTGATTTCCGATTTTGCCCCTGATGTGATGGGTAAAAGTAAGATGTGATGGATAGATTATTAGAGAAAAAGTATGATGTGATAGGTAGGGTAGGAAAAAGTAAGGGTAAAAGTGGTTTTTTAATAGAAAAGAGAAGTGTTTTGTTGGAAGTGAAAAAAATGAAAGAGGAAGTGTTTTTGAGAACGAAGGGAGTATATTACAATTTTTATTTAATTAGAGCTTAAAGTTATTCTGTTTGAATAAAAAAAGTCATACTAGACAAAGACATTGTATAGCAAAATGGAGTAAACAAAAACATTATTTCAGTTGAGTAAAAAATGTAAATTTAGTTAAAGGACGAGAAGTAGTACGCTTAAAATGTTAGCAAACAGCTCAGGTGACGTAATTGTAGCTCAGCTGATCGACAAGAAATGAAAGAGTATAATGTCTGATGCTTTGCAGAAAATACTTGCATGCATTAATATGAGATCTCACTTTCTATTAACTATTAAAATTTTATTTACCTCTTCATAAGTAAATGGAGTTATGATTCTTTCTAAGAGCAACTCCAATGAGAGGGGTATATGAAAAGGTAAATAGAAATAATTGTGATATATACTTCTTTTCATTTAAAATCATTCTCCAATGGGGAAGGTAAATAAGGAGACATTATACCTTCTTCAATTTTGAAGAGGTATCTTTACCTTCTTCATTTGGGGAGGTATCAACTTTTCCCACCTTTTGAATTTATTTCATCAATTACTTTAGTTATTCTATTTTTGTTTGAATGTATTATTATAAATTTTTAATTTGTATCTTTGTAATTGTAAAACTTAATGAGTCAAGAATTAACAAAAAAAGGATACTTTGGTTTTTAATTTTGCACTTTGTATTTTTAAGTTTTTTCTATTCAAATATTTATAATTTTACATGTGCAATTGGACATAATGTATATTTAATTATTTCAAAACTGACATTCTAATTTTTTTCCAATAAATTAGTTGTATTTTTATAAATTTTTGAATTAAAAAATTTAATCAAGAAGAAACAAAGGCAACAAACCTCAAATTTATCTCCCCATGATTTTTTTAAGAATGCATATTTTCTTTTCTAATAATTGGAATTTGATTTAAGAAGGTAAATCAACCAATTTTTTTCCCAATAATGTATGAAGATTGATTTTTTCCCTCTTTTGTCTTTTGATTTACCTTCCCCCATTGGAGTTACACTCTTTTTAAAAAGGTAAATTAATAACTTGAAAAGGTAAATGAAATATATACCTCTCTGAGATATTCTCACCATTGAAGTTGCTCTAATAAGGTTACCAAAGGAAAACCCCGTAAATGAATTAGCCTCTACCTACAAACATCCATCATAATAACTCACAACAATTATGCATGGTTGTCCGTGACAATTAGTTGGAAAACCCCCACTCGGTATTCATAAATATTACAGAAAACCCACATTATCTTTATTTACTTTCACAATTAATTAATCAATCAATTTAATTTAATGCTGTTGAATTTATTCACGTACGCACAGGTTCAAAGATGCGCCGAGGACAGAACAATATTGATCACAACCTACGAAGGCACCCACAACCACCCACTGCCGCCGGCCGCCATGGCCATGGCCTCCACCACTTCCTCCGCCGCAAAGATGCTCCTTTCCGGCTCCATGTCCAGTGCCGACGGCCTGATCAACTCCAACTTCCTCGCCAGAACCCTTCTCCCCTGTTCTTCCAGCATGGCCACCATCTCCGCCTCCGCTCCCTTTCCCACCGTTACGTTGGACCTCACCCAAAACCCGAACCCGCTCCAACTCCCAAAGCAGGCCACGGACCCGTTCCAGTTCTCGTTCGCGAACCCGAACCCGAACTCGCCCGCGTTCTTGCCTCACCTCTTTGGTCATGCTTTGTATAACCAATCCAAGTTCTCCGGACTCCAACTCTCTCAGGACTCGTCGGAGAATAATGTTCACGCGCCGCTGCATCCGTCTCAGCTGGCGGAGACCGTTAACGCCTTGGCCACCGATCCCAACTTTACAGCGGCCCTGGCCGCCGCCATTACTTCTCTCATCGGAAACCCGTCCGGTTCCGGCAATAATAACGGCAGCGGTGGCAATGATGACGTCAACCGTTAGTTCAGAGCCAAACAAAAAATAGATATACAAAAACACTTTAATATCTTCTTGCCCTTCCTAATTTTTTTTCTCTTTTTCGTTCCACTTATTTGATTTCATCTGCTTCCACTTTTATACCTTTTTCCCTTGTTATTTTTTCCTAGTGTTTGGAATCCCGCCCTAAACATTTTTGTATTTCTAAGTTTTGCCTTCGCTTAATAATGTAATTATATTTAGTATTTTTACTCAATGTATTCCGTTGACCAAATACAATACAGTATATGCTTCTTTGGTTTCATATTACATCGGGGACACGCGGTGAGCACGGGACGAGACGGTTCGGGTTTGATACTATTCCACGTCTTGTCCAATTAGATTCAAACGGCTAGAGACGGTACAGACCGCAAGTTTATCCCACTTTGTTTCATAATTATCGAAATCGGGATAAAACGAAATGAATTCTCGTGGATGATCCAAAAAAATATGACCGGGAAGCAAACTCACACTAAATAATAGGGCGGGGTCCAGGGGCAGCTCCTTTTTTAACTGGTTTATAGTGATAAAAAATAAATAAATTTAATTTCAAATTAGAATTCAAATAAGTAAAAAAACATGTTTTAAGTAGAAAAATATAATACTCCGTATAAAATATATCATAACCTAATATAATTATAAAATTTCAAATATTTTACCTGTATATCTTATTTAAGTGATTATTTTTTTACTTTTAAACTAGGATCTTCTTTTTGCACTAGGGGCAAACAATTTTTTACCGGGGGCGTTCTTTTAATTTTCAAAAAATATATTTTAACACTGTATATTTAAAAAAAGGTTGATTGGGGGCGACTGCTCTCATATTCATACATGTAGATCCGCCCATGACGCGTTCAGATTGTCCTACTTTGTTCTTGTTTGAGGTTAGAGATGAAATATACAAAAAGATGGGGAGTAAACTAATTTCTAGACTTTCAATAAAATTATGAAAATTGAAAACAAATGGAGTATTTAATAAGAATATCTTAAAATAACCTACACAATACAACACCATGCAAAAATTAAAACAGAATTAATTAAAAAGGAGTATCACGAGTAACGAAGGAAGAATGCTAGGTTTGGTCCAAATACTAATCCATGATAGCCTACTAGGGAGTACTCAGTATATATCTTGGGCCAAACATTAAGATGATGTTTCTTTATGCTAATCTTTTTTGGCTTATTGCTGATAAGTGATAGAAAATTTATTTAAAAATATTCATAAATGGTGAGAGACAATTTTGTAAATAATATGGTCAAAACGGAGAAACAAAAAACTAGCTTAAAAATAATTAAGTAAGACCTATTTATTTTTTGGCTAATTTATAGGTTAAAAACGATTTATAAACAATTTTGACCAGCTCATTGGCTCTATTTTGCATCAGCGTTAGAAATTAGCGTTAGCATTATGAAAATACTATCAAATGGTAGCCATTAGCGTTAGCATTTTTAGAATTAATCTACACCGTTAAATTTTTATCTAAAACGCTAACGCTAATAAAAAATATTGTTCCCACACAAGATCATAAGCAAAGAGAGACACCCACGTACTAAATATCAAGGCATTAAATATATATGTGTTGATTAGTTTATATATTTATATAATTATATTATTAGAGTATATAAATTGAGACAAACATGATGGATGATATACTTTTATGTTGTCCCGACAATGTCCCATTTAGAATTGAAACGTAATAGGTTCGAGACAATGAGCAACGGGCATCATATGAAGAAATAATGAGATCTCTAGAGAAAGGAGTTGGCAAAGTATTTTTTTGTTTACAGTTATGGTGGTACAGGTAAGACTTTTGTGTGGAAGACTTTTTCTGCAGCATTATGGTCTAAAGGAGAAATTGTGCTAAATATTGCTTCAACTGGTATTGCATCATTGCTACATGAGAATTCCATAAGTCCACATGAGAATTCCACATAAGTCCGCACGTCATCTAAAACACGAATTCCATTTAAATTCCAGAGGAAGCAGTTTCAATTATGACATCCTATGCAATGAAGATTAAAAAAAGTGAGAGACCAATCATTGAACCACATCAGATTATTGCTCAAGAAGCTAATTTTTAGTCATGACCAACTATATGTTGATGTCTCTTGAGTAACAAATCATCATGGGTTAAAGGTCTTAATTTGCAAAGATGACATAGCCACTTCGAATACAACAACAAATGTGGTTTACAAAGAAGTTTTCCAAAAGCTTTAATCTCTTTAGCGTTATCGTTTTTCATTATTATCTTCAAAGTTTGCATGTAATCTTTCAAATAATTACATTTGAACGTGTTCTTTTATTTGCTATGTGTCATTTTAAAAAATCTATATCAAATACCCAGACGCATACAATTATCCAAATTACCCTGCTGTGCAATGCACGGGTACGAGTACTCATATATTACAATTTCAAAGCAGTTCCGGAACGTTTCGGAATGGGATAGCGGGAACGGATTTCATGCCCACCCTACTCCATATAATGTAAAAATTGGATATGAACTCGAAAACCCCTTTGGTGTGAAGGATAAAAACCACAAGACTTGTGGGGAGTCCACCATTCTTCTCTTATTATGAAAAATGAGGGTAAAGACTACCCAAATAAGTCTACAAGGGAGTCACAGCCTACCAACAGCTTCATACATAAGAGACAACACTTTGTGAGAGGAAAAGTGAAGAATATCACCAAAAATGCAGAGATAAACCAGAAGCAATAACAGACAACCCAGAGCTCTGATTGAAAATATGAATGGTCAGAATCAATCCATGTGAGTTTCGAACAAGCTCTGAAAATATCAACGCAGTCCAACAGTAGGATCTCCGACGATTGACAGATTTGTGCAATCTGTCCAGAAAAATACTGTGCTAAAAAATGATAGACAAAGGCCACTCTTCTTTATGATATTTCTCACTGTCTATCTCTCCACTTGCGTACCAACTCTCTACTCAAAATAAGTCCGCAAAAAATCAGAAGGGAACAAGACACAGGCTTCCAAAGAAAGGTTCAACTAAATCCATCATTGGGCCACACCAATAAGTTTAATTTGGCTTCCACTTAAGCAAACATAAGCACAAGTATAAATTTACTTATGCACATAAGTGGGCTGGACCTCAACAAATTCATGCTCATCCATATTGTCTTGCGGCATGCCCCACTTGGACTCATATAGTTGTCCACATTTGCCCGTTTTTAAGGTCGGGATGGGCGGGCCTGGTAGTTTGTCCCAACTTTGTGCAGGTATATTTGTTTCTAACACGCCCACTCAAGTTTGAACATGTCACAATGAGAAGTCCAACTTGAGAATTAATTTTGTCGAACAAAACTTTCATGTGATTATCTACAAGCATATAACTGTGTGTATTTTCATTTGATCTGATTGGTTCTGATTTGATTGGAATAAGTTTTGATTTGTTTGGGTGTAATCTGATCTAATCTGATCAGATTGTAATTCTATTGAAAATTGTTATTGATCTGATTCTAATAAAAATAAGTAATAAGTAATAAGTAATAAGTTGAAGAGAACAAATTCTAAGTAATTGAGAGATAAGAAATAGAGATCACACATACGCACAGCACATGTAGACCTGACATAAAATGACCCGACCTGTTTTTGACCCGAAACCCGACCTGAAAACACTGGTTTTGAACAAAGGTTTTGTTGACCGAATTCGAAGTTGACCGAACCCAAAATGACCCGCTAAAAATGGGTCAAACCCTATCGAACCTGAACCCGACCTGACCGACCCGCTAAAGTAAGAATTTTTCAAAATCATACACTTTTACAACTCGTTTTAAGTGTATACATTTATATTTTCAGACAAAATTTTAATGATATTGTATAATTATCTTACATTTTTTCAAAACTTAAGCATTTTTTAAATTCCTTATATTTATTTATATATCTAAAAATTACTTCAAAGTTTAAAATAAAATAATCTAATAGATTCAATACATTTTTTTGATATTTTAATTTTTTTAAAATAGAAAATGTAAGTGTTGATGTGAATTTAAAAGTTTAAAAAAGCAAAGTCATAACCCGTTGGGTCGATCCGAACCCGATGAGATTAGGTCATGAACATACAGTTTTCAATCCGAACTCGAATTGACCCGAACCCGAAATAACCCGAACATAAAGTGATCGAACCCAAACCCGACCTGACCGACCGATTTGCCAGCTCTACGCACATGAAACAATTCAATAGCTGACAAATGTATTTATTTTATCAAATAATCATTAAATACATGCAAGTAATATAAAAATAATAATAACTGTAATGATAATCCCGAGACGAAGGACAAAAAAATTAAAGAACAATAAGCATTAAATTAACAAAAAATAAAATGTTCAAATTTTGTGACTCAAACAAATTTAAGTGTGCAATGTAAAATAAGTTTTGAATGTAGTGATTCTATGGTGACTTAAAATCCACGTACACCTTCTCACCTACTTCCTCCGTCTTTGAATATTTGTCCACTTTTAATTTTTTTAATCAAAATTGATAAATTTTGACTTCAAATTAAATAAAAATAATATTAGATATTGATATAAAAATAATGTTATTAGATTTATTATATCAAATATTTTCAAAATATTATTTTATTTAATTAATATACAATATATTTTATTTATTATTTCATCATGAATATTAGATACATGACTTTCAATGTGAGGGTTCTCTACTTCGATGACAATCCTCCTTAGATTCCAATCGTGTTGGGTTTAAGAAACATTTACGGATGATTGAAGATCTGGGCTTAGTCTTCCATACCTCATAGTAACGGACTACCGGTTGACTCTGAATTGATTTTGCTGCAGCTTTCTCTCGCCGAGCTTGTTCTGGTAATCTAAATCGTCTTCTCTAATCGCCCAATACCCTTTTTCAAATTGAACTGAATTCTTCTTGCTTATCTGGTGTTGATTACTCTTTCCTTATGGATCACGATGCAACTACTTTTCTTCCATCCCTGCGGTTTTTGTTTTTGTGAATTGATTAACACTATGTTTGGTTCAAAGAATTTGAAAGGGAAAGGAAAAGAAAATGGAGTGGAAAACAGTTTTTCTTTGTTTGGTTAGAGAGGAAAAAAAAAGAAAAATGGAAGGAAAAGAAAATGAGAAGCCAAATGTACTGAGTGGAGGGAAAACCAAATTCCTCCCATTTTGGTGGGTGGGGGAAATGAGAGGAAATCATTTTATTTTCTTTTCCTTACAATTTCTTGAACCAAACATGGTGTAAAAGTAATTGGGGACTGGATTTGATTCTTAGTCTACCTGAGAGAAGAAAAAAATGAGTCTTGTTGCAGGTCATAAATGGCCGAATGTTCACTTAGAGAAGCTATTAATGAATTCAATTCCTATTTACTTCAAAATCTTCACTTGATTTTCTTCTTTTCATCCTCAAACTGTGCCCATCCAAGAAATAAGAAGATTGGGTGGAGTACTTCGAAGATAGTACTCAATTAGCCCTATTAATGTCTCTTTTTAACTATTGAATCAATGTCTCGTCTCGTCTTTCTTTGCTTGTTTTCTGTTATACTGAGTATTGTTTTTTTTGTTGTTTTCTATTTTTTCCGGGTGTTTAATCAGTCCAAAACAATGTTATATTTGAAAATTTATTTGTTTATTTAAAGAGTGATATTTGAACGCAAGTAGCTATTTTTCATCATATTTCATATTTTTTTAATATAAAAGAATTCGTAGTATTATCTATCTCAATGATGTTAAGTATGACAAGTTTAGTTTACCCAACAATTAGTTCTTTTAATTCTATATTTGATAATTTCCTATAGGTGTGTACCTTGTTGAAACATGACTTTTTATAGCATAGAAATATAACTTTTGCTACATTTTACTGTTTTAGATATATGTAAATTGAATGTTTTAAATAAAAATTGAATCGTATTTATATTCATTTAAACATCATGTTCCCTGTGTCCCATAACTAAAGTTCCGTTGTGGTCAACGAGGTTTTACTGAATTCATTTCATACATTTCATTTATATTTATTTAAATAATGGTATAAAATTTTAAAATAAAATTCACATCAATTGCTATTTAAAACATGATGTGACATGAGTATGTTATTTTAACACATCTATAACGGATCAGTTTAAGTTTGAACTGTGAATAGTGTACTGAGGCTTTAGTTTTGTACTTTTGGGACAGAGAGAGTATTATGTTAATCATGGTTTGACTTAGCAGTGCATCCTCAAGGCGTTACAGTTATTGCATTGTTTGGATAATACTGAAAATGATGTGTTCACAATATTCACATTATTCACTTTTACTTATGAAAAGGAGAGTTAGGAGACAGCCTCTTTTGATACTTTCTTATCCAATTGGTCATTTTTTTATACATTTACAATTTGGTTTCATATACTCGTATGTCGTGTAGAAAAAAAAAGTATTCCGTATGTCCCCAAAAAAAGTTCCATTTCTGTAAAAATGTTTTACTCTCCATTTATGGGACTTACACCACTTTCAACCATACAATTCATCTTTCTTAATAATTGTGCTGATTACATTGTGGAACCTGTTGTGGGACAGAGGGAGTATATATTTAAGCTGCACTTGTCGTTAAAAATGTTTCAGTTATTTTGAAACCCTCAAAATCTCAGCATAAACTTTTCCTTTCCTCAATTGATTAACAAGTGAAAATGTGCATCAATGTATTAACTGATGTCATGTTCTTGTGTTGCAGCCTTTAAAATGGGGATCCAGTTGAGACCTAGTGTGGTTGCACTTTTCTTGTTTCTTCTCTTCTCACCAACAGTATTTTCAGTATCAAATGATGGATTAATCAGAATTGGGCTTAAGAAGAGGAAATTAGATCAAATCAACCAGCTTGCTGAAACCATTGATTCAAAGGAAGGACATGCTAGAAGAAACTATCTCCAAAGAAATCTAGGGAATTCTGATGCAGATAACATTGCTTTGAAGAACTATATGGATGCTCAGTATTTTGGTGAGATTGGTATTGGGACACTCCCTCAAACATTCACTGTGATTTTTGACACTGGAAGTTCTAATCTTTGGGTGCCCTCTGCAAGGTGCTATTTCTCGGTAAGATACTCTAAAAACAATCTCATGTTTTGCATTACTATGATATGTTATCAATGCATGACTCCTTCCCTCGTTTTCCCTTATGGATGTAGGTTGCTTGCTATTTCCACTCAAAGTATAAATCAAGTCATTCAAGTACATACAAAAAGAACGGTACATTACATGTAATCCCTACCACTTTCTTGTGGGAGACATAGATTTCTTATGATGATTACCATCTCCAGAATGTTTCTTTTTGGTGATATTCGTATGGTTTTCTAATAATTAGGATTTTCCTTTAACTTCTCTTTACTGATATATCAAGGAAATATTACTCCATGTACTTGTAACAATATTTAGCATTTCTTCCAGTTCTAACTTTGATTGCATAGTCTGTACCAGACTACATGCTATATCTTAGAGAACAATAGCTCAAGCTCAGGAACAGTAAGAGGGGCTTCATTAGCTCGTAGTATATATTTGATTGATGAGTACTTTTAAATTACGGATTCACTTCTTGATGCAGGGACATCTGCTGCTATTCAGTATGGAACTGGATCTGTTTCTGGTTTCTTCAGCCAAGACCATGTCAATCTTGGCGGACTGATTGTCAAAAATCAGGTAATCTTTAAAGAAGCACTTTGAATTAGTCCTCATGAATTTACTTTTACTCTTACTTCTTGTCAGGATTTTATCGAGGCAACTAAAGAACCAGGAATCACATTCTTGGCTGCTAAGTTTGATGGCATTCTCGGACTTGGATTCCAAGAGATTTCTGTTGGGGGTGCTCTTCCTGTCTGGTGTGTAACGTATCTACATTCCAATGCTTTTTTATTGAGTGATGATCATTCGATGTTTCATATTCCTAGGAATTTTAGTATCAGATGCACTATAACTGTTGTGAGTTTTTTGTTTCTCCTTTTTTTGGCAAGACTTGTGTGCATTTCATATATTTTTCTGAATGGTGTAAATTTCTAAACACAGAGGGCAGTCATCAACTGTCAACTTATAAAAAATCTTTATCATTAACAGGTATAATATGGTGAATCAAGGTCTTGTTAAGGAACCCGTTTTTTCATTTTGGCTTAATCGGGATTCTAAAGAAGATGAAGGGGGTGAAATTGTTTTTGGAGGAGTTGATGCTGATCATTTTAAGGGTGTTCATACCTATGTTCCTGTGACTCAGAAGGGCTATTGGCAGGTACTTTCCCCAATATTGTTCTTCAGCTAAGTTACATTTACCACAGTATTTTTCAGATTAGTTAATTTGTTTTTATCTCTCCCAGTTTGACATGGGAGATGTGCTTATTGGTGGCGAAACAACAGGTAATTTTAGGAAATTCCAACTTGTACCTGAGAAAATTATCTAGCTAAAAGAGTTAATTGTTCTTTTAAATATCACGTGAAATGTAGCTAAAATTTCTTTGTTATTAGGATATTGTGCGGGTGGTTGTTCAGCCATTGCAGATTCTGGTACATCTTTGTTGGCAGGACCGACGGTGTGTTATCTTGTTTAATGTTCAACAGTTTATTTATATAAAAGCACTGACCATTACAATGCATAAATTGCAACATTTTAAGTCATGATCTCACTTTGTTGAACCTTGCATTCTATCACATTCTCAGTTTACCCAGTTTACACTTTTAGCAGATTTTTATTATCAAAATTCTAAATTACCAACCTTGTTTGGTGAAAATGAAAGGTTTAAATGTCATTATGGTCTTTTTTATTGCATCATTGGTTATGGCATTTCGGACACTTTAGTGCTCTATAGTTATTATTTCTATCGGCAAGGATCTTTTGACATTGAAAAAATGACATTAAAATGACACAGGCACCTACGGTGCTTTGTTGGCAAATTTGATGGTTCCTACCTACCCCAAACCTGCCCTCTGCACCCCACTCCTGCCCCCCCCCCCCCCCCCCCCGATTACTGATTTCGGCGCTCATGTCATTTTAATGTCAAAAGATCTATTGTGTATTTCTATGTATTAAAAAAATGTAAATGTGGCTCATGGGTTCACCTTTTCATTTTGTGGGAGAATTCTTTCCATAACTATCACTTCATTGCAGACTGTAATAGCTCAAATCAATCATGCAATTGGAGCTTCTGGGGTTATAGGGCAAGAGTGCAAGTCAGTAGTGGCTAACTATGGAAAAACTATTCTTGATCTGCTGCTAAGTGAGGTATATATTGTACTAATTGTTTCAAATTTATTTTGTAAAGATGAAATATGCTATTTCATGCTAATCTTGTTTAGATCTTTACAAATGTTTGATCTTATGATCATTTTTCATGATATTCTTCTTTAGGTAGCATCAAAAAAGATTTGCTCCCAAATTGGTCTGTGTGCATCTGATGGTACTCAGGATGTGAGGTGAGCTCTAAAGATATCTTAATATTAACACGAAATTTGACATTTAAAACTTACTCCCTCCTTCCGAAAACAAAGTTTACGGTTTGACTTTACGGAGTTTAATAAAAGTGTTGAAAAGTTAAGTGTATGATGAAATTTGTTTAAAATAGAGAATTACTCGCTCCGTTTTAGTGCTATTTATTGTACCCTTTTTTAGTTTAACAATAATCCCATTTTATTTCATTTCAAGGTACGAAGCATTTAATGTAGGAAGAGTAAGAATGACAAAATATGGAAGATTTGTAACGAAAAATTTTTTAACAAGTTATTGCAGATGATGTTTTTGGGCCTAACTTAATCAATAAATGCGAATATGCAGAATGATCATAGAGAGTGTAGTGGACAAAAACAACGAAGCTTCTCACGGGGACCGTGACGAAATGTGTGTTGCATGTCAGATGGCAGTTGTATGGATGCAAAATCAACTCAAACAAAACCAGTCTGAAGAGAGAATCTTGGATTACATCAATCAGGTGGAGTTGACTACTTTAAGTGATGTAATAATGTGAATGTCAATTTTTTTTGCTCCCATACCCTTTAAGTTCCTCTTTTTTTTCGCGAACAGCTCTGCGATCGCCTGCCCAGTCCAATGGGAGAATCTGGCGTCGACTGCAGCAGTATTACTTCCATGCCTAATGTTTCGTTTACAATCGGTGGAAAATCATTTGAACTAACACCAGAGCAGGTAAACTTTCATGCTTTCCCTCATTTTATTGATGACTGGTTGCTCTACCGTACATTGCCAATGGATCTAAAAGAGTGTCTATTGAAACTGTTTTAGCTCCGGGCACAAAAAGGACAAAATCGAAATGATACATTAAAAATGGAGTTGGGATGATATTGGGTTGTTTTCGTTGATAATGACTGGTTTTTATTGATCGTCAGTATGTACTCCGAGTCGGTGAGGGTTCTGCAGCACAATGCATTAGTGGGTTCACAGCTCTAGATGTGCCACCTCCTCGTGGACCTCTATGGTTTGCTTCCATACCCTTTTCGTCTTTTTCCAAAATAAACGTCACACTTCGTTCATTCTTTTTAAAAGGAAATGAATGTGTGTGTCAAATAATTTCTCTCACAACAATTCGATCACTTGGAATCATGCAGGATCTTAGGAGACATTTTCATGGGCCGGTACCACACGGTGTTTGATTACGGGAATGCAAGGATTGGATTTGCTGAAGCCGCTTAATCGCTTCTCGCGTCTGAATTCCGAATCCGCCCTTTCGTTGACATTAAACTAACCACTATGCACATATAATCAAATATGAATGAATAATTATGATACAATCTCCATGAAACCATGAATACTAAAATCATCTAGCCTACATGGCTAAACTTTCTTCTCCCTTATTTGGTCACATTTGCGCGTTCATACTTTACATATTCAATATCTGACCGTACAATTTCACTTTTTTTTAAAAAAAAAAATCACGTGCAATATTCCTTGGGTCCTACCCGGTAGGACCGGGGGAGCTTGTAGTACAGTTTGCAGTAAGGGCAGTGGTGACCAAGAGAAGAAGGGACACCACCACAGAGAGTGCAGAGAGAAAGAGCATTAGGATGTGTGCCTCTCTTCTCTTCACTTCCTGTGCATATTTTGTTGAGGCAATTGCAATCACTGTTATAGGAAATGAATATGCCCACCACACCACGTTGTATTTTCTCATTGACTCCCTGAATAATGTGGGTCGACACACCTTTTTAAAAAAAATAAAAAGAAAAAAAAATAGAATTAATCAGTAAATTGTTTTAGTGAAATTAATTAATATAGTATAAATTATATATACTCCGTATAAAAAGAGCAAGTTATCTTGAGACACTCAAAAAATATTTGGGTCATGGGTGTTAAGGCTCTATCCTCTCGATTTAGGACCCCGGTTAGTCTCTATTTGTAAAAAAAAAAAGATGAGTCCTATCTTCGAAGGTATCTTCAGACCCGGCCGGATGGTCTGTACTTGCAGAGACCATATACTTAGCATTATTGCTTTCCAGTGCAGTTATTAAAAATCAAATTCGAGTCTATCTTTTGGTACCGTAGGCAGGTCATTTTAGGGTTAGGGAGCAGTATTGTGTATGTATGTAGTGGAAAACTGCGTGATGCATATAACCCTATGGAGTTGACTGACTAAAGAGGCATTTAGGCCACTAACGTCTCCTTCACGTTGAAATGACTATGACATACAATTTACTCCCTCCGTCCCCTATTTGTCCACTTTCATTTTTAAATCCATTTTATCTTGTAATTTGTATATTAAAAAATTATATATTAATAATCTATAGGTTAAGACAAATCAAACAAGATCACACATGACTATATTTAGGCTTACACATTGAGAGAATTTGATGAGTCAAAGTGCTTAGATGAACAGTTCCAAAAGTCAAATGTAGACAAATACAAGGAGACGGAGAGAGTATATAAGTACTTTGTATTTGTGTAAAATTAGAAAAATAAAATCTATACTCCGTACATTTGTAACCTGCTTCAAAAGTTCTGCACAAAACTTTTTTTTATGTTAAGCACAAAACTTTCTTCACCTATTCCTTCAATTTTCCTCACCCTCCTTCAATCATTTCCTTATTTTTTTATTAATAATTTTTTCCACGTGTCATCTCTTTATTTCTAGAAAAAATAATAAGCTAATAATTTTTGAGGAATTTACTTAAATAACACTAAAACATAATGACTTTCCCTAAATAGCACTACATGTGTTTTTCTTCCTAATGTAACACTTTTAGTCATTATGCATTAGTAATTATCCAAGTAATTATTCGTCATTACTGGACATTATTAAATGCTATTTAGAAAATAAAATAATTTAAGCGCTATTTAGAGAAATGACTTTAGTTTTAGTGTTATTTAGTACAAATATTTCATAATTTTTCTCTCTCTAGAAGAATAATATTCTCCACTCATCTCACTTTTATTCCCCTCGTGTTTCTAATCATTTTTCTCATATTTACCCCTCCACATCATCTTATTCCCCCTTCATTTTTCTCCACCATTACTGATTTGTTTAAAAACTCAGAGGATACATACCAGGGACATGAAAAGGAACAAGGAGAGGTAGAAGAACATCTTGGACAGAGTGTCGAAGCTCCCGGAGATGGAGTCCCACGCCAAGCTCGCCATGCTCGGGGCGGCGATGAATAGGAAGAAAACCGGCCGGAGCATCACCGGAATCGAGCTGCTCCCGGGCAGCCGCTGATAGAGCGTGACGAAAAGGACCAAGTAGTGGGCCATGCCCAGCGCGAACATGCACACGGCGGTCTCTCTCCACCCCAGCCGAGCTGCCGCCGTGGCGCCCACCAAGTTCCCGACCACCGACAGCTGGCTCGTCGGGTTGGCGATGCCGGAGAGGAACCGCTTCCCCTTGGTGAGCCACTGGCCGTATATCTTGAGATCGAGCACGATTATGGGTGCCACTAACACGTACCAAAGCACCATATAATACGGATTCTCGGTCGTCGATCCTGAAATAATGATACAAATATTTTTGGTTTTGACTTTTTCATATTTTAAGAAAAGTGTTTCTTGAGTTTGACTTTCCATTTTTACCTTTAGGGTTTTTTTTTTGAAAAAATGGATATCACATATCATAAATAGTGATTAATAGTGTGAAAGAATAATTAAAAAGTACTCCGTAATGTGAGATGTGAGATGTGATTGATGTAATACGGAGTATGAGAAAGTAGGGTTAAAGAGAAGTATTGTAGTCCATTTTGGAAAAATTGAAAAGTTTTATGGGAAGAGTAAGATGAAAAAATTGAAATGTTCTTTGTATTTTTGGCTTTGATTATTTTGGATGGAGTTTTATTTTAAAATTAGGGTTCAATTTTAATTTCTCATGATTCATTGGATAAAATTTTGGGAGAAGGACCAAAGTAGGACTAAAACATTGAAAATATACCTAAATAGGACTTCCATGTTTTTATTCCAAAAATAAGACTTACATTACCAAACATGGTTATGTACATTATAAAAAAAATATAGTAATGTGCATATGTACAGTGTCACATTACCACAGTGTCATATTTAAAACAATGATCTATTAATATTGGATCCCATATTCACTATTACTATATCCATCACATCATGTGTTTTCCTACTATAAAGAACAAAATTATAAGGACCATGCTACACTTACACCAAAAAATATACCCCATTTGTACACCACAGGTTTGCACAAACATTTCGATGGTTTACACCGACACAAGTGTTGGTGCGTTAATAAAAATTCACACGGACACAAATGTTGGTGCGTTTAACAAAAATTAGTTTTACACCAACACTTTGTGTTGGTGCAAAACTGCGGGGTACAAAACTTGGGGTACACATAGCATAATCCAAATTATAAAGTAATATCGAAATGGATAAAGTGCTTACCAAGTCACTATATTTATTTGGAAGTGTTTTACGAGTTAATGAAATAATTTAATACTTACTAGATTCCTATATATTTTGAACCAAATAAATTTGGGAGCACTATGCAAGCCGGCATCTTTGCAACACCATATAATAATAATAATAATAATAATAATAATAATAATAATATAGTAATGATAATAATAATAATTGCTCTGGATTATTTTTATTATGATCATCATCATCATTATAGCTAGACAAGATTTTTAATGTAAGGTGAAAAATATTTTACTCCGTAATTTACTTTGAAATTTTGATCTTAGTGCGTGGAGTAATAAATTGAAAAGATATGTAAAAAAGGTGAATTCGGAAATACTTCATCCATCTCACAAAATACGGAGTATTTCCTCTTATACTATTATAGACTATAAAATAAGAGCAAATAAAATTATTAATTAACACCAAAATTATACATTTTGTAAAAGTTTAATATCAATAGATTCATTTCAATACGTAGTTTTGAAATACTTCGTATCATATTTTTAAAATCTATAAATATATACTCCCTTCATTCTATAAAAGTGTTCCTATTTTGACTTTGTGTAAAAATAAGGAAGTGTTAAATTGTAGTTGACTTCCAATTTTGCCTTTGATGTGATAGGTAAAAGTAAGATGTGATGGATTGAGTATTAGAGAAAAAGTATGATGTGATAGGTAAAGTATGAAAAAGTAAGGGTAAAAAGTGATTTTTTAATAGAAAGTGGAAGTGTTTTGTTGAAAGTAAAAAAATATGAAAGAGGAAGAGTTTTTGAGAACGGATGGAGTAAAAATAAAGATATTGATGATGAAAGTGTTATATTAGGGATAAGAAAAATATGGGACATACGGACTTGAACTCTAATATCACAAGCATCTCATTATTATTATGTGAAACATAAATTACCGGTAGAAAGAGGAGGAGAGGGTTGATTGAAGAAGGGGGTGGCTTGGAGCAAGAGGAGGCCGGAGATGGAGGGGGCGAAGAGGTAGTTGACGTGGACGTGGTGGCGGAACTCCTCCCTGACAACCTCGAAGCAGAGGAGACAACGGGCGGCGTAGAGGAGGGAGAGGGAGGCGAGCACGAAGAGCGCCAGCGACCAGAGGAAGACGAAAGCGGCCGAGGGCAGCATGCGGACCACCTCCCCGAAAGAGTGGTTGAAATCGTCGATCGACGTCGTGTCCCTCGCCAGTGTCTTCCACAGCAAGGCCTGGCTGGAGAGGGAGAGGCTTATTCTGAAATACCCTGCTTCGAAGCCGGACAAGGTCTGGCGAATCATCATCAACCGGTGATAAAGCGCGGCGGCTTTGGTGGGGAAGCCGCCGCCGTTTTTGCCCGTTGATGGGATTTCTGCCTCTTCTTCTTGTACTATAGATATGTCGACGGTGTGGGGGTTTGGTTGTTGGGGTTGAGGGAGCTTGGAGGACGCCATTGAAATGGCATATAATTAATTAATGGGGAATTTTATTATATATTTGTGTGCATGTGGGTATGTATGAGTTAAGTAGGGGGGGGGGGGGGTTGGTGGAGGAAGTGAAGTTGACTATGGGGTTGGGAAGTGGGGGGTGAGTAGACGCATCGCCGTCTCCGTTTAGACGGTGGGGGAGGAGGCATGATTGCAATTTACCAAAGATACCATTACGCTAATTAATTAACGTCGTTGAAAATATATCTGACGCAGTGTATTGATAAATGCTGATCGAATATTATTTCATCCATCCAACCTCTCTCTTACCTTGTTCCGGAAGAATAAGCATATTATACACCCCCATACCTATAATACATGTATTATATTCTTAAATACGAATTTTTCGTATGACAATCAAATAATGCACACATTTTTATCCCAAACGTATTTACAAATTTTATACATATTAAGTCGAGCTCAGACGGATGAACTACTTTTCTTTTATCGTTGAACCCCATTTGTTTCTTTGAAGTGTTTTATTAGGGCACAATTTTAGTCCATTTGAAGACACTTTTTTAAATATGTACATAAAAAAATTCTTTTTTTTATTTAGAAAATTAGAAAATTAAAAAAAAACCACACCCCCTGACCCCCATATCCCATGCATAGATCCGCTCCTGATTGGATGCACATAAGAATTTGCAAAAAAGAAAAAAAACAGTTCACCTTAAAATACATCTGCCACAGCTTGCTGCTGCTGATTCTGAGATTGTCAACAAGAAATGCAAGACTGGAAGCTTTTAATCCCTAAACATATGGGCAAATATTTTGGCATTTTGAGCATTTCGTTACCGGACGAACCAGTCAGCCATTTCGTCATGGTTCCAAACGCTTGTTGGGGTACTTAACAAAGCGGCGTTTAAGTTCAAGGCCATTCATTCTCTTCTGCCTCCCCGGCTGCAATTGCGCATTTCATTCTCTGGTTTTTCGCGCATTCTGAGAAATAGCACTTTTGCCTCCTAAAATAGGGAAATCTGTACGTCTCATCTCCCGTTCCAATGAGAATGACGACATACCAGCTCCATCTATGAACAGTTTCTCTGTGCCAATATAGGGAGCGCGGCTATGGTGATAACTTACAGAATGCGATGCTCTGTGTCTTCTATGGTCGCATTTCAAGCAGACCATATTTCTCCTGAAGTTTATGTAATTGCACCTAACACAACACATCACAATAGAGAGAATTTATAAAGATAAAAAATGATTTGCTCAAAGTTTGACAGGATTTCTTCAAAAAAAAAAAGAGAACATGCGTACGATTCGCACTCCCATTCTCCAGGATGAAGCAATCGCTTTGGTGGGTTCTCTTTGCACTGTAAGCACCTTGAATTCTTTGCAAAGTTCAAGAAATTACACCTGCAAGAAGTTTATAGCCACATGTTGCAGAACTTATTGCCATATGAAATTGCACTGTACATTTCTTGAATTCTCACTTGTCACAGATCCAGTCTCCCTTCTTCAATGGAAGATTGTCCTGCTGCAAAACCCCTAGATTGTGTAGTCGTTCTTGGGACAGTCCGTTACAACTTAAACACTTGATATTTCTTGCAAAATTCAAGAAATTGCAACTAGAGAGGGTGGCGTAGAAGACGAACACACACACACACACAAAAATATTAGTATGTAGAAGTGGACCTTTTCACAATGAAAAAATGTAATGAAGAATGTACTAGAAGTTACTTCTTGCATAACCAATCGCCTGGCCTCAGTTGAACATTCGTCGGGCTGTCTCTATGATTTTCTGCAATTTCTTGTGTTGAAGACCACCTAACTTTAACATCACTCTGGGTCTCGTTACCACCACCAACTGCCCTTCTACTGAATTCCACAGTTTCTTTCAGTAACTTTCTTACTGATTCCTTCACTCTTTTGTTTAGGAAGGGTGTGTTCTCTACTCGAAAAAATATTGGATCCAGCCCGTACGTCAGTAGAAAACGCATCACATCCACAGTGGGTCCACCACCTTTATCCTCGCGTACCTTCACATATGCCCGCTCGCAGTTCCCACGCAGTGTGCAGGAGCTGCACACCTAATAATTAAACCATTTAGTAAGTCCAACTGATAGGTAGGTACATAAAGTTGTAAATGTGCAACTGAATCTCAACTTCTCAATTCATACATTTCCCTCATCAATGCCGAGATGTGCCCTTAGGCGCTTCCCAGAGTTGACAACTTTTCTATCTATACTAGGGCATCCAGCTTCTGCAATCATTTCAATATCCTTTCGTGACAGGTATCTGATAGCTTCACAAACAGGCTAAATCAGTCATTGGACAAAAACTAATCCATATAACACTTCATATCCAATTTCGACCCTTGTCATATCATAGAAATATCACCTATAGGTATGACTGCAGCGGCTAATTTGAATATGGGGGCTAGAACTATGCACATTACCTTGTCTCAGTAGTGCACAAGTCCAAAAAACAATTATATTTTAGTGTTTATCGCTAACAGTCAATCATTAAACTATCCACTCCGTACTTATATAACAGCCGGAAACTGACCTGAATAGTTTTGATTTATTTATTCAACATATCTTGTGTTTGTATGATTATTACTTTGATTGTTTATTTGTTTATGCTTTCTACTGTGAAGCAAGCTAGAAAAAAATCGTGTATGTAAAACGCAAAACCTAGTGCCACGGCAAAACAAGTGTAATGGCCTAACTATCATCCCATAGTCTCGACTCGGCAGAAGGAAGTAAAACAACAACTGGATCAATTCTCAGGACAAGAGTTTAGGCTTCGGCAATGGATATCAGCCCAATTTGTAACACAACACCAACCCAGTAAGGTTCCAAAAAAGGACGAGTCAGGAGGGTAGATGGATGCTGACCTAACCCATATCCATAAAGGTAAGGAGGCTATTTCCAGAGTGGCTCTTTGAGACAGAGCTCGAAGCTCGTATGGAAGCTGGAGATGAGAAAACAGGCTAATTCCAGCGGAGAAATAAATCACATAACTGTATTAATCAAACAAATTGTGTACTTGCCCATATACACATACCAAACCATAGCTTTTAATCTAATAGAAACTCCAATTCAAATAATAACCTTAGCACAAATCAACTGAAACACCTTCCCGGCAGAATGAGTTTAAGAAGATAAAGAAAAGCAAGTGTCAATGTATCATCACCTCACAAGATCAAATTTATCGCGAGCGAACTTCAAACAAGCAGTGCGTATCTGGTTGCGCGGCTCATCATTTCTTGGAAAGGGATTGCCGTCTCCGGGGAAATATCCATTCTTGACTAACTCTTCAATCATATCAACCCATTCCGGCCAAGGGTGAGATGCATTTTGAATATCGGAACCAGATTCTCTGCATCCCGGAATCTTTCCATTCCCAGGAGAAGGCCGTCGAATAGGCTCCTGCGAAGACTGGTTGTCTTCCCCGGCTTCGTCAAGAATTAATTGGATTGCAGGGTTGGAAGTCCGGGTTACGCAGTGAAAACGGGATGTAGGGTTTCCGGATTTGGGGATTTTCGGTGCTTGAAAAACGATTGAATTTCTGGTTGCCAATGTAAACAATAGCCTGAACATATTTGGTTGAGCAATCTAGGAATCTGATGGAGGTTGGGCTTCGTTCAAATTTCCATGGCTTTAGAGTGTCTTGATTCTTGAAGGTTTACGTGAAAACAAATTTTAAAATTAAAAAAAATATATGAGCGAGTGTACCCATCGAATTGGACCGGATTCTGTCCGGGTCAATGTCCAACCGGTTGGACTGCCGTTCCGATTTCCAAAATATATTCATTATATCGTCTAATTAATAAAATTGATGATTCATATATCTTCACCCCCAATAATGATGTCCTGGAATATAGCTTTTGTCTCCAAAAAAAATTATCTGTGAGTTTTAATTATAATCGTGCTTTGATTATTGCTATGTTGGGTAAGAAGGCGTGGAGATTCTTGTTTAACTCGGATTCCCTCGTCGAGCGAGTTTTCATTGCTCGTTATTACCCAAGCTTCTTTTCTCGAGGCTAATTTAGGAAGAAAACCGAGCTATTGTCGGCACGTATTGTAGAAGTTAGTTAAACATTGGTTAATGAAGGAACTCAAAGGTATATTGGCAATGGTGTTCATACGATGGTTTGTGGTCCTTCATGGCTGCTTGACACTTCTAACTCTATAGTGGTGGCCACACCACCACCTTTTATGCAAAATATGCATATTTGTAAACGTATTGACCCATCACCGATCCACATGTTGGTGGGACTTACCCACGCTTGGGCGTTCCATCTTCAAGCGTAGGCAAGTCCCACGTTTGAAGCTCTATATGGAAGATGTATTCTTCTTCGATACTTTAGGTCTCGACAGCCATTTACTAAAACAATTGTTGGTACTGGGTTGGTAATCCTCGTGGTGTCTATTCGTGATTTGTTAAACCGGGTGGGAGCAGGGACATTCCTGGTGAGTCGTAATTTGATATTCGGAGCTTGTCGTTGTTTTTATGATGCCGCTCTTTTTCCAAAGTCATGAAGAGTGGCATTCGGAAGTTTTCTCCTTGACGGTGATGATCGATTGCTTTTTTTGCTGCTATTAATAGTAGAAACAAGTGTTAAAATTTTAGGGCTGAAAAACTTGTTTACAGTTGGTTATTCCAAATAACACTCTCTTATGTTTATTGCTGCTATTAATAGTAGAAACAAGTGTTACAGTTGATTATTGGTCACTCAATGTTTATCTTGTAATCACTACTATATAATAAGTGTCAGTTAATATCTTATAATCGTTATAACAATAATCAGAAGCGTAGAATAAATATTCCATCACTCCCATTTAAACGGATCCGAATTCGAAGCAATAATACTCTCTTATGTACACACACTTTCTAACTAAACAGATATTTACTTGTAATAGAATCAATATTACTAAGGAAAAAATCAAGCACAAGCAGAATCTAGTTTTTTCTTGAAGAAAATGTCTCGAGTCTTATTTTCCATTTAATCACAAAAACATCATTACAAAGATTGCGCATTTATATTCTTTTGTTCTTGACACAAATATGGCAGACACAAACTTGACAAAACAAGTAAAACCACGACCAAACATAGAGTCAAGGGACAATCTTGTGAGCCTTCACCTTATCAATCCAAGAAACAAAGGCCTTCTTGGAGTTCCTAAACCCCAAGAACCCATGTTCTTTGCTCTTGTTCATAGTATCCAGTGGACACCCTCCACCCAAGATGAGATCCACAAACCACCACACTCCAATCTCTTCCAACTTTGTGGGAATCAATTCATGTTTCTTCACAATCTCATCCCAAACACCGCCTTTCCCCTCCATCTCCTCCTGCAGAGCAAAGCTCTTCCCCTCCTCCAACTCCCCGGCTTCCACATCAAACTGCTCCGCCAACACCTTCCAGAAATGCTTCCATTTGAACACGTCCCCGTTGCTCACATTGAAAGCTTCGTTCTTCGCGTATGGGTCCACGGCTGCCCATATCTCTTGCTCCGCGATCAAATCCGCGTCGGAGCAATCCGAATACTCTTCCCACGCGGCTTTAGCCCCCGGGAATCTCAGGGGGACTCCCTCGTGCTTGCATATGGCCGCGTAGACGCAGAGGGTTCCGACGATGTTCATCATGCTGTAGGGAGAGAAGCCATGGATCGTCCCGGGGCGATGAACGGACCAGGTCAATCCGTTCTTCGTCTTCTTCTTCTTCACCTCTTCGAAGAGAATGTCCTCTAGGGTGTAGTAGAAATTGGGGGAATCCAATCGGGGCAAATCCTCGTCGTAGGGCGGGTCGTGGGCCACTTTCCGGAACGATTCGAACGGCCCCAAGTAGTGTTTCCGGCCCGTCTGCAAGCAGATGTGGGTCAAATTAGGGCAATTGGGGATCACGGCGTTCAGGACGTTCCTCAGCATTCTCCCGTTGGCTTCGCAGTTCTCCAGCTCGGTGGATCGGTTCGTCCACGTCACGTAGAAGACGTGCGTGACGTCGGTGAGATCGGAGAGCTTGGAATCGGCGTCGTCCGGATCGGAAACATCGCACTGGATGTATTCGATCGGGTGATCGGAGTTCCATGGCGGCCTGGGACGGCGGCCGACGCCGTAGACCTTCCATGGACCGCCGGGCGTGTCAGCGAGAGGGAGGATCTCGGCTAGGCTGTTGCCGACAATACCGGTGACTCCGACGACTAGAGCTACGCTCTCGTGCTTGGGTGGCGCGTCATCTTCCTCGATCCTTTTCCTGGCGGCGCCAATAGCTCCGGCCCACCACCAGCTCATCTTTCAGATAGTCTCGAGGCAATAATAAGTGTGTGGGATTGTTGAAATAAATGAAAGGTCCTTTTTTTCTTTTTTGTGCTAACAAAATGTACTTGTGTTATTCTTACTCCATGTCTTAGGTCGCTCGAAACACCTTTAAAGTCCGGATATTTAAATTTGGGCTTCAAATTTTATAGTTTCACTAGAGATAGATTTGAAATCTCGAGAATTCAAACTGTGGTTCAAATCTTTATTTTTAAAATTCTTTAATACACATTTTATAAAAGTAAATTAGTAAGATTTTACAAATTAATTGAATTAATAAGAATAATTTATTAAATAAAAAAATACATTCAATAAACAAACATTATATTAAAAAAATTACATTAATGAAAAAACTAAAACATAATATTTCACCGTTGGAAGGGAGAGGGCCCGCGACCTTATTCCTTCCTCCGTTAAACGTTTGATAAGGGACCAAATGACACCCGGATAATGCGCTTGAAAGACGGTGTTTAATGCCCTCATGACGTTATAATGTCGAAAATGCCCGCAGGCGTCAGTGGTATTTCCAGTGCTCATTTTTTTTTGTGAAAGTTATTTTTTCTTGGTTCCCATTAATAAGAAAAGAAACGAAGAATTCATATGTTTCAATGTTTTAATACAATACTAAAATAAGACTTGTCATGCTAAAAGGTGTTAATATATTATACCAAAAACAATGTGAATCGCTAACATATAATGCCAAGTTATGTCATAGTATTACTGTTCTTATTTAGATGATTAAAACATAAAAAAATTGTATTTTGATACCGTGTATTGTATAAGTTCAATACTTTCGTCTATTTTGGTAGATTTCTTCAACGAATATGTTATAAGTTTTAGACAGTTAGTATGATATTAGGTCTGAAATATGAAAAAATGATATGAATTCTAAAATGAAAAATGATTGGAGTGATTTCAAATATATAGGCGGCAGGAGTACCTGACGATAGTGAGTGGGTTGTGGGGGTGGCCGGCAAGATATGGATTGCCAGAACGAGTGTCCAGCGGTTAAAAGGTATCAAACCTTAACCTAATTTAGGTAAACACTTATAAAAAAAATATCTTGTACATAAAACAACTCATATCTTATCAACTCATCAAATAAATCATAAAATCAATTTCTTAAGGGGGGTTGGAAAACACTTGGATCATCGATGGTGCATGTAAGGGTCATCATCTTGGCATTGATGCATAAATAAATTGAGCTTGAATTTGGTACACTACATATACTCATTTCATGCCGAGCATGTTTTTTCAATTTGTCATAGTTAAGGAATTGAACTCAAATCCCCTTGCTCAATCAACTATATACGCCGCACACACAAACTTGACAAGTAGGCCGTTAGGAATGGGTGCTTTTTTAAATGCACTTCAAGTCGAATTACATTCGTATCAGTATATTTCCGATCGAATTAAATTCCAATTAAAACAATTTGAGTCGAATTGGTGTAATATGCTTCGGTTCAAGTTCTGCTGAAGGAGAAAACAAGGGAGCCACGTGGAATGAAAGAGGAAAATATGACTTCCGGATATTAATCAAAAAGTCAAAATTCAGATATCGGCTTTCATTTTCCATTGACTTTGGATTTTCCAAAGTTACCAAACGCAAGAAAATGAGAAAAACGACTTCCAGAAGTCATTTTCCTACCTTCCGGTTGGAGCCCAAGCCAAAATGAATAAAATAAAATGAATAAAGACATTTTTTCAGATACTTCAATTAAAACAAAATTCAGATAAATAAAGATCAAATATCTGGGAAATATGAAGTGCAGTGGAATGGAGTTAAATCAGAGGCATCTCCGTGCGTGTGTGTGTGTGTGTGTCCATTGACAATGTGTTTATGGGATTGAGCGACCTAATGCCCTACCACAAAGAAGAGCATTGCTTGGAATTGGATACTCATCTCTCCATGAATTTGCTGGGGAATAAACTCTAAGGTAAAGCTGTTGGCCCAAGTATTGGCGTGCCCAGTTCTGTGACCTTATGTTCCACATTCCCACATTGTCTAAGGGCATATACAGTGCTGTCCAAGATTTGGGGTACACCTGAAAACCAAAAAAAAATGATAACAAGGTGGATAAATAGGGCATGTAATGTCAACTTATAGACGATTATCGACACGTAAAAGAATGTGGCTTGCATAAGAAATATTTTTTACAGGTCACATTATTTACCTGAACTGTGGAACGAGAAATTGCGTCCCTTAAGTTGTATGCCAACCTGCTTGATGGGTTCCACTGTCCGCCATCCATCCTGTTTGTTAAACAAGTTAGGGTCTCTTTGTTTGGACTGGAATTTATGAAACTAAATTGAATTGGAAATAATCGGATAAAGTTGAGAATAAAAACCTTAGTATGAATAACACTTTGAGTAATGCATTTTACAAATTCAAAGAGAAACTCACCCGACAACGAAGAAATGGTGGCCATCGGTGTGCCATGACTGCACTGTGTCTTCTGGGTTCTCAAACACCAGCTCCACAAAAGCTCTGAAATCAGCAGCCATGACAGAGGTTTGAAGGTATCCACCAGAACCAGTAGGCATGTCATTGATGCTTCCAAGAGTAAAAACCCCCTGAATCTTGAAGTAGTCAGCGAGTTTAAGCGGCGTATCTGATGGAATAAATGATACGCTGTTCACTGCATATCGTTGTTTTCCATTGATGATTGGAGCAGAGTTGGAGAGTCTAATTGTCCGTGTGGTGTTGATCAGTCCATAATGGTATGAGCCTTGGGGATTCGGTCGTGGTCCACTAGCTGTTAGGTTCCGCCTGTTTGATCAAATGCATCTTAGACCATATTTCGCATGACATAATATAATCTACATGACTTAATATAGTCTAGCTATTAGCTTTTTCAAATTGAAGCTTTTCATTTTTGTTTTTGGTTAGGGGAATTTATTGTTCAGTTCGAACTTATCCTCAAATAAGTTACATGAGATATTTTTCTTCTAACCTCATATCATATTAAAAGTATTTAAAACATACGGAGTATAATTTTATCATTTTGAACTTCTTAATTTAGCTTATCAGCTACCCCTTTCCTCCCGGAAAAGAGAGTCCCTAATACTCTGCAGAAGAGTTGTTTCAAGAAAGTCACCATTAGGTCTTAAGTAAAATTCCTATAAAGCCAAGAGCTGGTGGCTTGATTGAACTTACTAAAACAAACTCTCTTTTGGGATGGCTTAGTAAACCAAACACAAGCCAGCTAGCTTGTCAATCATATTATAAGTACACATGCATATTACCGTTGTTCTTTACCTGACAGATCTGGCTTGATTCAGAGACCAGTCAATTTGAATAGTTGGGCCACCCGGTGGAGGTCCAGAAACGCTTCCCTGTGAGTTACCATAGTGGAGACTGGAAGTGGACATGATCACTGGGGATGTGAACCGTGTGGAGAAGACAATATAGTAATCTTGTGCAGGTTGATCAGCAGTCACCAACACCGAATAGGACTGCCCTAAATGGATGTCGAGGGAATCATAAGTATTTTGCAGTGTATGTGTGCCTTCTACCTCAACCAGCAGCATTTTATGCCCTTGGATTCTGAAATTCAAAGATGTTGCAAGACCAACATTTGATATCCTGAACCTGTATGTTTTGCCTGAACACACCCAAGTTTTACAAACCATTAACACAATCTCTTAACTTAATTTGTTATAACTAGTACTTTTCAACGATGCTTCTTGTCTAGTAGCTAGAATCATTCTCACATTTGAACATGGAATTCATTATTTCTACAACATAGGAAGGCTTTTTCAGAGTAAAATTTAGAATAACAACAGATCACATACTTTTGTTCTAACAGAAATTCATTGTTAGCTTATTTTTCGTTTTAAATTGATGGGTAAATGTCTGCATAAGCACATTGTCACCAAAAGATACCAGATAAGGAAACATGTGATTCACACTTAATGAAATGCAGTTACATTTTGAATTTCTTGAAATGCAAGTCTTCAAATTGGGCAACAACAACAACAACAACAAACCCAGTGAAATCCCACAAAATGTTGTCAATGAGCAAATTGGGCAAAAATAATGAATTCCTAGAGCATCATAAAGGAGCAAAGGTATGCAATTTTCCCATTCTTTTCAACCCACAATCCAGACACATACCTTGATCAACTCCAAATCTATAACCGTTGGATCCACGCCCATTGATCAGAATCCCATCTGGGAATGGCAGGTCTTGCCCATTATCCAATGTTGCTTTCAAGGCCTTGAAAGTGCACAAGATCAGATAGATAAAATACAAAAGAAATAATGCAATAAAGACCAAAGATTTTTTTTTGAAGTTATGCTCCTCACAGTGTGGTTTTGCTTGAACCAGTCACCAACTAGTATAGTGAATTCCCCGTCAGGGTTGGAAAAAGGAACAGGGATGCCCGGACGGCTGCCAATATTGATTGCACCAAAGCCTCCCGCAGCCTTGTGGAAAGAAAGGGAAGGGAAGTAGAAGAAGCTGCCAATTTGATCCTTGACCTGCATGACGTAAGTGAAATTCTTTCCAGGTGGAATGGGACAATTGGTTCCAAAAACTCCATCCTGCCATGAGTTCCTCCTCTGCTCGACACCGTTCCTGTATATGCACAAGCGGAACGTCTAACCAAAATCTATAACTGTCATCTTATTAACAGGTTCATGGTTTTAAGCATTCAAAACCCAGATCCGAACATTACCAAGGCGTCTAATGCTTTAGTTTTATGTTTACAATTTCCACTTTTCTGAAAGTGAAAACAAAAACATGGTTTTGAAAATCAGGGAGTGTAAGAAACAATAATTTTATGATTTCATTGAACATGTTTCCAATATTGGAACTGTTTATAAACATTTTGAACTTCAATTAAATAAAAAAATCTACCAAACCTTTATATTTTTTGAAATTTGAACAAGAAAAAGAGGAAAACAAATCAAAAACAAAATGTTAGAAAATTTTAAACCCAAAATAGGAAATGCTAGCAAAAAGCCCGAAAATGAGGGAAATGACGTGCTTAAACAAGTGCAATGTTTCTCTTTTGTTTTAATTACCGCTGCTAAAGCAAAGTTTCAAGAAAGGAATTAAATTCAAAATCTGGCTCAAGAGAAGATCCACAAGGTTCTCATTATTTAATGCAGTGATGCATCAAGAGAACGTAAATGAGACAAGAAAAGAGACTGCACATATATATATATTTTTTAAAAGAAGTTGAGGAATGCATAAAAGAGAACGAGAGTGACCCGAAGTAGGTACCAAGAAATGAGGAAAGGTTCATCCAAACTGTTGTAAACATTGACAATCAAATTATCATTCGTCACGCACTCAATATTCGGACCGGGAAACTGCCCATTGATCAAAATTCCCTGCGGCAATTCATCGAACACATTAAGCTCATTCCTCAAAGAAGAAGAAGAAACAGAGACAGAACAATTTGCAGCATCCACACACCTGTTGCTTGACTCCAAGCGGGTAGATATCACCATAAGTAACATTCCATGTAAAGAACCGGTACGGATCGTCCGCTTCGACGACGACATTCCCCAGCACAATCACCATTAACCAACACCAAGAACTCATCTTCTTCATCCTCTCCTCTGACTTCGCCGCGAAGCAAAACCCCCCTTTTTTCTGTTCCGGAAATTGACCCAAGGGGTGCGGGGAGTCTTTATCGCAACATAGATCCTTCTTCTTAAGGACTAATAACTGGTAAAGAAAGTAATTCCGCAGAAGGGTAATAAAGAAAAAGGGGGGGTGAAAGTGTCGGTGGGGGAGAATCTGCAGATTCATCATGTATATTGTACTCCCCCGATACAGTAGTGGTGGTGGGGACTGAGCAATGAAAGGTGGCGCCAAATGGGTGTGGAGAGCCGCCCTTTTGGTATGACTCATCAACCCTAAAGCGCTGGGTTGTAGGATCAGATGACAACTCTCCCATGGCAGCTCCTATCGTCTCGTCGAGTTTAAGTTTCCAGCTGGTTGGCAGTTGCAAGAAATTAATTTTAGAACGATTCTCCTACTAACTTTGAGAAATGGTGCCAGAAAAGTCCATTGATCTTAGGATGGAATAGCAAAAGCCGCACTATGATAATTCTATTATTAGTAATATCTCCTTATGGAACGGGACGGTCTCTCTAAGAAATAAATTGAGATTATATCATAATTTACAAACAATTTTGTCGGGCAGGGTTGCAGGGGCACCCGAAGCGGACATCCCACCTTTTTTTAGACAAGAGAGATGGTCGGTAGCATTGTGCACTTCTCAAAAGGTAAAGAGTATCATAGAGTAGATTCGAGTTTGATTCCTGATAACTGCACTAAAGTTACAGACTCAACTTTTTGTCATAAATCTGCTATAAAAATCTAATTTATATTATCTTAATAATTGTCCGGTCGAATCTTGAGAAGGCATCACAGATGAGGCTTATCCTTTTTCTAGATAAGAGAAATGATAATTGCATTTTTTTTATTGATACACCTCGTAGTATTATTTATTCTCTCTTGTAAATATTCTAAAACATTTGTGGCATTATACAAAATGAAATAAAATTTAATTTATTTTATATAAAGATTGGTATAAAATAGATATAAAAATAAAATCTATATATTTAAAAGTCAGGTAAAGCAATCTTCATAACAAAAAGTTGACAAAAATATTTCATTTAATCAAATACTCGTGTAATCATAAAAAAGTAGAGGGCGATTCCTTGACTTTGGAACCCCAAACCATAAGATGATCCGGAATTCCAGGACTACTACGGTGCCTCGTTCGTAAAATTAACGGTTCCTATCCTCTCTCTTCCCCCCCCCCTCTATAAAATCTCCCACCCTGCCCCGATCCGAACACACCCCCCACCCTCCTTCAACTGCACCCCAAAGTTTATTTGATTTTAGAGTCAAAATTTTACGAACGGGGCATGTAAAATTTGTTTGTTCATATCCTTAACACACCACTTAAACCTCCCCTCTCAGCTACCCCTTCCTCCTTTTCCTTAACCACCAGGGTGGGATGGAGTAAGGGCATGTAAAATTGATTGTTCATATCCTTAACACACCACTTAAATCTCCCCTCTCAGCTACCCCTTCCTCCTTTTCCTTAACCACCATGGTGGGATGGAGTAAGGGCAAGGGGTTGGGTGTCGTGGGAGTTTAGGGATGGGTTGGAGGGTAAAAACCATATTTTACAATCAGAGTATCATATGTGTCCAAATTAAATTGGTATAAGTGAATAATGTATAAGTGAGTGGTGTCAAATTAGGTCTCCTCGCTTTTAATCTTCGTAACAAATGGACTTAGATTATGACAGATAAAGTAAGAAATAAAGTAGGCCTTAAGTTTTATTTTGAGGCATAGAGAATACTCCACACCAATAGTTCAAAGAAAATTATACGGAGTAGTTCATATTCATAATGTATACTTATTCTCCTCCCAAATGATTCTAAGGGTGAGCCCTGATAAGAGTTTTTGGTTTTTAGCATCCTGATCCCAATCCCAATCCCGATTTATAAAAATAGATTAGAATAGTTTAAAACATTACGTTTTATTACTTTGTCTCATTCGCTCCAAGACTGAAACAATTTAGAATGGCTTTGTATGTCCTAACACAACTTTGTATAAAGAAAAAGGAAAATGCTAGAGGTACACCAAAAGTGTACCCCAAACATCCCACACCCCCTCCATAACCACACAAAAAGGCAAGTGAAATTCAAAAAAAAAAATTAAAAATAAAAATAAAATAAAATGAATGGTAAAGAGTGGAGTGGTGTACATTTGGTGTACCCCTAGCATCTCCCAAAGAAAAATTCACACAAATATTTTTAAATTTGACTAGTTATATAGTATTACACTCAGATTCTCTTTTGCATGTCAATAACTTGAAAAATAACGGATTTTTACATCACTTCTCCATCATGGTTGAGTCAACTTCAAACATAATTACGTTATAGAATTATTTTAGCTTACATGATATTTGAAAGAATCAATTAATTTACTTAAATAGGACTAAAACATAATGATTTTCTTTTTATTTCATAATGTAGGACAATTAGTCATTATCTATTAATCATTATTCAATTAAATGTCTAGCATCACTTGGACATTATTCTTTTCACTAGTAATTATTAAGTCATATTTAGGGAATAAAAAAGTTTAAGTTCTATATTGGAAAATGACTTATGTTTTAGTCCTATTCAGTGCAAATTTCACATCAATTAACAATGCATATAAAATAAATTGATACAAGTGGAGGAAATTTAAACTTTTCCCGTTATTGTTTTTTTTTCAATTGAAACGAATTCTTTTTCGTCCTTTTCCCACTTAACTCTTTTCCATAAATAAAAAAATCAAACCCCACAAATCTAAGAATGATGACGAGAAAGATTAGAGATGATAGGAACTCCAACTATTTGTCTAAATTTGACTTTTTGGATCAATTGTTTTTAATCTTTGATTTATAATTAAATAAAACATATATTGCATATTAATTAGATAAAATAACATTTTAAAAATATTTTATATAATAAATTTAATAAAATTATTTTTGTATCAAAATCTAAATTCATTTTTAATTTATTTGATATCAAAGTTTATCAATATAATTTTGATTAAAAAAAATCAAAAATAAATAAATAATCAAAAATATAAGAAGTACTTGGCAGACAAGATGTGTGCACTTGGAGAACCACCAGGCGAGTAACAATCGTCTACAGGCCATACTCCGGGACCTATTCGATAGACCAGCACCGTGGGGCACATGCCGCGAAAGGTCCCCCTTATCAGCCCTTGTTTATACTATTCCATTCGTCTCCAGATAAATTACACCTTACGAATTAAGAAGAAAAACTTTTTGAAATCATTTAATTTATAAATTGATATATCAATAATATATAAAAATTACATATTAAAAAATTACATCAAAAGTTCTACAAAGCAAGGTGGCAAAAATATTTTATTTTATCAAATACTTGATGAAATCACGTAAACAAACAAAAGTTATCGAGAGGAGAGAAAAATTTGTAATCTATTTAGGGACGGATAGAGTATATTCCATTGTTCCAAATTAATTTTCCTTCCTTTTTTTTCATTGTTTATCTGTTAAAAAAAGAATATATATTTGCATATATGCTCGTATATTTCTGTATATATTATTTTGATAGTTTTCCATTGTATATTTAATTTCTTTCCTATGGTAATTAATTTACATATAGAGTTTCTAACTTGTTGGATCCTAGATATTGATCGTGGGCATACAGGCTCCCACGGTCATGGTAGGCCCATAGTACTTTGCTGGTGGTAGAGGCTGAGTGCACACGCTCTGTCGCTAGAAGACAGACGAGTGCGGATCTGACCGGGTTCGCCCCAGGTCCGAGTGGATGTATCCGAACTGAGTAGGAACGTGTGTCCGAGTGCAGTTGTTGCCTTGGGGCCTTAGTTTCCTTTAAGTCCCACTCAGTCGAGCAGATTGTCTTTGGTCGAGCGCATCCGAATCTTGCAATTCGATGTGCCTTGTTGGGCCTCTTATTTTGTTGGGCTGAATACCCCCAGTCCAGGGTATCCATCAAGCTCCTAATACTGAAACGTAACACTCCGATCTGCATAACATGAATGCCAAGGTCTTCGAACCGGGTTGCTATTAAATTGGTACCAAACATTACTTATTTTCAAATAAATTAAAACAAACATTCCGAGATATAATTTCAAACTTTTATTAGAGTACTTTAAAACAGTGCGAAAAGCTTAAGTCATTATTCAGAACAAACTTGGGATTGAAAAGCCATATAAATAGTAAGTACTTAAAACAATAATCAAACAAATAAGTCCTCAACTGCAACCACACATCTCTTCGCCCTCAAAATCCTTCAGGATTGGTTCCAGGTTCATCGTGATCTAGATTACCTATGTGATCTTGATTTATGTATTTAAAAACGACATAAAAGTCTTCAAAACAAGTAATGACATGCATTTTTTCCAACATTAATGAAAAAAAATTCCTAGATAAAACTAAATCTTAATTTAAATATCAAAATAAGAGTCACTTAGGCAGCGTTCCGTTCAACTTATTTTTTTCTGCTTATTACTAATTCTTATTATAATTAGATCAGACCAGATCATATCAGGTAAGATCACAAACAGCTTTAATTATAAGTTTATAACTACAATCAGATCAGATCAGACCATATCAGATCTTCAAAAAATCAGACCAAATCATATCAGGCGAACGGAACGCAACCTTAATTTACTCTCCTAAATAGGAACGTGACAAACCAAAAAAAATTAGCAGAACCTGATCAGAAAAGAAAGATGCGAAAGCGGGAGACGGGCCGGAACTTGACATCCGACGATTGAATAAGAAGAAGAGGAGGTTGCGATGGCAGGTAAATCCGATCAGATTGGGAGCAGATATCTGAGCCGGCGTGGATCATGGAAGAAGATTATGATGACGATCGATGATTGGGAGCAGAGATCCGATCTGCGCCGCACAATTTTTTGGAGGGAGATCCAATCAGCTGAATTGGGCTGCCCTACCTTGTGGATCCGACGAAATCGAGGAATATCCGACGAAACGGGGAGGGATGAAGATGCGTGAGGATGATGATGGTACTAAGCATTTCAATTGTGAAAGAATTGAACAATACTTTATTTGAGAATGAATATTATTTTTTTAAAGAATGGATACTACGTTATTTTTTATAATTATATTAAATAAATGTGTAAAAATGAGTAATTCGTTATTTTAAAATGAGTACTACCTTATTTCAGAATGAGTATTACATATTTCAAAATAAATGATTATATTTGTAATAATATTTGTACGAGAATAAGTAATAATTTACTTTAGGATGAATACTTTACTTTACTTTATGTATGGCTACAGTGTAAACAGGATATAACATTGGGTAGGAGATGCTGACAGGGCCAAGACGTGGAGCAGAGAAAAGCCGCATCCTGTTATCCGCTTCCCCTCCACCACCAAAATTAGAAATTTACTCTGTTTATCATATGATGAGATCTTCGTCCAATTTCACTGTTTCTCCCGAGTCCTGAAATCAATTTTTTTCTTTATTAAACCCAAATCATTCCAGGATTTGCAGAGTGCCCGATGATGATAAACCTCTCATCATCGTCATCATCATCTTCCCCTCTATTCCTCAACAGGTTAACAAATTCAAAGGTACCCATTTCACAATACCCTCCAAGGAACAAAACCCAGGTTTCAAAATCATCTCTTGACTGCTCATTCTCCTGTTCACGCCTGTTCAAGGATCAATTCTGTCATGCGAGGAGGGGAAATTCCAAGCTTCACGCAATACCCGGGCTGGATTCCGGTGGTCTCGAGGGTGCGCGGTCAGTTCTTGAGGCGATTGGAGTGTTGACCGCCATCGTCGTAGTCCATGAAAGTGGCCACTTCTTGGCAGCTTATCTTCAGGGAATTCATGTGAGTAAGTTTGCTGTTGGGTTCGGCCCGATTTTAGCTAAATTCAATTCCAAGAACGTGGAGTTTTCAATTAGAGCAATCCCTTTAGGTGGGTTTGTTGGATTCCCTGATAACGATCCTGATAGCCATATTCCGGAGGACGACAAGAATCTGCTTAAAAACAGGCCGGTTTTCGATAGAATGCTTGTTATTTCAGCTGGTGTAATTGCTAATGTAGTGTTTGCTTATGCTTTAATCTTTACACAAGTGATATCAGTTGGATTTCCTGTTCAAGAGGCCTTCCCGGGCGTGCTCGTTCCAGATGTTAAGCCATTTTCAGCTGGTAGCCGACATGGTATAGTCCCCGGAGATGTCATTCTAGGTGTCAATGGAGTTGAACTTGGGAAACCCGGACCAGATTTGATTTCTGAGGTTGTTGATGCCATCAAGAAAAGCCCAGAGAGAAGTGTGTGGCTTAAGATAGGGAGAGGAGAACAAAGCATTGATATAAATGTAACTCCTGATACAAATTTTGATGGTACCGGTCGAATTGGAGTCCAATTAGCACCAAACTACAAGGTTTTGAAGGTCAGACCCAAGAATCTATCAGAAGTGTTTAGTTTCACAGGACGCGAATTCTGGGGACTTGCATCTAATGTGATAGACGGCATGAGACAGATATTCTCAAACTTTTCTCAGTCTGCGAGTAAGGTTTCTGGACCAATTGCGATTGTCGCTCTTGGTGCTCAAGTTGCAAGGTCAAATATAGATGGCCTATACGAATTCGCTGCTGTTCTGAACCTTAACCTTGCATTGATAAACATTCTTCCTGTGCCTGCCCTTGACGGGGGGTCATTGTTTTTGGTGCTCATTGAGGCAGCTAGAGGCGGGCGAAAGCTTCCGGAAGAAGTTGAGGAACAAATTATGGCATCCGGAGTCATGTTTGTCCTAGTCCTCGGGGTCTTCCTTCTTGTGCGGGACACGCTAAATCTTGAATTCATAAAGGATTCATTATGATGGTTTGGCAAAATGTCTAGTATGGGATATACGGTTCGGCTCGGAAGAACATATGAGTTGAAAGTGCTTGCTTGCAGGATGTGTCTCAAGGGGAAAAAGAGGTTTTCTCTTTGGTCACTTGAGTTAAGTTCTCATTGTCCTAAATGTTCAATGCCAGGTAGCTCTTGACCTTGTCTGTCTCATACTTTATATAGTACTTCACTGCAAATCTAGATCTCCACCATAAGACACTTTTCATGCATATTTGTAGAATTCAAATCATGTACTTTATTATTGATCACACTAAGCTTTTGTTTGAGAACAACTTTTTTAACTAGCGTTAGCCTTTTGGATTCTTTTTCGTTGAAAATCTTTTTTCAACAAGTAATAACTGCACAAGAAACTATGCCTATAAAGGAACAACATACGGAGTATATGATACTACATGAGAAATAACAACAAATAAACAAATTAACGGTCCAAAAATAGCTTGTCTTAAATAGACGGAGTATACGATTCCACCCTCATCTGATCCATCATCCATGTATCCTTCATATTTTCTCGAACTTTCATCTAATAAAGCGGGTCATCAGATGGATCGATTATCCAACAGGGCGATCGGATAGAAATTGTCTATCCTTAGTCCCGCCTTCCATGATCATGAAAGAGCATGATCATTTGAGAAGATTTAATGAAAGTTTAAGGAAAAGATCATTCTCAAATTCATTTTGTTTTATAATGTTTCTTCTCATTTTGTTAATAGAAGTTTAAATGTATTCGATAATGTTTCTTGTGTTTCATGTTGGGAATCCTCCTAGTCCCACCCCGGAAGTTTAGGAGTAAATGAACCAAAATATATAGGTTCACTCAACTCCATTAGTATGAGGCCTTTTGAAGGTGCCCAAAAACAAATTCGTGAGGGCTTGGCCCAGAGTCAATATCATACTAATGCCCCGTTGGGGTGGGGGCGCGCACAGTGTCTGTTTATCTCGCTGCTCAGTATTTCCTTCATTTGAGAAGGAGAGTTTAGTTCCATTATTTAACGGATAAATTTATTTTCTTTTATTATATGGAGTATGTTTTTATTACTTATTTGTTAAAACAATATACTTAAGTCATCTTCTGTTCAAAACGGAGTAGAATTTTAAATATTGTTTTTCTATATATGGTTTCAAGTGTTTTTTTAAACAGCAAAAATGCTAATTTTAGAGGAGAAATTGAGAGTGTGGATTGTACAAAAGAAAATATTCTTGTGTTGTCCATGTAGCAGAGAGCGAGTCCAAACACAAATAAATATTTTGGAGCGGCTCCTGTGGAGATGAGAGCTTCTTATGCAAAAAATGATACTTCGGTCAGTGAGTTTTGCACAGTCGACCAAGGCAATAAGTGTCAAAAAGGTAAGACAAGATTCAAATATGATGTTTACGAGGTGACCATGTCTTTTATTTTCAAAATGGTACAATTGTAGTGAAGATCGATTATGTTGTATCATGTGTAATTGAATTCTTACTTTTCTATCCAAACGATTGACAATAGGAAAAGTGTGTTTGTTTCATCTGATGAAGGCCTCTTTTTTTGGTTATTTTTTTGTATTCTATAACGCACATCGAGCCAAGGAAGTATGAAAACATCAAAATATGAGTCTTAAGTATTTTAAAATTGAAACAACAACAAAATTGAAATATGACAGTGTGATAGAAAAGTGATGTGAGAGTGTGCGTTCTTAGTGTGATAGAAAAGTGATGATAATATAATATGACAGTGTGATCAATCAATCGTCGACAATTGTAAGCGGTGCTTAGTGTGATCAATCAACAGCCGCTGATAATATAATATGACAGTTGGAAAGATTTAGCACTCATATTTTAGAATGTTAAAATACATTACAATTTTTATTTAATTAAAAAATCAAAATTTATCCAGTGTGATTTAAAACGATTAAACTGAACAAATGGACTGAGAATGAGAAGAATAAGAGATAAATATATAGGCCCATTAACCCATACTTAATTCTCGACAAGGAGGTGAAAATTGAAAAAGAGTGGAGAAAGAAAACTGCGGAAAAAAATGTAGCATGACGCTTGCAAGCCGGGACGAGAAGTAAGCTCACCCCTATAAATTCTTCCCTTCTTTTCTTTGTTTCTCTCAATCATATCTCTATTTTTATCATCTCTTCTCCATCCATCAATTTATTTTTATTTTTTTTTAGAAACAAAAATTGGATTATTTATTTTTAACTCTTTATTTCAAATCAATCAATTAATTAAAAAAACGTAACAAAAGAAGCTAGAGGAGGCCGGCCGGATATAATACTCATAAAATATCCATAAGGCGGTTGATGACGTCGTCTCCGGATGGTGGAGCAATGAAGAGCGGCGGCGGGCGGCAGATGCTGAAGAAGGGGCCGTGGACGACGGCGGAGGACGCGGTTTTGATGGAGTACGTGAAGAAGCACGGGGAAGGGAATTGGAACGCGGTGCAGAGGAATTCGGGGCTGATGAGGTGCGGGAAGAGCTGCAGGTTAAGGTGGGCCAACCATCTCCGGCCTAACCTCCGGAAGGGCGCCTTCTCCCCCGAGGAAGAACGTCTCATTGTCGAGCTTCATTCGAAGCTCGGCAACAAGTGGGCTCGCATGGCCGCTCAGGTAATATATGTACCGCGTACCTCTTTTGCTCTTATTACTCCTCCCGTTCTAAAATAAATTTTAAAATCTTACGTTTTCTGACCACGATTACGATTAAGTTTTATCGTTACTAGATTCATTTTGAAAAAAAATACTCTTTTGGAATATGTTAAATTAATTCGTTTAATGTTTGTTTTTATATATAAGCATAAATAGTGATTAAATTTGAAATCCATTTCTGTAGCTTCCCGGGAGAACAGATAATGAGATCAAGAATTACTGGAACACGAGATTGAAGAGGAGACAGAGAGCCGGTTTGCCTCTATATCCCCACCAACAACTTCAACCCCAAAATCCATGCCTTCCAAACAATCAATTACTCTTATCCAGCCGTTCGCCGTCGTCTCCCCTATCGGCGCTTTTATCGGCACCGCCGCCGCCGCCCCTGTCCATCATTGACCACATCTTCGACCCCTCGCCCGCGACGGCGAAATCTCCCGCTCCGCCTCTCCGCACCCAAAACTCCCATCATTTCAAGCTTCTCCCCGGCCCTCCTCCGGCCGGTGCTCTGGCTCTGACGTTGGCGCCTTCGTCGCCGGTTAACGAACCTTTCGGCCACGCGCCGGCGCTCCCGTTCCCGTTCGGCTCTTTCAATCCCAGCTTTGCTGGCGGCGGGTACGTCGGTCCGACGGGGACTATGAACTTTCAAGAGCGACCTTCAATCCAAACTACCGCGCCGGCGACGGCCGCTCCGACCACATCTTCCGGGAATCTTTTCCCGGCGTCGAGCGACGATGCCGGCGACTACGAGGAAACCGATTTACCCCGCAGTAAAAGCGGGTTGTTGGAGGATTTACTGCACGAATCAGATGCTTTGTCGCGGGCGAACAGAGATCATTCCTCAGATGAGAAAGGGAAACAAAAATCTATGATTGCCTTTGAAGGTCCAATGCATATTAATCTCATAAATAAGGAATAATGATTTCACCATGCCAATTCTATCAAAGTATTCTTTTTCATATGGCCATAAATTATTAAATTTAATTATTTCATTAATCCGTTGAATATATATATCCAGGGGAAAGTGAAGGGGAGGGCAAAAATGAGAATGATATTAATGTGATGGACGAGGATATAATGAGTCTTCTTGACAATTTTCCACTCGTAGTGCAAGTTCCCGATTGGTACGGTGGAGCCGACCACGACGGAAGTGGTGATTCCGGCGGCGGCGGGGGATTTATAAATGACAGAGAAGATTCGAAAACGTCGAGCACGACAACCTCGGAGGCCACGTTGTGCTGGAATAACATGCCCTGTATTTCTTAGCGACCAATCGAGTAATAGCGAATTTGATGTTGATAATGTGTGTCACTTCATGTGTTAAATGCGTGATTAGTTGAGTATAATTTGATAATTACGAGTGTAATTCGACGTAGTAGATGATCAACACATGATCTACACTTAGAAGTACTTAGCTTGTGTGTCGTTAATTAGGCTATTTTGTTGCCTTAAATTCATATTGGTTGAGTCGATGTATTTTACATTTTTACATTGCCTTATTTGCGTGTCATGAATTCAACCTTATGCCCAGTGACGTATTCTGATATTGGTTAGATGAACAACTGAAAAACAATGACTATGATTGTAGACTAGAATTTTGACGAAAGACCACATGTGTAGACTATAGTTGTAATAGTAAGCGATTGTAATTTACAAATAACACATTAGGAGCGGCCTTTGGAACTGTGTATGATAAGAATTCCGTAGTATTTGTGAAATTATACTTTTAGCCTTCGAATTAACACTAACATGATACTTCGTAGAAGATAATTTATGGAAAGATACTTATAAAAGAAGGACCACCGATGTAATATTTAATAAAAGAAGACTAAATAGTGAAACTTCCATATTATAAAGGGCCAAATATAGAATTTTTACTTAAAAATGCAATACAAAGTTGTGTGATTTGACTCGAAAAAGTCAAACATGACAAATACAGTAGGAGAAAGGCAATATATTACAACCACATAATAAGAAATCGTTTAAAATATAATTAAAACATAGAAAAAGTCAAACATGACAAAATTGTCAAACATGACACACACCTATTTCTTTCACCTCCAGTGTTCCAAATGAAAAAGTTGGTGATGCCTACTCCCTAAGTGACCTCTAAAACCCCCACCTCAGCATCCACTCAAGTTCCACTCTTGCACCCTCACCCTAGGCCCCCTTTTACCTCCTCCAATATATGACTATTATGCATTGCATAATAGCCACACATTTGGAAGGGATAACATGGGAGCCTAGGGTGGGGGTGCAAGAGTGGGACTGGGGTGAGGACTAAGGGTGTAGTGAGGTGCTTAGGGGTGAGTTAGGTTAGTAAGAACCATCAATTTTGAAAAAAGAGCATCAGAAGTACTTGAAATAAACGATTGTCATCCGTTGACACTGGATATTAGTATTAACGGAACTTTACCGATTTGAAATTATAAATTGAAGAGACTTTTTAGGATAGATGGAGTATATGGAATTCAAATTATGGAATTAGAATTGAGGACAATAATTCAAATTTTGTTGTTTGGTAGCTCAAAAAATATGATTTTAGAATTGGTAGTGCCAAAAATGAATTGGATTTGAAAGGTACAACTCTATCCAAATCAATTTTATAGAATTTCAACTTCCAATTTAAATCTAATTCCATCAATTTCATATACGAAACGGACTCTAAGGACGTGGATTATTGGCATGGGAGGATTGGGAGCCATACATCCAAATTGATCACGAAAGCAAAGCCGCAAGCAGCCATTTGATCTTACATATTAACTGTATCTGCTTCCATCAGCAGCGTTACATTCCATTTTTCAATATAATTAAAATAAAATCATCCACTATACTTTAAAAAGTAAATAAATTATTATCCACTTGTGACCCTGTTGACAATTTACCAAAATACGTCAAATTCTATCATTTTTTTGTTAAAATATAAACATTTTATGGGCTTCACGCTACCAATTGCATATTCCCGCCGTTCCAAATTATTCTTTCTACTTTGAATAGCGTGTATAATTTTTTTTAAAAAATTATTTTATTTATAAATTTGTATAAAAATAAAATATACTCCCTCCGTCCCGTGAAACATGGGACATTTGCTTTTTAGAAGGGATTTAATGGGAGTGTATTTTGGTATTGAATTTCCAAAAATGTCCTTTGATGTGATGAGTAAAACTATAATTTGATGGATAGATTATTAGTAAAAAGATATGAAGAGATAGTTAGGGTATGAAAAAGTAAGGGGTAAAAGTAACTTTTAAATAGAAATGAGAAGTGTTTTATGGGACGGATAAAAAAAGAAAGGGGAAATGTTTCACAGGACGGAGGGAGTATATATTAAACTATTTAAAATTACATCAATAATTGTTTTGTACAAAATAAGATGTTACAAGAATATTATTTATTGAACAATCAATGAAAAATATACATACAAATTTAATTTATATAATAAACGAGAAACTAATTTGAGACGTAGGAAGTAGTATTAAGGGGCTGTTTGCCAACTTCTGAATAGGTAAGTGCTGAACCAGTAAGAGGTCTAAACCATTAAGAGCTAGTATATTGCTTAACTATTCAAAGGCAAATGTCTGATCAATTCAGATATATAAGAGGTCTTAACTATTCAGACTCTGTATAATACGGAGGTAAATGTCTGAGCCATTTAGACATCTGAACCATTAAGAGGCTGAAACAAACAGTCTGAACCATTAAGTGTTGAACCATTCAGACATCTGAACCATTAAGAGGCTGAAACAAACAGCTCCTAAGCCTCATTTGGTACACGAAATTCAAACGATGGAAGTGAAATTGGGGACAAGAATTCCAATTCTAGTGTTGGTAACACAAAAACATGTGGATATGGAATATGTAGTGCTAAAAATGAATTCAAATTGAAGAATTTAATTCCATTCAAATCAATTTCACGGAATTTCGTCTCCCAATTCAATTCAAATTCTGTCAGTTTCATGCACCAAACAGACCATTAGCATACCGCCGTTTACTTTCAAAATTCAATTTTTTTTTGTAATTTAAAGGATGATATCATTAACCAATCAAGTTGCGAGGCCAAACGACTGGTAGATGTATGCCTAGAGGGAGGAACAAAAGTAAAATTAAAGAACACTTTCCCTAATATATTTAGAGCCTGTTTGGGAGTGATTAACTTATGAATAAAGTGATTTTCACAAAAACTGAAAGTAGAAACACCTCATACCTGCTTCTCCAAAACGGTGTTCTATGTACAAAATAATGGTAGTGAAAAGACGAAGCTGACATACCAAACAGAGTAAAATCACTTCTACTCAAAGTAGAAGCTAAACTATTAAAAGCAGCACACTCCCAAACACCCTCTTAATTTAGTACCGAGTATGTCTGTATGTGCACTTAACTCCATCAATTTTTTTTATCTAAGAATATCAACTGAATAAAAATTCATCTATCTTAAATTGTAATAAAGTAAATACCAGGTAAGTAGCACTTTAAAAAATTATCCAATTATTATCTCGTCCTTTATTATATATAGAGGAAAAAAAATAGTGTTATTTGAAATCTTCTGAAAATGAAAATAGGAAATATTAGGTGGAACATATGTAGGTAGTATCATTTCTGTTTTCTTTACTATTTGAATTTGCTTTTGAAGCAAACATAATGATAACACCAATACACGTGCAATAAGAGAAAATGATGAGGGTGTAGTGTTTGTACAAAATCAGGATCAAATTTACCTACCATTTAGACCCCAGCCAATTGAAGCGGCGCTCTCGATAAATGGTGGGTAAATTTGATCCTGATTTTGTACAAACATCACACCTTCATCACTTTCTCTTATTGCACGTGTATTAGTGTTATCATTATGTTTGCTCCAAAAACAAATTCAAATAGTGAAGAAAACAGAAATGATACTACCTACATACGTTCCACCTAATATTTCCTATTTTCATTTTCAGAAGATTTCAAGTAACATTGTATTACATCATCCGTATCATATTTAAAAATAAGGAGTATCTTATATCTTAAAGGTTCATAACCCATTTCATCTATCCATCTATCTAATTAGTTATTTATGGGTCTCACTTGTACTTTATATTATTTATTATTTAAAATAATTTATACTTGTATTTAGAATCGATATGAATTTAAATATAAAAATCAAATTAGAGAAGAAAATTACAACCATTTAGGCCCTATAAGAATGCTACATCTATTTTAGATATTTGCATGTCTTTTTACTCCTATGTAGGGTCGTAGGGAGTTCCTCCCAAAAACGAGTTTAAAATATCAAAGTAAGAGTGCCATAGCTTTAGTTATCTAAATAGAAGTGTAGGAGTGTGGTAGTAGACCACCGATCAACCGTGGTCCACGCCGGTGATCGTTGCTCCGACAACGGACATCGGTGATTTGACGGTTGACAGTGGCAGAGGATAGTGGTGGTTAATAAAAACACTCTCGACTTCCTTTTAGGTCCTAAAAGAATGTTACTCATATTTTAATATGAGGACTTACATGTCATTATGAAGATATTCTCCAACATCCTCTCGTAGGTAGTAGGTTCGTGCATATTTGTGTGATGGACCCAACATACAAGTGTTTGAATACTACACATTGAGCTTTCTCTCTTTAGTACTCAGTATATTATTCCCCTCATCTTTAGAATTCATCAATGACGGAACTCAACATATATGACCTTTTAAAATGAGCCATACCCGACCGAACTTGAACTCCACCCGACTGACCTGCAAACATAAGAGTTTTTCAAAATCATGTATTTTAACATGATAAATAATTGATAAAAATAAGCTTAATATTTTTTTTCTTATAATTCATTTTTAGTGTATACACTTATACTCCACTAGTACCTAAAAATCTTTCTTCATTCTTTATTTCTTATCCCAAAATGTCTTTATTTTTTAGTAAAAACCACTTTTAATACCACTAGCCATTACTCAATCTATTACATCATATCAATTCAGTAATAATATATACATCATATTTTACTTTTACCCATCACACCAAGAGTATTTTTGAAAATTCAACACAAAAATATCATTTCCTTAAATTCAATAAAAGTCAAAATAAGAAAAGATTTAGGGACAAAGAGAATCTTTTCAAACAAATTTTTAATGTTGTACATATTTAATTTTTTTATATTATTCATAATAATGTTAAATATATCTAAAAAAAAGTAATTAAAAATTCAAAATAAAATATTCTAAGAGATTTTTGTATGTGTTTTTGATATTTTATTATTTTTCTTGTGTAAAATGCAAGTGCTAATATTAATTTAAATATTCTGAAAATACATTTCGTAACCTATTGGATCAACCTGAACCTGATACTACTGGATCATGAACATGTAGTTCTCAATTTGAACCCAAACTTAACGAAACCAAATGCAACTCGAATTCAAAGTGGTCGAATCCGAACCTGACATGACCGATTGATTTATCAGCTCTAAACATGACAAAAGTTGGTTCGTCCATTCTAAATTAATCATCATATTTTCCTTTTCAGTCTGTCATCAATATGGAGTATTAATAGTGAAGTCAAACTATGACAATTAATTCGAGATGAAAGGATTACTTATTATTCAAGACTTGACACAAAAATACTATATTTGCAATATAAAAAACTATTAACCCAAATAAATAAAAAATGATCTAGCCCGAAATGATCTTCTAAAGATGTATTAAATCTACACAAACTTAAATTTGACGTGACTAACCCGTTTAGGTAAAATTTTGTCAAAATCATGTGATTTAGAGTGAAATTTAGTGTGCAAAAATAATGTTATATTATTACTTTTTCTTATCACCACTATTAAGTTTATTAACATATTCTTTCAAACAAGTATTTAGTGTTACGGCTCGGTTCCATGGCCACTGGATTCCAGTGGCCATGGAACCGAGCCGTAACTTTGACTTTACACTTACGAGGTGCAATTGACGTATGTGGGGTGATTAGTTTGGGTCGGGACTTGGCGGGAGGATTTACTGGGGGGTTAGAGGGGGTAGGAATCATCAATTTTATGAACGGAGCTCCGTAGGGGGCAGTGGCTACTAGATTCTAGTGGCCATGGAACTGGGCCGTTAATGTTATCATATTATTATCTTACTTTTCTCTTCAAAAATTGTTAATATTTAAATTTTTTATTTGATTTATAATATTGTTGTATATATCTAACAATCATTTGAAAATTTAAAAGAAAATTATTAATGCTTCAAAATACACCATTGTCCCGTTGAATTGTTTTTCTACCTCCCATTATTCATAGGATCAATCTAAATCTTCTTTCTATATGTATTTTGATCAAAATATATATATAATTTTTAAAAAATATATTTATGGAAACATATAATTTTTATAGTATCACTTGTTAAAATATATTTCCTCCGTCCGCAAAAATTTTCCAGTTTTGACTTTTTAAAAGTAATGTTTCACAACGATGAATAGTTAAGAATAATGGGAATGATCTGAGTGATTAAAAACAAAAAGTAAGATGAGATGTGAAGGATGTGATATGGGATAGTAGGGTTAAAGAGGGATATTTTTGTCCACTTTGGAGTAATTGAATTTTTTTATCGGACGAGTAAGATGAGAAAATTGAAATGTTTAGAGGAACCCAGGTAGACTATAACTTTTGTAATTTAAAAATATATATCATTTGTTAAAATTACATTTGTAGCTTTAAAATATATAACTTTTTTTTAATTTAACAACAATATTTAAATAAATTTATTAAAAAAATTAATCAAACATTTTAATCTAGAATGAGATGAAAAAAGTGGACTGAGGATGTTTTGATATTTTAATGCAAAATGCAAGTACAAGTGTTAAATTAAGTACTTTATCAGCTTCGTTACGAACTTGAAAACACCCGTAATGAAAGCAACTCGAACACATGACCATAATCGACTAGAATCGGCTTCGTTATATTTTCAAGAATTTGATTTTTGAAATTAATTAAGGCCCAATTTGATACATGAAATTCAAATTATGGAATTGGAATTGAAGACTTCAATTTTAATTGTAGTGTTTGGTAGTATAAAAATTATGTGGATTTGGAATTGATAGTGTAAAAATAAATTGGAATTGGTAGAATTCAATTCTATGGAATTGAATCCAATGGAATTTCAATTCAATTCCAATTCCGTTAGTTCTGTATGCCAAACGGACCCTAACTGTTTGAATTTTCAAAATCAGCAAGAATCAACATCTATATTTGCAAAAAAAGCACAAACTGAAATTCTAGGATGAAACTAATGGCAAACATGTCTTTTTATGAAAATATAGAGTCCAATTTTCAAACACTAAACTTTACACTATGTTTTGTTCAAGAAATTAGTGAGGAAAAGAAAATAAAACGAGTTTTCGTCATTTTTCTCACCAAAATAGAAAGAATTTAGTTTTCCCTCTTCTTAGCATGTTTACCTTTTCATTTTCTTTTCAATCCATCTTACTTTTCTTTTCTTCTCTAACCAAATAAGAACAACTATTTTCCATCTTAATTTCGAATTTTTTTTTCCTTTCGAATTACTTGAACCAAACATAGTGTTAGTGTTTAGGCCTAGTTAAAATTACAACAGTACACAAACTCCAAACATCATTTGATATTAAGGCGAAAATAACAACAATAATTTCTTTTTCACAAACTCTCAAAGATTTATTATTCATTATTCATTGAGGTGTCACACCTAATGGTTTACATAAACAATTTGTTCTTATTTTGAGGTTAATTAACACTTTCAACCACAACTTGCCACCTTAGAGAATTACAGGGAGTTTAAAACAATTTCCCTAAAATTGGAGTGGTCTACACAGCTAATCCCTATTAATTTCCTTCCTAAAAAAAGACAAAGGCATTCATGGTGTACATCATCTCTATAAAATTACTATTATATCCTCTCATGAATGTGAATGGATAGGTGTGTATATGGTGAGGATATAATGGTAATTTAAAAAGCTAGCGTACACCGTGATGCCTCTATATAGCATTCCTCATTTCTCTCCACACATCATCTCTCCCCCCAATCATATTTTGAACCTATAGATGGAAAACAAATCTTAGAGATGCTAACGTGTTGCAGTCGTTCACGATAACGCATCTTCCAGAGGTTGGAAGAAAAGCGATCACAATTTAGAAGGCAGCATTCCAAAGGACCTTTTCGCCCTCACCACACCGTCGGTGGACCTCCTTTATCCGATCAGCGGACCTGCATATCCCGCTGCAGGTCCAGTCAAACGAGGCAACGCAAATGTTGCCTGCCTGAGCCTTCCATTCACAATCTGCACCAAACCAATTAAAGGACTAAGTTCTTCATAAGAGTAGTCGATTTTGGTATCTGTCTCTACACTTTTCTGATGTGGGATAGGATGAGCATTGAGTTGACACATTGTGGTTTTTACCAGGTGGCGTGCCGCAGCATAATCTTCGGTCATCAATGTGTCGCACGTCGAGCCCAATGAACCAAGACCCGAGTGAAACATCCTCGTTAGCATATTTGTGGAGGACATGTCTGCCAAGGATTCGAAAAGGTTTGTTGTCAAAAACCCAACTCACTCAAAAACTCAAGTTTTTGGTCGTATGTTTCCCAAGCATTGGACGTGAACGGTATTTTTTAAAAAAAAATGAGTCACAATGAGTTTCGAACTCGTGACTTTTGGGTCAAAGAAACTTTAATATCATGTCAAGGAACTAACTTAACCAAAAATTTAAGTTTATGGTCATATATGCAAGAAAGGTTTTATACTCAAACGCTGATCAAGAAAAAAAATGCTTAACTGGTTGAGTGAAATGTATGCAGCCAAGTCCCTTGAGATGGCATACAATTGTCCCGTGGCGTGACGGAAATATTTATTTCCTGTCTCCCCAAACTTCCAGTACTCGGGTTCGTGGTACCTCACTCCCCTGTTCCATGAAAATCAAGTAAGAACTTATTCATGTCAAAACTGTATCAAACCATTCAATTTTGAGTTTTTTTCTCTTACTTTTGAGACAAAACAGGGCCGGATTTCATGCACCCGATATACACTAGTGGTTTCTTGCGGTGTCTCGCTAGTGTTTCCCCTAGTGTTCCTGTAACCATTGCATTCCCTCATAAGTAATCTGTTTTTTTACTGAAGTAAAAAAAAAAGAATCTATTTTACGAGTAAGTACCTATATTTACATGGACATCATCATCAACTTTTATGTAGTACTCTGCATCCCATAGTTTAACTGCAGTTGAAAAATAAGTCTTTGTCTTTGCAGACAATTCAAGATACCCTTCCACATGATCCTGTTTGGATTAGCACATCATTTTTTTTTCAAAATCAAATGTTTCTTGATAGGTAAAAGGAAGAGGAAGAAGAAGAAGAAGAAGAAGAAGAAGCGAGTTTGGGTGAGTGAGTATTACCAGCCTCAAGAAATCTCCATGTTTTTTATCCTCGGCTTCAATAGCTCTGTCTAGTATACCGCCAACCGTGGCACTACAGATTCCTCAAATGAATTTACATTAGTTTATGAAAGCGAAAAGGACACGTGACGAGAGAAGGTAGATAGAGACCCTTGCTTACCCATGACCAATCACAAATCGAATGATGATTCCTTTTTCTTCTTCTAGCTTCTTCCTCTTTTCGCCTTTTTTCTCGCATCAAACGAAACGAAAATAAGAAAAAAATGGCAAATGCAAAACCAAACATACCCAATGTATCCTAGGAAAAGGCTAGGAACAAAAACACAACAACGAACCATAGTAGAATCCCACGCAAGGTAAGGTTTGGGGAGGGTGAGTGTACGCAAACCTTACCCCTACTTATAGAAATAGAGAGAGACTGATATTGTGAGCAAATAAGTTAAAGAAGAAAAATTTAAACCTTGGGGCATCCAAGTGGTGCGAACCGAATCTCTTCTTTTTCGGCTACTGAATGCGGTGTTTATTCCAATAACCATAAAATATTTTCTCCTTTTGGACGAACTAGCTTCATCTGATATAGGAGAGCCGCTGAGAATCGATTCTTGAGCAGCCAATTCCATTTCCAAAGTTGAAACCGATTTGTCTAGCGTCCTGCACCACAATTTTTATGTACAACATTTTTTCTAAGTATTCATGGAAACAATAATCTTGAGAACAAGGGAGGAACATCGAAATCAAATGGCAAAGCATAAGCAACTCACTGAATAGCGTGATGGGTTCTAGAAACTTCCCCGGCGACATCCTTAGACACTTTCACATCTTTTGGCTGCGACTAGACGATAGAAGATCACAAATCAGTTTTAAAAGAATTTTGCATCAACGGAGCGATTAGAGAGTGGAGAAGAAGGGATACTCACGTGTTCTGTACCACAACCTTCCGATATCGACTTCAGGCCTTCAACTTCAACTGCAGTTCTTATTGTAATCCCTTTTGGCTCAGGAACAGTCCACATTCTGTTACAAGTAAATTTGCTGCATTGTGATTATTACTAGTATATAGCCAAACTGTAATTTCTTGCCGAGTGCTTCGAATTATATATGGGGAATCCTCTCTGAAATGTATGAATTCACCCAATATTCCGGGATTTAAGAATGACCCGGAGGAGATTCCGGGACCTTATTGTTAGGATCTCTCACACACACTCATATTTCAAGATGAAGAAATCAAAATCATATGAAATTGGTTCTGTCTATAAAATAAATGATGGAATTTTAAAATGATGAAATTTACAAGACTTGGGTTTTTGCTGTAGAACAAAGAAATTTTAGATTTTGATTAAAAAATTGAAGTGGGAAAAACTAAGAAAACTGGAAATTTTGCAGATCTACATCTCCTTGACCATCTAATGAAACAGTAAACCCCTAAATACAGTGAAAACCAAATGAAAATAACAGTACCTCAAACACACAGTCATCATTAAAGAAAAGCCCTTAACATATAATCTCACAAGCAGTAAAAAAAATCAGTCAAAACAGAAAGAAGAAAAAAATGCAATTTTTTTTTAAAAAATACTTTTACCTGCTGGTGAAGAAACATCCGGCGCAGAAACTACCTATGCAGAGCAGAAGCGTCCAGTTTCTGGAAATGATTTTACTTCTCGGAACCATATCTCCGCCGGGTGAGGAGGCGGCGCCGCCTCTGCTCTTCAGAGACATCAACTGATTATGGGTCGAAATCTAGCGTTTAGAGAAAACCCATTCCGGGGAAAAGTGTTTCTTGAAAGACAGTTAGTTCTTGGAACAAACTTTAAGGAAGATTCTGATCTATGGGTGAGCTAGTAGTAGCAGCTAGGTACTGGTAAGGCTATACCTTTGACTGACTGAGGTCTGTCCTCTGTAATTTCTTTTACTTTTCAAAGGATGCTTTGTTTGAACTTGTGGGTTGTTTGTTTCTTTGTTCCTTTCTTTAATCTTCAAAATGGTACTCTGTTATCCCCACTCCAATCCAAAATAAACTAATCCCTTAACTTATTTTACACTCCTGTTTCCCTCATTCCCAAAATATATCTCACATTTGCTTTTTCAGCCGTCGCGAGAAACTTTTATTTATTTTTATCTTTTCATTAGTTATTTGATAAAATAAAATATTCTATACACCTTTTATTTTGAAGAACTTTTCATGTACTCCGTAATTTTTTTACATGTAAATTTTATTTTTTATTTTCTTTACGACTATGTAAACAAAATGAATTTAAAAAACTTGATATTTTATCTCGATAATAGAAATGTGAGATATATTTAAGGAAGGAGGGAGTATTATACCCTTTTCCTCCCATACACACAATTGACACAAGACTAGTAATTTGGTGTTTTGGAATTCACATTTCATCCCTATACCTCACTATATTCCTTCACTTTGATTGTTTCGATTCAAATTTGATGAACTAATTAGGAATTTGCACTAATTTTAATGCTTTTTAGTGCAAATATTTCTTAATTAAACGCATAAATTTTGTTTGGGGATATATATATATATATATATATATATATATATATATATATATATATATATATATATATATATACTCGGTAGTAATGAGGGTGGTGGGGCAATGAAATTTATGCATAGATCCAGAAACAACCGTACGTCCCATCAGCTCCTCTGTAACGAGAACACAACTGAAGCCTATACATCACACCACGTTCTTGCTTCCCTTATCTTTAAGCTTTGGTTCCCTTCTCAAGCTAGCTGCCCCACGCTTGTCAGAATTGCATGGGATCTGTATCATTTTTTTATTGCTAAATACTCCATCCATCTCAAAAAATTTTTTACCATCGTTTAATTTTTTTTATCAAATTCTGCAATATTTTGATTATAAATTATGAAAAAAATATTTAGTAATAATATAATTTAGTAAAATTAGATCTATTTTTAAAATATAGTGATGGATTAGGAATTTTTCCTAATCCAATATCATTTGAACAATACAAGAAAGCCCAATTTTATCTGGCCCAAGATATAAATTAGATAAATTATTCAAAACGGAACCAGAGATATATGGATAGAAGAATATATTTGAAGTGATGTACAAATATTCCGTGGAGCCCATATACTAAACATATGCACATGGAGGTGACATGGCCACCTCATGGCATTGTTGGGATGCATACATATACTCCCCTTTAAATACAATGCTACTGGGACGGAGGAAAGGGGCCAAGGCAAATTTCTACAAGTTTCACTACTATTCTTCATCCTTCTTCTTCTTTTAGATTGGAGTTCCATTAATGGCTCCAAGCTCCTACAATGATGTATATGTAAATTCCCCCGAGATTAATAAAAGTTTCTCCCTTTTGGCATGACACCGCCTAAAAAGGCCCGTGGTTTTCTCCCGATTTGGGTTTCCACGTATAAATACTTTCTCTCCGCTTTATTTATTTATTTATTTTCCGGATTTTGCTATTCGGTGCGGTGTCGACCCGGTACCCAGTTCGTTAGGTCGACGCCCCGAAAAAGCGGTTTCCATCACTGGCGCCAACCGTGGGACCCATCACAAAAAGCTTTTGTGTTCCGAGTCCGTAATAGAGAAAAAAAAGTGGGTTGAGAAAGTAAAAAAACAAAACAAAAAAAAGGAGGAGGGATACGAAGTGAGAATCAAGAAGAAAAAAAAGGTTGAAAAGTCAGAGAAGGAGAAAAGAATAGGAAGAGGGAGGAGTGGTCTTCTTCACAGATCCGGCGACGAGCACAGACAGCCCTTTGGCTAGCACGAGCACCAGCGAGCCATTGGCGAGCCTCTCTTCCTTGAGGCGAGCCGATCCAGCACTCTAGCGAGCCGCTCCCGGTCCTCTCCGGCGAGCCACTTTTTCCGTCGGACCACAACCAGGTCCAACGAGCCTCCTCCTTCCTCCGGCAAACAATGAATAACAGCGGGATCTTCTCGGCGGACGGCGAGCTAGAGTCCGGACCACCAGCGAACCACGAACCACGGGGATCTTTCTGGCGAGCAGCGAGCACGCAGGAGGGCCACCGGCAGTACCCTCCACCAGGGTCGGTGAGCATCCTCCCAAATCGACGAGCCCTCTAGCGTGCTTCACCTCTGACGGGATCCAGCGGCGAACCACAGCCACTTTAGCATTGATCCAACAACGAGCTCCCACTTCCCCCAGCGAGCCGCAAGCGGCAGTGGCGAGCTGCGGACGGCAGTGGCATGCCGCGGACGGCAGTGGCGAGCCTCCTTTCTAGCCGTCTTCTCCGACAGTCCTCTCCGCGGTCCTCTCCAATGGTCCTCTCTGGAGGTCTTCTCCAGCAGTCCTCTCCGCGGCCCTTTCCACGGTCCTCTCCGGCGATCTTCTCCGACGGTCCTCTCCGCGGTCCTCTCTAGTGGTCCTCTACGCGGTCCTCTTTAGCGAGCCAGGAACAGATCTAGACTCAAGTGGACCGCTCCAGCTTTAGAGGTCCCAAAAATGGACGGATCCAGCCTCAAATGGACCGTTCCAACTTCAAGGATCCATCCAATGGATAGTTCTAGCGTTAAGCAGTCCATTCTGGTGTCATGGGTCCCTCAAATGGACAGATTTGGCCTCAAGTGGACCGCTCTAGCTTCTTAGGCCCCTCAAATGGATGGATTTATCCTCAAGTGGACCGTTCCAGCTTCATGGGTCCCTCAAATGGACGGATCTAGCCTCAAGTGGACCGCTCCAGCTTCATGGGCCCCTCAAATGGACGGATTTATCCTTAATTGGACCGCTCCAGCTTCATGGGTCCCTCCAATGGATGAATCTAGCCTCAAGTGGACCGCTCCAGCTTCATGGGTCCCTCGAATGGACGGATCAAGCCTCGAGTGGTCCGTTCCGAGTTGTATAAGTTGTTAAAAGTAATACTATAAAAGAATAGAAAGCAGAGGTCAGTAATTAGATCAAGTTAGGTGATCGGATTACTGGAGATAAAAAGAAGAGGTCAGTAATTAGATCAAGTTAGGTGATCGGATTACTGGAGATAGAAAGCAGAGGTCAGTAATTAGGTCAAGGTAATCGGATTACTGGAGATAGAAAGCAGAGGTCAGTAATTCGGTCGAGTTAGGTTATTGGATTACTAGAGATAGTTATACACTCCCGTACCAAGATAGTGAGAAGAGTTAGAGAGAAAGAGAAAGGTGGACGGGGATTGTCTATCATTCAATAAGAGCGGAGCGCCCAACCACCGTGAGATAGATATCAGGTGGGGGTTTAGAGGCTCCCAAAGAATATTGAAAAAAGAGCCCCGAGAAAAGCCCTCTTCCCAGAGGCAACGAATCCCCGAGAAAAGCCCTCTTCCCAGAGGCAATGAATCCCCGAGAAAAGTCCTCTTCCTAGAGGCAACAAATCCCCGAGCTGCGAGAAAAGTCATCTTCCCCGAGGCACCAAGTCCTCTTCCAAAGAGGCACAAAGTCCCGAGAAAGTCCTCATCCAAAGAGGCACAAAGTCCCGAGAAAAGTCCTCTTCCAAGAGGCACAAATCTTTGAAAAAAGTCTTCTTCCAAGAAGCTCAAATCCCTGAGAAAAGTCTTCTTCCAAGAAGAACAAATCCCTGAGAATGTCCTCTTCCAAGAGGCACTAAGCCCTGAGAAAATCCTCTTCCAAGAGGCTCAAATCCCTGAAAAAAATCTTCTTCCCGAGGCACCAAGAAAAATTCTATCCCACGAGGCAACCCACCGAGTCATATAGTTTTGAATCTGTCTCGTTCCCCGAGACAGACTCAAAACTAGAGGGCATGTGATGGATTAGGGATTTTTCCTAATTTAATATCATTTGAATAGTACAAGAAAGCCCAATTTTATCTGGCCCAAGATATAAATAAGATAAATTATTCAAAACGGAACCAGAGATATATGGACAGAAGAATATATATTTGAAGTGATGTACAAATATTCCGTGGAGCCCATATACTAAACATATGCACATGGAGGTGACATGGCCACCTCATGGCATTGTTGGGATGCATACATATACTCCCCTTTAAATACAATGCTACGGGGGACGGAGGAAAGGGGCCAAGGCAAATTCCTACAAGTTTCACTACTATTCTTCATCCTTCTTCTTCTTTTAGCTTGGAGTTCCATTAATGGCTCCAAGCTCCTACAATGATGTATATGTAAATTCCCTCGAGATTAATAAAAGTTCCCCCCCTTTGGCATGACACCGCCTAAAAAGGCCCGTGGTTTTCTCCTGATTTGGGTTTCCACGTATAAATACTTTCTCTACGCTTTATTTATTTTCCGGATTTTGCTATTCGGTGCAGTGTCGACCCGGTACCCAGTTCGTCGAGTCGACGCCCCGAAAAAGCGGTTTGCATCATATAGTTTTAATATATCAAATGTTTATAATATTTAATTATTTAAAATTATAGTAGTATCTAATTTTTGCTCTAAATATTACACAATTTGACTATAAAGTCAAAATGTGATAATACTATATCCCTCCTAATTGCCTTACTTGGTTCTTTATATATTTGTCATTTTTAAGTGTAATCTTTTGTACTCTTCTCGTCTCAATTTTGATTACAATTTTTTCTCTCTCACATCTTGATAACTTTTATTTATTTATGTGTTTTTATTGATTATTTGATAAAATAAAATACTATTGTTACTTCCTATTTTGTAAAATTGATGTAGTTTTTAAATATGTAATTTTTATTTTTATTGATATAACAACTTGTAAATAAAATGATTTTAAAAGATACAAAGTTTTGCCTCATAAGTCCTAATTTGTAATCAAATTTGAGACGAAAAAAGTACTTTTTTCATATAACTCCGTATTTTATAGTGAAATTTGCACTGAATAGGACTAAAATATAAGTTATTTCTCAATGTAGGATTTAATTTTATTCTTTAAATAAGATTTAATAATGACTAGTGAACAGAATAATGTCCAAATGATGCTGGACATTTAGTTGAATAATGACTAATAGATAATGACTAATAGTCCTACATTGGGAAATAAAAATATATGATCCTATATTGAGAAAGTCATTATGTTTTAGTCTTATTTAGCTAAATTACCCTATTTAATATCACAACAATTCAAGGGATAAGGACCAAAATAAGAGTAAAACATTGACTATATACCAAAATAGGAGTAGAAACATAAAATATCCAAAATAGGAGTTTAGAAAATGGAGGCTATAGGGTGAGCCTTTAAATGTAATGTCGCAGGAGAGAGATGAGGCCACTAAATTGATTCCCCCTTCTATTACACTACTTTAGTTGATCTCATGATTGCTGGAAAACAAAATAACAGAGCAAGGGGAAGAGATCATATTCTACAGTAGATATATAGCTACTTTTTAGGGTTTGCCTAGAGAAGGGGTAAACCACTCACTAATTACATACACATCTACGTGCACTTCAATGTATCCTTTTGACCATGGTCATTGACCATATCCTTTCCCCAATGCCGGCACCCCTGCAACCCTCTGTTAGGGTCTCTTGCCGTCGTCATCATTGTGGCCCACTGCGTCTCTACCGCATCCCGCTGTCATTTGAATTTCCGCTGCCAGCTTACTCTGCTCACACCAGAATGATGTGTCACCGCGACAAAAAATCAACATTGTTGCCCTTTTTTATTCACCGACATCGACGCAATCACACTCTGCACAGTACTCTCTGTCGCAGTGCCACATTAACAGCAACAAAAGTATAATCCCAAACATGGCCACATATAATGTCACATATGGTTATGCATAATACCACAGATTACCATATAATGTCACATATAGCAGTGCACGATGCCACAAATTACCAAATATAGTGTCACTGTTGCTAATTCAAAACGTCAAACAAATGAATACTGCCAAACTCAACCACTGACCTGCAATAATACAACCGGTGACCATTGTCCATCTCACAACTATCATTATGGCAGCCGGATGACCAACCATCATATCCAACGGTTGGTCCTCATTTTCGGACATTGAATTGCCATCCGAAAGCCTCCAAACAAAGCTCAAGATAAATAAAAATTCAATTAAATATCAATAAGAACCCAAACATTTGTGATATCTGTGATTTGAGAAAGGGAGATAGGGCGACATGATATGACGGATCTGTGTGCGGGGGGCACTACGAACTGAGATGTTGTAGGCGGCGGTGGTGGCGATAGTGCTGCATGAGCCGGCAATTGTTATGAATCGAGGGAAGGGAATCAGCAAAAGGGGGATCAACTGAAGGGATGAAGGGAATCACCAGATATTTTTTCCCTTCCTCAATTGAGTAGTGCGCGTGGGAATCAACAGATTTTTTCCTATTTAATTACTCCTATTTAGAGGAGTTTAAGTTTGAACTCCTACTCTAAAGATATAACATATGTTTTACTTCTATTTGGGGGGTTTTGTTTCAATTGAATGCTCTATCCCTAAATTTAAGCCATCCATTTTTCTCTTCTACGTTGTGCTCACACTATCACTTTTCAATAATTATTCCGTTTCATTTTTTAGTTATATACTCGTTCCGTGAGTTCCGTCCATGGAAACATTTTCCATTTCTCTCTTTTTGAAAAATGCTAGGGGTACACTAAAAGTGTACCCCATTTGTCCTCCCTCCCCCTCCATTACCATAAAAATAGGCAAGAAAATCAAAAATAAATAAATAAATAAAAATCAAATAAAAATGAATGGTGGAGAAAGGGCGGTGTACATTTGGGGTACACTTTTGGTGTACCCCTAGCATTGCTCCTCTTTTCTATCCGTACCAAAAAAAGTTTCTCACTTCTATTAAAAAATTAAAAGTTCTACAAAATAAGATACGATAAGAGTATTTTATTTTATCAAATGATCAACCAAATAAAATGAGTAAACAAATAAAAGTTATCGAGATGTCGAAGTAGTAACTATGACATTCTTTTTAGAATGGAGGGAGTAAAAAAATTTTTGAAGCAAGTAGCTAGTAAATTGATAAAATAAGTGGGTTGATATCAAAAAATTGAAGAAATACGTACATGAATAAAAAATGTACAATTTTTGTCTATAAATTTTCAATTTGGGAGAAAAACTAATATACAATATCACATTGTAATAGTACGATGATCATTTTTTGGCATTACTTCATGTCCTTTCTATAATGCTTCATTTTTATTAAATAAATTCTTTTTTTTTTTGCACAAGGCAGGCAGGCAGGCATTTTCATTTTCATCCATACTCGTCCAAAAAACATTAATGGCTGGGTGTGTGTGTTTTAAATGTGAATTGGAGTAAGGAGTAGCTTTGGATCTACAGCCTAATAAATTCGGAGTGGATCATAAATGTGTCAAAATGTGCCAAAACATGGCCGACCACAAAGACTAGTCGTTATCGAGATTCAATACCCCCTCTCGTCCTAAGACCTAATAAATGGCTAAAATGCTAAGGAAAATGCCAGGGTGCCACCACATGAATGCTACTATGGGTGCACCCATGCTTCGCACAGACAAACACAGACGATAATTGTCTATGCGACACAGACAATTATCGCCTGTGTTTGTCTGTGCGAAGCATGGGTGCACCCATGGTAGCACCCATGTGGTGGCACCCTAGCAAGGTCCAAATGCTAAATACGGAACACAAAATAATAGTATATGACCTTGGATAAAGGACTTCTTATGTGAGGCTTGAATTGCAAAGCAACCCAAGCAATGGTCGTCAACTAAGATAACATCAAACATGTGGTTGAGAAGATCGATGGAAGACAGATTATTTGAGGAAAATGACAAATATTAATGAAAAACAATGGTCATTTGACACAATGTTGTTAGAAATAATGCACACCTCTAGAAAGTTAAGGGTGAATACAGTTATTCAACGCTTTTACTAAATTTCTATGAGAGTGTAACCACAAAGTGAAAAATGCAAAAATGATAATAAGGAGAAATATGAATTGAAGAGAGAAAGAACATTGGATCTATACTGGTTCCACTTAATGTTTTTGTCCAGTCTCAAACATACATGTCTGAGATTTTACTACCTGAATGTCAAACTTAACGTAGTATAACAATCCTCACAACGCAATAACTTTATTTCACAAGCCTTGTATCTATTAGAAATAACTTAAACCTCTAGTAGGGAATTAGAGGTGTCGCTCACTTTGATTGTACGTTTTTCTGATCCCCTTTCGAATACTCTCGTGTTTAAAACGCTCAAGAACAAACAACCACAAGAAAAAGTAAGTAGTGAAATGTAGTGAAGTATAACCTACATCTAGTCCTAGAGCAACTGTGCATGAGCTTTCACTAACTACCCCATCAAACTTAACGATGTTTGGTCTACAATGCAAGAACTTGAATTCGCAAGTATCTTACCCTTTCACCAATGACTTGATTTCACCCGTCATGAGATTTCATTCTTCCACCCAATATTTGATTTCACAAATGAAATAGGATTTTTACTTGAACCACTTGGTGCAATCCCAACACCAAAATTTTACACACTTTCTCGAATGAAAGAAAGCAGTCACATTGGAAATTATTCTCCCAAGAGAGCAAATATGCTGCAATATAAAATTTCTATAAAATATTACAATCAGATACTCTCCAAATCTAGAACAATAAATGATTCTTGCAAAAGATATTACTTGCTTAGATGATAATAATATTTAATTTGGAGGATTTGAAGGCATAGAGCTCTTGTATGAACAAAGGTATATGTAAATTGAAGAATTTTTTTGACTATCTCCCTTGGATAAGTTGATGATAAAGTGAGATAATATAGCCATTCAATATTTGAAAACAGTAACCATTTAATAATTGTAACTCTCGAGGATTCCAACCTAAAGATGATAATTCCAATCCAAAAGTGATTTTAGCGATTATGCAGCCCACTGAATTTGGGCTTCTCATGGCATGTCCAACCGTCTAACCGTCCTTCATTTGCAAGCCCATTTTGTGTTTTTTCCCGCCCTCTTCTTCCACTGGGACGCAAATTTGGCAAATTCTATGATGGACATAAGGTCTATCATGAACTTACATATAAACAAATTAAGTATATCGTTAATATCTAAATAAGTATATGCTTTTTTAAATAAAAAATAAAAAACAATTTTTTATGTGAGAAGGTACATAAAATTGGTATCCACCTAAGGTGCACTCACGAAGCACTCCATTTCCAAAGTAATGCCTTTCTATTGCCTTTTGTTTGGTTATTCATTTCTTTTTATAATTTGTTTTGAGAATATAATGTGAGAATATTCTTTTGAGTTTGAGTTTAGTGTAATGGTTGGTGATTAATTATTGTTTGATTTGATATTTATTGTATTTTAGGTTTAAGTATTGTGAATCATAAGATACTGCCCAAAACATGACCATTGTACACTGCCAAAAAAGTTGATATACACATTTAATTTCGTTTTTAAATGTGTTTAAGCAGTGAGGAGTGGCACGACGATTCTAAGTGCTACATACAAGGAATGAAAATAACCTCTTAAAATTATGAATCTCAATAAATATGGTAAATGAAATAATTAAATTACTGATTATAATAAAAGGGTAGGATTAGAAGAGATCTACGTCATAAATAGTCAATTGTGTGAAAAACAATAAAAAATGTTATATGTGTAATATTGAGTGTTTTAGAGCGCTACATAGGGTGATTTCAAAAAAAAAGTAGTGATAGTCATACCTATATCTCCACTCCGTTAACTAAATTCACCACGTGATGCATAATTTTAAAAACCTTATATAAATTTACTTAAATATACAAATTTTAAATTTAAAACTTATAATTTTAAAACTATCCACCATTCGTTTCATTTTATTACTTTTCAAAAAAATATACAAATTTTAAATTTAAAACTTTGGTATATGTTATACTCCCTCCGTCCCAAATTATTTGTCACATTTTTATTACCGAGGTAAAATATCAAATTTTTTCAATTCATTTTATTTATATATTGGTAAAGAAATAAAAAATAAAAATTACATATCAAAAAACTACATGAAAAGTTTTTCGAAATAAGAGGTGTCAAGAATATTTTATTTTATCAAATAACCAATGAAAACATAGAAATAAACAAAAGTTCACGCGACTCTTGAAAAAGCAAATGTGGCAAGTAATTTGGGACGGAGGGAGTATTATCTTTTCATTAAAAGAAATCTCTTTGGATATGAGTAAAAAAGTATGAAAAATACCAAAATAAGAGTCCTAAGTCTTTTAAGACCAAAATAGAAATATAATGGTAGTGTGGTGTAAGAATACGCGTGGGAAGTGTGATGAAAAAGTGATGACAGTGTAACGTATCAATGCGATTAGTCGATCATCGGCGATTCGCGATAGCACTCTAGTCGCCAGAGGCGATGGATGACAGTGTGTCAGTGATAATGTGACACTTATAATGTGACAATTTACTAAGTCTGACAGTGTAACAATGACAATATAAACCCTTATTTTGGTTTTAAAAGATTTATGACTCCTATTTTGGTATTTTCATAATTTTTTACTTCCATCTAGGGAGTTCTCTCTTTCACTAATTAATATAACTTTCATTTATTTACTTTTAGATACCATTAACTTTGTATAAATCTTTCTATTTTCTAATTATTATACGATATGCATTTTAACATCTTATTTTTATAATAATGAATTAATTTAATTATAGAAAAATTAAAAAAAAGAAGCCAAAGTTTTATAATTAAAATTAAAATTTATATATTTTTTGAAAAATAATAAAATAAAATAAATGGTGAATATTTTTAAATTTTTTACCATAATGTTATTTTCAAAATAAAATATATGTGAGATATATTTAGTTAACGGGGTGAATTTAGTATTTTACGGGGTGCGACTATCACTACCCATAAAAAGCATAAGCACAACCCCAAAGTCTCTCAAATCCGGCCTTGCATTCACGATCTTTTCCATTCAGGATGCACGATCAAAGAGGAATTTGTCTCTGTGAATATGCTTTCCTTGGAAGAGTAAAGTGAGATCAATTGAACATAGACCTAGCAAAACTGACCCGGACCCGATAATTCGAACCGAATAACCCGGAATCAAACTCGATTTCACCTGAAAATTGAAGAACCGAAATAGACTCGAACACCCGAAATAATCCGAACCGAACCCGAACCGAATGTATTCATGCCCGATTCAGATCCAAATCCGATTAAACCCGAACCGATAAAACCCGAACCGATAAATCCCAAACTCGATTAAACCCGGAACCGATTAGACCCGAAATTGATTAAATTTTATGTACGTCCGTGTTAAATAATAAAATTACTACGGAGTATATCATAAATTGATTAAATTTATTATGTGATATTATTGATTTATTAGTAAATATTTGATATATATTTGAACTAATATAAACCTAAATCGATACAAACCTGAATCGATATAAACTCGAACCGATACAAACCCAAACCGATACAAACCCGAACCGATATAAACCCGAACCGATACAAACCCGAACCGAAAACCAGTCAAACCGAAATTAACCTGGAACCGATCTGACCCGAACCGAACCGATTATAACATATATCCGAATGAGACCCAAACCGAAAAGACCCGAACCGGAACCGAACCGATTGGCCCGATTGCCAGGTCTAATTGAACATATAAATTAAACTCATACACAAAATTTGTGACGCCAAATTCTATGGTAAATCTAAGGTCCACCATAGACCTACATATAAACAAAATAAGTATTTTCTTATTACTTAAATAAGTATAATTTTTTTTAATAAAAAATTTTAAAAAAAAAATTATATGCGAGAGGGATCCACACAAAAAAGTATGCATTCAAAGTGTACCATAGAAGCACTCATTTGTGACTATGACTGTTATTATTATTTTTGTGCTTTAGAATCATTCAAATATCAATCACAAAATTTTATTTTGTGTGTCACTTTTTTATATTTCAAAGAATAGTGTATGACGAAACCCACATGCCACATCATGGAAGGAATAACTCGTTCAAAATAAAATATTTACTTTTTACAAATTAAGTTAGACAGTAAATATTTTTGACAAATTGTTGGTTGACCTTGACTTTGGGCGTGGGTTTTCATTATATGTAGGTTTGTTTTACGTTTCGATTTATCTAGTGTTTCACAATTCACATATAAATTACCCCCTCCGTTATTTAAAGTCATTTGTTCTTGAGAAGAACAAATTTTGTGTGAATTTGTGCACTTAAAAGCTCGAGAACATCATTCCATATCAACACTCTACATTTTAAAGGTAATTTTCTCTTCATAATTTGTACTACAATTCATATACATGTGTTGAGATGAATTAAAGTTTGGATTAATAAAAGAATTTGTTTCCACTTCAGAATTCATATTCTACATATCAGGATTCAATTAAAACTCAATAAAAAGATTAAGACCCCGTTTGGTACACGGAATTCAAACTATGGAATTGGAATTGAAGACTTCAATTCCAATTCTCGTGTTTGGTAGCACAAAAATTGTGTGGATTTGGAATTGGTAGTGCGAAAAATGAATTGAAACTGGTGAATTCAATTCTATGGAATTGAATCGCATGGAATTTTAGTTTCAATTCAATTCCAATTCCATCAATTCTGTGTACCAAACGGACCCTGAAGACTGAAATATCAAAATATATTCACGAAGTATTCATAGGAGAGAAATTGATTGTAAATTTAAATGCCAATAACAAAAAATAGTATCAACATCAAATTCTATTAAAGAAAAAGTAAGAGGGTAAAACATCTAAAGAGATTAATTTTCTTCTCTACAAAAGATTGACAATTGTCAATTGAAAATGGGAAGAGTCATACTCCCTCCCTCCCATGATGTTTGTCATTTTTCAAATACTCCCTCCGTCCTAAAACTTTCTTCCCATAGCACTATTCCAACTTCACGGAAATTTATATTTATTTGTGTTTTTTCATGGCCTATATGATAAAATAAAATATTCTTGTCACCACTTGTTTTGTTGAACTTTTGATGTAGTTTTTAAATATGTATGTTTTATTTTTTATTTCTATACCAATATTTAAATAAAATAGATTGAAAAAACTTGGAATTTTTCTTTGTTTTGCACAACGGGAAGAAAGTTTTAGGACGGATGGAGTAATTTGCAAAATTCTATCATTTTTAAGATTATTTTAATTACACACTAGTATTTTAGTTGGACAAAAATTTTGACACCTCTGTAAATTATCTTCAATGCAATATTTTAAATTAAATTTATGAAAATATATTTGATACTCCCTCCGTCCTATAATGTTCTTCCCACACACTTTTTACCCGGTCAAACTTTAATCACTTTTTTACCTATTTTCATTAGGTATTTTGATAAAATAATATAATCTTGTCACCACTTGTTTTGTAGAACTTTTGATACAGTTTTTAAATATATAAATTTTATTTTTTAATTTTACACCTACAATCAAATAAATTGAATTGAAAATAAAGTCGGTCAAACTTTGTAAAATGAACCGGGAAGATCATTATAGGACGGAGGGAGTATGTTTTTTAGATGAATGCAGAAAAAGTAGATGAACACAGTCTCATATTTTTTATCAACATAAAAACTTTACAAATCGACCATAATCTTAAAGATTTGACCGTAGCACCTACAATTTCTTCTCTTGAAGCTTTGAGAAAAACTGGAAGAATCTGGAAAAACCCAACTCCGAGTACAACTATTTTCTCCCTGAATGGTTCATTTGTGGAGTTACTATTAGAGAACCACATGTCATCTCTCATTGCGTATAATCCAATGCCTCAAAATCATATATATTCATCATACATGCTTCATCACATATCATTAGGCTTGCTTGTTAGAATAATTCTACTTTGAGGCTCCCTTGTTTGGTGGCACACCTTGAGCCCTGAGTTAGCGCAAAATGGATGCAGAGTCTTTCGTGTTTTGTCCTTCCACCAGGCAATATCAATATTGCAATGTCACTTGATGCGGCTCAGGTGGCACTAAATTTTAATGTCATTCAATGACACCAGCTCTAATTAAGACATCTATGTTGCTCCCACTTTCATAAATGGTTCCTACTGTTAAGTGTCAACCCCCCGTTTAAAAAAATATTTAACACTATATTTTCAACTTTGATACTAATATGTAGTTGTTTTGAAGCTAGGAGGGATCAAGAAAAAGATTTCTACTCAAGAGAATGAGAAATGAAGACAAAGTGAAGAAGCTAGTTGCAGCTCTGACACTCGCTTCCAGCTTCGCGCTTGCAATCTCCATTTTCTTTGCATCCAAAATCAATAATAATAATGATGGCAGGAGACGAAGAAAAAGTGTCGGAAAGCCTTCATCTTCTCTATGTTATCTCAAAGTAGATGAATCCAAGCCTCAGTCTGTTTTCAAGCTCGTCTTGGCCGACAACTCATATTCTCCCTTCAAACACCTCTCTCTTCATCCCATAACATCAGGTAACCACAACATTTTCCCCTCTATCATGTTCATAAAAAAGATTACTTTTGTCACACTTTGTATTCTTCTGGCATTGGCCATCAATTATCAACACATATGTTAGTACGCTTATCGACTTGAAATGGTTTCTACCTTCTAACCTATTTAAACCCTTAGCTCGTCACTGCATCCACTTTATCACCCATAAAAAAATGGTCTACAAACGGCTGGGTGGGTGTAGAAACGAGCTAAGGGGTGGGCATTTTGGAGGAGTCAGTGGTTAGAAACTACTTACTTGTTCGAATTTTAAAAAGGTTTAGACTTGACAAAAAATAATATGCATGTTTTGTGATTTATAGTGGAATCTAGGGATTTGCATCCGTACATAGAGGAGATTTCTGGGCTGTTGAAAGAGCCGAAAGTGGAAGAGGCTTTGGAGGAATACAATGAGAAACTGGAGGAAGTGATAAGGCGTAATTCGTGTGTGTGGGTGGATAAGGGGTTGCAGTTGCAAGAGCTGGCAGAGGTTTTGAGCAAGGAGAGACTATTCGCTGTAGATGTGGAGCATAACAGTTTCAGGTCCTTCTTAGGCTTCGCTGCCTTAATTCAGGTTCATAATATATAAATACAATCGGGTTCCCTTGACATTAGAATTTCATGTCATGGGATGACATGACCCCAATTTAGGGGTCTTACGGTGCCTCATTCAAAAAAATTGACTGCTCCTACCCTCCGATAAACCTCTCCACCCTGGCTCGATCGAAACTGACCCCTACCCCCTTTAATTGCACTCTGTAATTTAGTTGACTTTAGAGTTAATAAGATTAGCTCTAAAGTTAACTAAAGTTATAGGGTGAAATTGAAGGGAGTGGGGGTCGATTTGGGTTGGGCTAAGATTGAGAGGTTTATCAGAGGATGATGATGGTATGAACTGTCAATTTTTTAAATAGAGTACAGTAAGGCCCCAATTAAGGCCCATGTCATATGAAGACATATAGTTTCAATGTCAATTGAACATTTCCCATATAAATAAATCTATTTTTATACCATATTTTGACAGTTTAGAGACTGCATATATATGATTGTTCATGCAATCCAAGTAATAAGGGTTTGTAGGTACCTATCTATGTATTATGAAATACATAGTGTCAAACTTTAATGTTACACTTGGTTTGATCTATATATTATGGACAAGATGGTATTTCACATTATGTACATGCAATGGCGGTCTATATGACCTAGATAATGATTGTTTGTATATATATGTGAAACATATGGTGTCAAGACTGTAACATGATCCATATATTATAGATAAAGATAGATCTCGTTAGTATATATCCCAACTCCATTTGGATTTTCCATTTCTTACTTAGCTTTTTCTAGTCATTAAACTTTGCTAAAACAAAAAAAGCTCTGCATATTTTTATGAAAAATGGTTAACAATCCTGAATTAATGCTAAAAATAATGACCAAAAAAACAAATGAGAAAAAAAACGTCAGCACATTTTCTACAAAAGTGTTGTGTAAATTTTTCTATTTTTCACCAAAATAAGTCAACTCAACATGACACAAAGTTGGAAAATTCTAGCATGAAGAAGGGAGTCTATGCATATGTATATATGTTCCTAGCTCTGTGCATGCAAGTTAAAACTTGTTTGCTTTTTGATGGGTTGAGCAGATATCAACTAAGAAAGAAGATTATCTTGTAGACGCAATAGCTTTGCATGACTTAATGGGCATTCTCCGGCCTGTATTTTCTAATCCACAAATTTGTAAGGTAATTCATTTACTATGTACAAAGCTACAATTCCATATTTACTAAGTGCTTGATATGATGCATCAAATTGTTGAAATATTGTGTTTTAAGGCCACACTGATATTTGACACTGTTTTTTTTAGATTTTGGTTTTGCCTAATTGATGAATGACACTATTGATAATTAAGTCTATTTCATTAATCTAAATTTTTATTTTTATTTCTGCATTAGGTGTTCCATGGTGCAGATAGTGATGTTCTCTGGCTTCAAAAAGATTTCCATATTTACGTTGTTAATTTATTTGACACCGCAAAGGTAAATTTTATCATAATACTTACTCCCTCCGTTCCTAAATAAACTTTCCTTTTTGACCTTTTGAGGATTTAAGGGAATGATATTTTTGTATTGACTTTCCAAAAATACTCTTAATGTGATATGTAGATTATTAGTAAAAAGGTATGATGTGATAGGTAGGGTATGAAAAAGTAAGGGGTAAAAGGAGGTTTTAAGGTAAAAGAGAAGTTTATTTAAGGACAAAGAAAAAATGAAAGGGGAAGTTTATTTAGGGACGGATGGAGTATAAGGTAAGGTATAACTCCAATTAAAATTTGGAGCTTCATACTAAAGTGTAGTCAATACTCATATTTTCATATATATATTTGACAGATGTGAGATGACTTAACATTTACCTTTGGGGAAGATATAAATAAACATGCCATTTTTAGACCTTTGTTATGATTATGAAATTATTGCTATATCTTTTTTACGTATTACACTTTCATTAATCATCCATGGTTACTAATGCTCCTTAGCTTGTTGTTTTAGTTAATTTAGATGCTTGTGATTTGATATTAGTGCAGGCATGTCATGTTTTGTCCAAACCGCAAACATCATTGGCATATTTGTTAAAGACGTACTGTGGTGTCGTAACGAATAAAGAATTACGGGTAAGGATGAAGGCCTATTGCCATCTCTCTCTCTCTTCATCGCACTATTTAACCATGTTGTTAAGTTTTGGTGCTCTTCACGGTAAATTTCATATTAAGGAATTCATAACTGAGTGATAGTCAATCAACTCAGTCATAATTGCACTAAATGGTGTGGTAAAACAGGTTCTCACTATGTGACTTTTTGTTTTAATGGTAGAGAGAAGATTGGAGGCAACGTCCTCTACCACAAGAGATGGTGAGATATGCTAAAAAAGATTCACACTATTTGTTGTACATTGCGCGTTGTCTCTATGAGGAGCTCAAGCTGCAAGATTTAGGTAAGATTTGTGTACACACTCTCTTTAGACCACACTGTATTATGTGATTCTAATCATTCAACTGTTTCTGATGTTGGTGTTGTTGTATATTCTAATTATAATTCTAAATTTCAGACTTCCCATCTAGAAGTTTCTTCACTACTCAAATATTTGTGCACAGGAAATTCATCATGTGTCAATGACAAATTAACTTATGTTCTTGAGGTCACCGGTCGTTCCAATGCAACTTGTTTGCCACTTTTCTCAAAAGTGGTTGAACCATACCCAGGACACTCTGCTGCTTCATCGATAATTTCTCGTTTTCATAAGGGCCAAGGAAACTACCCTTCTACCAATAAAAAATATAATGTGTGATAGTTATGCATATGATATGACTCGCTCTTTATGTTTTACTTGGCATTTAGTTTCAAGACCTTGTGAGGAGATTGTGTGCTTGGAGAGACATTATGGTGAGTGGACAACTTGAATTCTTTTTTAGTCGCCTGTGATTTTCATTTATATCTTAGTTGGAGACAGTGAAAAGTTCTCATATCAATCTCACGATAAAATTTGGTGTTATTTCAGGCTCGCGTTCATGACGAAAGCTTAAAATATGTTTTATCAGATCAAGCAATTGTTGCACTATCAATTAATGCCCCTATAAAAGCTAGAGACATACTTAATGTCATATCTGAAGCTGATGCCGGTGGGGATCAGATAACACTAATCGAATCTCCATCTGCATTGGTTTTGTGTCACTTAGAAGACTTGTATAACTTAATTCAAGATGATGACAATGGGGAAGCTCTTCTTGAAAGTCTTGAAAAATGCTTAGGTGCTAATGGGACTTGTCCTCTCTCTCCCTATAATTATGTGTTACTATCAGAAACCAGTTTGGACAAAGCCGATAGATCTCAAGCCAGAAACGAAACCAGAAAGACATCTCTAGCTCGAAAGGCTCTTCAAGAGTTGTTTAACAAAAGTTATCAGCCACAATTTTGCAAATCTCCAGCCTATGACAACTGCAGGATTTACACCAGTGATGGACGGTTTTTATGTTTTTGTGCTCGTAGAAGATTCGATTGGTCAGTACAAATTATAACTCTCTTTTTTTTAGAAAAATTAATTCAGTCTTTCTCCTTTTAAATATTGAATGCAAGTAAAACATAATGCAGGTACCTAAAGAGGAATTTGGCAAAACTATTTAATAAAGACCCGCCTTCCATAATGCTTCTTTTTGAACCCAAACAACGTCCAGAGGACGATGATAATGAATTCAGCAATGAAAATAAGAAAAATGTGTGTGTTGGTTGTGGAAAAGGAGAGAACTATAAACGCTACCGTATCACACCTTTGTGCTACACAAGGCATTTCCCGGAACACTTGAAGAGTTACAGATACCATAATATTGTCCTCCTCTGCACAAGCTGCCATCAAATTGCTCATGTTGCTGGTGAAAGATGTAAGGAAAAGATAGCTACAGATTATGGAATACCACTTCTCACTTGGAAACCTGTTGTTAATTCTTGTGGCCAGGTCAAGATGATCAATCCAAAACTACCTGCATTAGGTTTTGTTTCAGATGACCAAGATCAAGAATCTGAAAAACTATCTGGTTCTGATGATCGCATTCATCAAGAATATGGGAGTGATTCGGTCCAATCAATGGATGATGCAAATGATTCATCTAAGCAATGCATGGGGCATGGGGCACATGGGAAGCAAGTTGTGGAATTTATACTAAAGGAAAATGGAGACGAGGGGATTCGTGGATTCGTTCAGCGATGGAGAGAGGATTTTGTTGAAGCCATTCATCCTCGTTTTTTGCTTGCACGTTGGAATACGAAGTACATATTGGAATCCTCTCTATAACATTTCTGTGAGCTATGATGAGCAACTTCACTTGTGATGAGCTATTTGGAACATATTGTTTTTAAATATTACATTAATTTTTACGGGGTATGTGAAGATTGAGTTTTAGTGGGAGTAAATTTTCCTCAAAAGATTTTGATTTATTCCCGTGTCATATTCCCAAGGTTTGACATGTAATAAAATTTTCTATCAAAACTAGTCGGGCAAAACTTAGTAATTGGTATTAGAAGTTTCCTATATTTGAAGTTGTTGGTTTGAGTTAACCAGAGTAACATTTTGATTTGATTGATTAAAAAGAAGTATGAATTGATTTCAAGTAGTAGGAATTTCACATATAATTTAACTAGTTGGACTATTAAATTAACTAACTAATTTAGCTAGTGAGAAGTTATGTCAATACTACTCCACTAACATATCCTATCTCTAGGCGTTATTAATATGTTAGTATTGATTGACTAAATTATTTTTTCTGATTCATACACAAATAGACATAATAATTTTCTAAATATTAATTAACAAATTGTGCTGAAAAATTAATTAGGACATTACTATAACTACTAACAACTTAGTATTTTAATTAATTACATTTAATGTTCCAACATAAACAATTTTCCAACATTTTTACTACCCTACTTCAATTAACATCCCTAAAGTATTTAAACTAACATGGATATAATAAAAAGTTCATAAATTCAACAACAGAACATTTTTATTAAAATATTAAAATTATTACAGAAACTCACAAATTCTAGAAAAGTGGAATTAGAAAAAAATTAGAACGAGACCTCCAAAATATACTAAAAATAAAAGAACTGTTGCCCCTTTGTTGGAATTTTAGAGAGAAGAGGCCAAGGGGGAGGGGGGAATGAAGAGATTGAGGAGAATAAGGGCTAATCTGCCCTCCTTATATATGCCTATAGGGGACCAAAGCGGCTATTCAAGCAAGCTTTTGGGTCTGTTTGGAAACAGCGTTAGCGATTAGCGTTAACGTTTTGAAAAGGCTATCTATGGGCAGCGTTTAGCGTTAGCATTTTCAAAGTAATCTGCACCGTTAAAATTTTATCCAAATCGCTAACGCTAATGTCTAATGTTATTCCTAAACAGTTCCTTTGTTTGAATCGACACTCGGCCGAGAGTGGATTTGGGTCAGCAATTTTTAGTCCGTGGTTTCAGCATGGGTGGTGTATGATTTTTCGCTGGGTGCCCCGTCATGCTACTAGGGGTGTGCATTAACAGGTCCAGACCGGAATTTAGACCTGAACCGGACCGGAATGGACCGGTCCGGACCGGTTCGGAATTTTCAGGTCCGGTCTTCGGTCCTCCAAAATTTAGGATTCTGGGTTTCCGGTCCGGTCCGGTCTAAACCCGGAATTATCCGGTCCGGACCGGTATATAATAAAATATTAATTTTTTTAAAATAAATAGTTAATTCATTAGACCATTATCCTTTCAAATTTCTTCTTTTTTCAATTTTATTAGGCTCCTAGCATGATATGTTACTTAATTTCAATTTTTACTTTAAGTATTTTTTATTTAATTTTTTTCTTTGAAGTTTGAACTTTGGTTTGAGATTTTTTTCATAGATTTTGTAGTGTTATGAACTTATGAATTTAACAATTGCCCTCCCAAGTGAATTGTTATTGTTATAAATTTGGGGATTGATGGTATTACATATATATTTACATATACAATTTAGATATGATTTTTTTATAATGAAAAATAGGTCATTTATGTTTAAATTCCGGTCCATAATAGGGTAAACCCGGACCGGACCGGAAAATTCAGGTCCGGTCTTCGGTCCTTGCAAATAGAGGATTCCGGTTCCGGTCCATTCCGGTTCCGGTCCGGTTTTGGACCGCTGCACACCCCTACATGCTACAGCTTCAATGGTAGCTCGGTTGTAATGGGCTGCAAGACTGGGCCAAGGTTTTGGGTTAGATTTCGGCCCAAACTCTTATTTTTTTCATTTTTCTTCATCTCCAAGACCCAAAAGTGATCCAAACAAATTCCTTTCATGAATTGCAAGATTTTTTCTCTTATTTGACTCAACTTTTGCTATGAAATTCCAAATTTAATTTTGAACAAAACTTTTTATGTACACTTTTACAAAAAAACATATTTTTACTGTGAAAAACATTTTTATACATTGATTATTTTTAATTTACGTGTAATAACGTTTAAGATATAAAAATATTAATAAGAACGAAACGAGCTTATCAAATTTTTCACACTTAAGTGTTCCTTGCCCTCAAGCTATAAATTTAATAGCTAAAAGAATCCAGACAACTTGGTGTATGCATGGAAAGAATATTACACAATATAATAGGACGAGTAATTGCATGAGACAGTCATAATCCTAATTTCATAAAAAGTAAATTTCTAAATTTCACCTTATTGTTATAAAATTAAAAAATGTCAAACCTATATTTTGGCACATATTCAATCATTCCAACCTTTTTGAACCCTATTTAGGAATATTTGTATAACTAACATCAATGTTCTCTTATTTTAAAATACTACTTTAAACCCACCTAGATTTTTACAAGGTCAAAGAATATTTAATGGTTAAATTAGAAAATTGTTCTTAAAAAAATTACATTTAAAGGTTAATTTTGAACATCGTTTTATCGTGTTGACACGAGAAAAATAATTGTTTATACCTCATCCCATGACATAGAACTATGAGCTTTTTGGTAAACACATTCTTTCAAAAGCCTCATCACATATTCACATGACATAGAAATTCAAGCTTTTTGGCACTTACCATAAGTCTCATCATCTAAAATAGAACCAAATACTTTTTTGTTTTTATTCACTCAAAACTCGGTCTCACCAAAGTGTATTCTTTTGAATAAATTACTCTCTTTTTTAAAAAATTAAAGAAACAATAAGTGCTCATATTTTGAAAAGTAGAGGAGCACTATCTAAAAAGGTTTCTAATAAAACAATTAAAAATTATTTGACCTTATAAACTTTGTTGTGTTAAAAAATATGTATCAAAAAATTAGAGAACATGATGTTAATTTACTAATTTAAACCTAATCCCGCCAATCCATACAAAAAAATCTCAAAAATATGGACAAAAATCTAAGTTTGACAAAAAAATTAAAATTTTCCAATTTTAGGGTGAGTATTATCTAAAATCTCTCAATCAGAAAACTAGAAATGATGATTGTTGCATGTTATTTTTTCTCCAAGTGTAAAAATAATAATCTTCCTAAAAACTTTTTCAACCTTAACTTTATTCTCCTCACACTTGGACCGAACCCCGCCCTCGCGGTTTTAAAAGTGTTTAGAAACTAAAATTGTGGTTGAAAAGTTCACATGCAAAAACTAAGTTGTCCTAACAATTAAAAATAAACAATTAACATATTGAAATTAAAAATAAGCATTGCATAAATTGGGAAAAAGAGTGTAAGGCGTAGAAACTTCCCCAAATGGTGTTCCAAAAAGTTGTTCATGAAATTAAAAATCAGTTTCGAATCGAAGCTGAGAATCCATAATGAATCCTGAATAAAATAAAACATAAGTGAGTAGTCATCAAATAATCAATACGGATCACTGATTTCCAGTGCGTGGGCGACAACATAGGGATGAGATCCTAACTCCATATATACTAAGCTTGTAGCACATCACATATAGCTGCAAGAGTACCATTTTGTTCTGCCACATTGTGATTGTACTAGTACCAAAATCTCCCAAAATCACCTGAATTAGCCGGTGACTTGCTAAAGTCCACAATTATGCAAAGAAAACAACTTCAACAGATCCCCATCTACAAACATCACACACCAAAATCAGAAAATAGGCGCGACCCAATCAATTTATTAGACCATGTGCTATGGGGCATTACATGCGACGTGGATTGGCCGGTAACACCCCCCCCCCCCTCCCCACGCTGTGGCCATGGAGACACCCACGGGTGACAACGGCGTTTCGAATTGGTCCTGACAAACAGCTTTTTGGTCGTTTAAAAATTATTATTTTTTAGAATCTAACCTTTAGTAAAAAAATTGTATAAATAGAGTGGAGAGGATTGAGAACCTCGCCACCCCCCTCCAAATTCACTAATATAAGTATTGCGTAGAAAAAGAAATGAATTTTGATGAAGATGTTGAGTGTGAAGCCAGGAAGCTAGGTGGAAGCTAACAGGAAATTGGCAGGAAGCTACCTAGAAGCTTACGGCTTAATCATTGTCTCCCTAACTAATCTCTATTTAAGAGATGCTAATGTGCTTGTAATTGTGGTGCAACAACAAATAATAAAATCCTCCTAGTTGCCCCGTGTGGAGTAGGTCGCAGTTGAAGACCGAACCACGTTAAATCCTGTGTCATTTATTTTTCTGCAGTTGATTCGTGATTGTGTGTTGTTTCCGTGTGCGTTTATTCCCAACAAGTGGTATCAAAGCTTTGGTTCGGCAACACGGGAAATCCGATCAGCAGAAACTAATCAGAGAGAGTGTCACCTAAAGAACCCTGTGCAGTAGCAGGAGCCTGTGTTTGGGCCGCTGCCGCCGGAGCACCACCATCCCCGTCGATCCACAGAGAGCTACCGCGCTTGAATCGGGAAAGCTGCAGCTGGCAGTGAGTCACGAGCAGACTCGCCGCTGCCGCCTTCGATCGCGTAGCCGAGAACCGTTGTAGAAGAGCAGCTCTGGTTCGTCCAGCCGTTGCCTCTCGCCACACGCAGAAGAGCCGCCGCCTTGTGGTCGTGCAACAAGAAGAGAGACCGCTGCCGCCGTCGATCTCCCTGGTCGACCGCCGCTGGAGATCTGCTGATTTCGCCGTTGATTGCCTCTGTCCAGAGAGGGTGTAACGGGACCAGGAGCCAGAGCGCCGTTGCTGTTTCCCAAAAAAAAATCCAGCCGCTGGGAGAGGAGATTCCCGTCAGCCGCTGGTTGTGACCCGCACACAGATTTGCCGGAAATCTCAGCCGTCAATCGCCGTCCGGGAGCAGCTTCGCCGCTTGAGTGAACCGCGTCGCTGCCGTCGTCGCGCAGTAGATCCGCCTCCGTCAATTGACCATCACGAGCAACACAGGAGCGCCGCTGCTAGCCGCGCGCAGAGGACCGTCGCATCAGAATCGCGCAGAAGCAAAGGAGAAGCGCCGCCGCATCGCGAGTTCATCCCGTCGACGTCCAGTGTAAATTGCCGTCCAGATCGTGTTGCCGTCGTCCGACCGCTCACCGAGCCACCGCCGCCGTCCAGTGGGTCGCCATCGCCATCCGAGCCGCCGCTGGCGCGCAGAAAAAATTGCCGTCCAGTAAGTCGCCATCGCCATCAGGTGCCGCCTCCTGATCGGAGAAGAAAAAAAAACAGTTGGGCCGTGTGATTTTTTGGTTTGGGCTGGCTATTTGTTTTGGACTGGTTTTATTGGTGGGCTGTGGATTTGTCCAATTTTTCTGATAAAAATGTCAAGATCTGAAATTAGTTGTATCGGGTATCTCATCTTGTCGTTGGAGATGGCAGAAGATGGAAAGTTCCGAATTGAGAAATTCGATGGTACAGATTTCAGTTGGTGGAGAATGCAAATTGAAGATTTGCTGGTTTAGAAAGATTTGGACGTGGTATTGGGTGACAAGCCAGAAAAGATGTCAGATGCAGATTGGGCAGGTTTAGATCGGAAAGCTATGTCCGTGATCCGTCTCTCGTTGACCAAGAATGTTGCGTTCAACATTCTGAAGGAGAAGACAGCAAAGGGAATTATGGACGCGCTGTCTAACATGTACGAGAAGCCATCTGCAGCGAACAAAGTTTTTCTGATAAGAGAGCTGGTGAACACAAGGATGAAAAATGGCACTTCAGTTACCGAGTATATCAACAAGTTGAATTCGATCTTAGCCAGACTTTTGTCAGTGGGCATTAAGTTCGATGATGAAGTTCAAGCTTTACTACTGTTATCGTCATTTCCTGACACTTGGTCCGGAACTGTTACAGCAGTTACCAGTTCAGTGGGACCTGACGGATTCACTTTTGAGAAGATTCGTGACCTCGTTCTTGGCGAAGATGTCAGAAGAAGGAGTTCTGGTGAGTCTTCGGAAGAATCACTAAATATCATCAGAGGTAGAGGAAATAACAGAGGTAGTGGGAGCAAGAACAGACGAAGGAGTCGATCGAAGACTCGGGATAGCTCAGGCGTAACATGCTGGAAGTGCAAGGAGGTGGGGCATTTCAGGAATCAGTGCCCGAAAGAGGTTAAGCAAGTGAACATTGCTAGAGGCTCCGCGAGCGACGAGGATTTGTTTATCTGTTGTGCGGAGAGCAGTGTAGATTCCTAGGTCATGGATTCTGGTGCTTCATTTCATGCTACCCACAGCGGTGAAGCATTGCAGAATCTAGTTGTTGGGGACTTTGGAAAGGTACGACTAGCAGACGACGGAGCTCTTGATGTGACGGGCATGGGTGACATAGTGCTGAAGACCCCTGTCGGTTTCTGGACTTTAAAGGATGTCAGAGTGGTTCCAGCCTTGAAAAAAGTTTGATTTCTGTTAGGCAATTGGACGAACAGGGACACGAGGTGAAGTTCGGAAATGAGCAGTGGAAGGTCGTGAAGGGAAATCTTGTCATGGCCCGTGGAAGGAAGAGAGGTTCGTTGTATATGGTCGAGTTACCATCTAAGGGAGTGACCATCCCAATTCAGAAGAAAAACGAAGTCCGGTTCACAAAGTCTCGTGGGCAGAAGAAGGTTTTCTATGCAAGAAAGAAACCCAGAGCCACAGGTCAGACTCAGGATGAACGAGCGAGGAAAGGTTCAATGAGGCCAGTCAGAGGTATCTGTGGCAGTGGGAGCACAGGTTTTACTTCAGCCAATGTTCCTATAAGACATTGGGTCCAGAGAACCAGTATTCCAGCTGTTGATATATCTCCATAAAATTTCTTGCTCAGTATGGAGATTGTTTGTTCTCAGGATGTTCCAGGATCCGGCAGTGCGTGTGTGCAGTGGGAGCCGGTAGGGACTGAGGATGAGTCAAAGGCAGTTCAAGCCATGACTGATGGGTTGAAACTCAGGAGAGTTTCAACAGAGTCTTCTCGATGATCAAGAAGGCTGGTGGCAACTAGAGGTGGTGGAATTTTGAGTTCCGTTATCAGATTACAGAAGTACATGTGCACAGTTGAAGCGCAGGTGAACATTGTTCCGTGGCTTCAAGTGGGAGATTGTTGAGTGTGAAGCCAGGAAGCTAGGTGGAAGCTAACAGGAAATTGGCAGGAAGCTACCTAGAAGCTTACGGCTTAATCATTGTCTCCCTAACTAATCTCTATTTAAGAGATGCTAATGTGCTTGTAATGGTGTGCAACAACAAATAATAAAATCCTCCTAGTTGCCCCGTGTGGACATAGGTTGCAGTTGGCGGCCGAACCACGTTAAATCCTGTGTCATTTATTTTTCTGCAGTTGATTCGTGATTGTGTGTTGTTTCCGCGTGCGTTTATTCCCAACAGAAAAAAACAACCACTTCTCGTCTTCTGACAAAGATATATGATTCAGCGATTTTGTTTCTGCGTCCCGTTGAAGCTACGGTAAGCACTACCATAGCGATTTCTAATGAAAATTCCTCCCAAGAGTTTATGCATCGAAGAAAGATCAATCGGGAACGTGATGCTGCCAAACAAAACCTGGTTGCAGAAACTCTAGTTTATAACGGCGATCAATTTAAACATTATTTCCAGATCACTCGCAAAATTGCACAAGCACTATCCGACAACTTGCATATTGCACCACTAGCGATTCATGGGACGAGTATTTGAAGATGTCAGACAAAATTTCTCAATTTCTCGTGATAGTCTTTCTCATTTTTGTAAAGGTGCAACATATGTAAATAATTTATAGTTTAATATATCATATGTCTAAATACTTTCATATATTATATACATGACTTTAAATTATTATTTTTAGGCACCATCAATCTATACGGTCGTAGATATTTGTGAAAGCTATTGTAGAGCAACATTCAACATATATATACCGTCCACGACCATGTCCATGGTTTCCAGGGATGCTGGGAAGCATTGATTGTACACACTGGGTATGGGAGAAATGTCCCACGGCTTGGAGATGGTCACATCAATGCGGTGATCATCCATGTCCAACTTTAATGCTGGAAGCGGACACTTCAAATGATATCTGGATATGACATGCGTTCTTTGGCGTTGCACGGTCGTGTAGCGATATCAATGTCCTCGATCAATCTCCAATATTTGATGATGTTTGTATCGGCATTGCACCTCCATCTTCTTTTATTTGTAATGACACTTATTACAAATATGGATATTATCTTGTGGATGACATTTATCTCGAGTACGCGACGCTTTTGAAATCATTTACATGTCCCGCGCGGAGGATGAGAAAAGAACATATTTCAAGAAGGTAGAAGAAGCTGCCAGAAAGGATATTGAAGGAGCATTTAGTATCCTTAAACGAAAATGGCATATCATGCGCAACCCATGTCGTATGAGGGAAAAGAGCAAAATTAGAGATGTTATTTATGCTTGTACTATTCTTCACAGTATGGTTTTAGAAGACAAAGGAAAAGCGGTGTGCCAAAATTACGAGGAGGTCGATGTTCCGGAAGTAGAAATTTCAAACGGCGAAAGAAATAAAATTCTTGCGGAAGTACGAAGTAGGGAAATACATAATATGCTTAAAGGAGATTTCATCGAGCATGTTTGAAAAATCTAAGATGTCAACGAGTAATTTTTATTTTTCAAAAAAAGTTCGTTCTAATTTCTTTTATGTATTGTAAAAATAGTTTGGTGTCTGTTATAATTTTTTAATGTATTGTATTAAGATAAATTTCATTGTTTGAATTTATATGTTTACAAAAATTTATCTATAAAATAAATAAAAAACAAAAAAAATTGGTCAAGCCCCGTCATAACATAGATCCATGTTACTCCGTATGGGGACGGAGGGAGTATGTGGTTTGATGCCACATAAAACCTATATGGCGTTCCATAAACCCATATACTACCTCCGTCCCAATGTCTTTGTCCAGTTTTGACTTTTGGAACTGTTCATCTAAGCACTTTGACTCATCAAATTTTCTCAATGTGTAAGCCTAAAAACAGTCATGTGTGATCTTGTTTGATTTGTCTTAACATATAGATTATTAATATATAATTTTTATAATTTTTAATATACAAATTACAAGATAAAATGGATTAAAGAAGTGCATTGAATGGTGTGCCAAAAGGTAAGTGGACAAAGACAGTGGGACGGAGGGAGTAAGTCATAAGTGATAATATAACACATGGTAAAAGCAAAAGCCGCATCACAGAATCAGTCACAGAGATACGATTCGATTCCCAAAATGGAGAACAATGACAAAGTGAAGCTAGCTCTCAAACTCACAATCGCATCTTGCGTCGCCCTCTCCGTATCCTTCTTCCTCGCATCCAAACTCCAAAATCCTCGCAGGAGGCGAAGCCGTACAAGTCCTTCTTCCCCATGCTATCTCAAAGCAGAGGAATCCAAACCCCAGTACGCCTTCAAGCGTGTCTTGGCAGACAACTCCTACTCTCCCTCCATTCCGCTCCTGGTTAGCACCGCACAATTGTTTTTTGTTGTCTTCAACAAAAATATTTGTAAAACTAGGAATTCTATGGATGATTTGGCTGTGTTTAACAAAGATTGACTTGTTTGTTAGATGAATGCTTGAGCTTACATCCGTACAAGGCGGAGATTTCGGACCTGTTGAGTGAACCGAATGTGGAGGCTTTGGAGCTATTAAACCATAATTTGGAGGAATTGGCTGGCCGTGATTCTTACATATGGGTGGAGACGGAGTTGCAGTTGCAGGAGCTGGCTGAGGTGCTGAGTGGAGAGAGTGTATTTGCTGTAGATACGGAGCAACACAGTTTGAGGTCCTTCTTAGGTTTTACCTGTTTGATCCAGGTTCAAGATTTATGAATTATGTTACTGCCCGAACAAACCACAGTTGTTAGATCAGATCACTCATTGTTTAAATTCATGTGCTGTGCCGCTTGTGCTTTGAACAATCTGCTATATAGTATGCATATGTTATTCCTCCAACTATCCAGAAATTAAGTTATCAATTCCTTTTTTGGGACAACCCAAAGTGAAAAGTTATCATTCCTCTTATTCTTCTCTTTAGGAACAAATTGTGTGGTTCATATTATTTTTCTATTCTCTGCATTAATCTCAATCAAACAATTTAATGTAACATTTTTTGAACTCTAGCAGACAGTAACATGATTTTGGGATGGAGGAAGTATGTTACTTTAAATAACCAAACTAAACAAGCTTAGTATGTCCCAGGGTAGAAAGGCAGTTCTCTTTAGACAAATACGGGAAGTTTTGGAAGAAGTTTAAATTTTAATAGTGAAATTTGCAGTGAATAAGACTAAAACATAAGTAATTTTCCAATGTAGGACCTAAACTTTTTTATTCCCTAAATAGGACTTAATAATGACTAGTGAGAAGAATAATGTCCAAGTGATGCTGGACATTTAGTTGAATAATGGCTAATAGATAATGACCAATGGTCCTACATTAGAAAATAAAAACATAAGGTCCTATTTTGAGAAAGTCATTATGTTTTAGTCAGGTAAATTACCCATTTTAATATACTTGCAAAATTATGGTGATATGCTACAAGTGCATGTTTAAGATGTTGCTTTGCATGTGATTAGTAGATATCAACTAAGGAGGAGGACAATCTTCTTGATGTAATAGCCATGCATGACTTCATGGGAATTCTTCGTCCTATATTTGCTAATCCAAAGATCTGCAAGGTAATTCATCTATCACATGCGAAGTAACAGAATAATTGATGTGCCGGATTGATGAAATGTTGATGTAAGATACAGTGTTTTTTTTCTTTTTGTTATGATAATATTGTTATTACTTGTATGTCTTCTCCTTTAGGTATTCCATGGTGCTGATAATGATGTTCTCTGGCTTCAAAGAGATTTTCATATTTATGTTGTTAATCTATTTGACACGGCAAAGGTATGGCTTGTTGAAGTTTTTACGTTGGAGTATCTTTTATCAGTTTTATGTGTCTAAGAAATACTAACTTTAGGAAGCATGTGGATGGGTGTGATAGGGGTAGTGTGGAATGACGTTTTGGATGTTTATAATCGTTATTACTACACCTTGTGTGTGTGTGTGGTGTGTGTGTGTGTGTGTGTGTGTGGAGGGGGGGAGTAGATTTCTGTATCTCACTGCTTCTGATTGGGATATTATGTTTCAGGCATGTGATGTTCTATCTAAACCTCAAAGGTCATTGGCATACTTATTGGAGACATATTGCGGTGTTTCAACTAATAAACAATTGCAGGTGAGGATCAAATCTAATTGGCTTTTTGCATTAATATATCTTTCCGCAGCATATGATTTTTTTATTTCTAGGCATCAAATAGTATGTTCCCATTGACTTAAGAGCATGAATTGAGAAGAATGGGGGATACAAATCAGTACTTTTAGTCCGCTCATGTTTCAGTTCAATCCCTACAACCCTAGATCTTATAGACCATTCTAGAATTTAAGAAATACAGTGTTATTGATAATTTTGCTCAATTTGGTTTGCAAAGTATGCTTTTTATGCATTACTATGTGTGCATGATCAATTGAACAGTTTTCTCATTTCACTTTCATTGTGGCCGCAGGTTGCTCTAATCTGAAGGATTTTATTCATTAACACAAATTGAGTTTAAATTGCAGAGAGAAGATTGGAGGCAACGTCCTCTGCCAGCAGAAATGGTGCTATATGCTCAAAAAGATGCACATTATTTGTTGTATATCGCACACAATCTCTTTAAAGAGCTCAAGCTAAAAGATTCAGGTGTGCTAGATTACAGGTTTTTATACATTCATTTATTGTCCTTAATGTCTGCTCCTTCGTCTCCCACACATGGCACGTGAGTGATTTCATAAAAAGATTTTGTTGATGAAACATCCTTCATAATGAACTTTGTTACTCTACAAGAGTTTGATAAGACGTCTAATATATACCGCTCGTGACACTCCCCAGACCCTAATGGAGTTGGTATTATATAGGGTTTTGGGTTTGTTGTTGTATATACCGCTTGTGACATTATAAAAATGTTATTTTATATATGTATATCATGTGCCGTGTTTTTTATACCCTAAGCAAGAATGCAAGATAGAGAAAACTAGTGCAATTATTTTAAGCACTTGCAGTAAAACACATATGAAGCTTACATACGCTGTGCTCGGAGAAAGATCTTTTCAAACAGATATATTTGTGTCCTGGAACTGCTAAACTTCCTTCTACTAATGATACCTTTCACCTATGGGCTGCATTTTCTCATTATGACTCACATTGAATCATTATAAGAGTTGACGCATATATATTCACCTCTGGCCACCCTTTAGAAGTCTCAAATCATACTGAAGTTCCTTAAATTTTAAGACTTTGGTATTCTTGGTTGGTTATCAACTTTTCTGTCTTACCTGGTTAAAAGTTGATGAGGTTAAGAGTTTCTTACTCTGCCCCCAGTTATCTGATGTACTACACCACTTGCTAACGTGTGATCTTGATCTATTTTAATTTTACTTGCCTCAACTCCATTAAGTGAGTTTGAGGGTAAATACCACTTTTAACATTGTGAAAAATGAAACCAAACAAAGCGTGCACACACACACTACTTGGTGATTTCAATTTTGATTCTTGAATTCATTGGTATTTGATAGCTTCCTTCCACATAGATGTATTTTTTACTTTGGAGAGTTTGATGTATTATTTTTTGAGGTTGCTTCTTCAATAGCACATCCTAGTATTTGGTTTTGAAGTATTAAATTTGTTTACATAGAACATTCAGGTCTGGATCAAAAAATGACTTGCGTTCTCGAGGCCACCCGCCGTTCAAATACAACTTTTTTGCAACTTTTTTCAAAAGAACTTGAAGCGGTTCCAGGAGAGTCTGCTGCTTCATCAATTACTTCTCGATATCATGACCAAGGAAACCTTCCATCCAGCTCCTTCAATGTAAAGGTTTCTTTAAGGAGACTTTGTTATGTACTACTCTGTAATGCATAGTGAGTACCGACACCTGTTTTTATTTCTTACATGGCGGTATTCAGTTTCAGGACCTTGTAAGGCAATTGTGTGCATGGAGAGACATTATGGTGAGTTGACAACTCAAACACAAAATTAGATTATTAAAAAAAAACTTATTTCAAAAATAATATCTTATTTTTACATACACTTATATTATATTTTTCAGTCATTTGTTTCTCTATTAAATGATTTTTTTCAGTATGAGAGGAATCAAACTCTTATTTTAGTCTCACAGTATAATTTGATATCATTTTAGGCTCGTGTGCATGATGAAAGCTTGAGATATGTTTTATCTGAGCAAGCAATTGTTGCATTGGCAGCTAATCCTCCTACACAAATTCGTGATATTTGTTATATCATATCTGAAGCTGATTTAAGTGGGGATCACATATCACCATCCCCATCTCCATCATCTCTCATTTGTAGTCATTTGGAAGATCTCAATCACTTATTCGAAGATGGAATAGGTGAGAGTGATGAAAACTTTCTGCTAATTCTTCAAAAATGCTTAGGAGCTAATGGGAGGTGTCCTCTCTCCATCTATAATTACGCTTTACTATCCAAAACTAGCTTGAAAGTAGCCAATAGATCCATTGTCAAGAAAAATGGATTTAAAAGTGCAAAATCCATGGCTCGAAAGACTTCCCGAGAATTGTTTGTCCAAAAATTCTCTTGTAAATCTCCAGTCTACCACAACTGTCGGATTTATGCAAATGATGGTCGGTTATTATGTTACTGTGATCGTAGAAAGCTTGAGTGGTTAGTGGAAATCTTTATTCTTATTTCTTTATTCTTCTAGATTATTTTGCATCAATATGCATATTAATGCACAAGTACACCCGAATACTGACAATTATATTTAAACTCGATGTAGGTATTTAAACAGAAGTTTAGCAAAACTTGTTGAAGAGGACCCACCTGCCATAATGCTTCTTTTTGAACCTAAGGGTCGTCCAGAAGATGAAGACAATGACTTCTACATTCAAAGTAAAAAAAACATATGTGTTGGATGTGGCGAGGGGAATCACTATTTACGGTACCGTATTATACCTTCATGCTACAGAATGCATTTTCCAGAACATTTAAAGAGTCACCGTTCTCATGATATTGTACTCCTGTGTGTGGACTGCCACGAAATTGCTCATGCTGCTGCTGAAAGATTCAAGAAAAAGATTGCTGCGGAATATGGGATACCACTCTTTGTCCGAAAAGTTGTTCATTCCAACCAAACTCAAAATGCATCAGTATCATCACCCAATGATAATATAGAAGAGGATGGTGTCTCACCTTTACAATTGCGTACGGCAGCAATGGCTTTGCTGCGTCATGGTTCAAGAATGCCATCAAGACGGAAAGACGAACTAAAAGAGGTAAAGTTTTATGTAAATTCTCTTAGTTATTACCATAATATTATTTCTGTAGACTTGTAGCTTTTACTATTTGGTCAAGTTGTGTTTCTAAGACTTGTTCTTTTTACAGTTTAGATGTCTAGGGATCTTTTGAATGCTCTTACTCTCTTGAAAATTCTGAGTTTTTTGATTTCATATTGTGTACAGTATTCACAGGTTCTCCTTACTGAGAAAATTATTGCTCTCAAATAAGTGCCATATTTAGCTGTTGAGAAAGGATTCGGTGCTTATTTTCCACAAATCCCCACAATTGTCCTCCATATCATGATATCAATAAAAATGCTTCATAGTTCATTGTATATCTTTAATGCATTGGCTCGGGTATTCAAGTCATATTTATCACATTTTTTGAAAAATTTATTTTGAACCAAAATGCACAATCGTATCACTGTCCACCACAGCTATACGTGGACAGGTGGAGTACTTGTTTTATGTGTTTTTTTAATCCCATAAAATGACCAGTAATGGTCAAAGACATGCATTAGTTTCATCTTCATTAATTATATTGCAGATTGTAAGGAGTTACTATGGAGGAAGGGAAATATCCCAAGGAGATCTAGAAAATGCTTTGCTAGTCGGCATGAGTCCACTTGGACGAAGACGGTTTGTGAAAAAGAAGCTATCTTCTAAACAGTCAACAACATATGTTGCTTCAGATCATAATCAAGAGCCCAGTACTGATGATTCCAAGGCGAAATCTACCACCCATGAGAATGGAACTGAGATATGGCATAGCGAAGGAAATACAAACTGTATGGATTTTGACAACCAATCTTCTGCACAGGACAACACATTTGGCCTTAATTGCATTGTTTCTGAAAATGGGAATGTTTATACTGAGTGTGATTCAGTTCAATCTAATAATGACGTGAATGTTCCATCTAAGCAACACTCGAAGGTATCGATGTTGGGGCACGGACCACATGGAAAGCAAGTTGTGGAATTTATACTCAATGAGTATGGGGATGAAGTTGTTTGTGAATTTTGTCAGAGATGGAGGCAAGTTTTTGTTGAAACTGTTCATCCTCGTTTCTTACCTGCTGGCTGGAATGTTACTCACAGGTTGGATATATTTCTTCATTCATTTCTACCCTTAAAACAACATCATTCGGGATTATTTATTCTCTAGGTTTTAAATAATAAGAAGAATCCCCCCCCCCCCCCCCCCCCCGAAAAAAGGCTCTTTTTTCCTTATGTTAGCTATTTGATCAAATCCTTCTACTTCAAACCAACAAGTTTAGTACTCTGTTCGTCCCAATTGCACTTCATGTTGCTTGATTGAAACTATCTTCAATTCAATTTATTTCATTTTTGTTGTAATATTTAAAAGTAAAATTTATATACTCCACATCTAAAGTTATACAAAATAAAAGATGACATTACTATATTTTTTTTTATCAAGTAGTCAATGAAAACATATAATAAAAGGAGATATAGTTTGATCATTTGAGTAGTCAATGTAAAGATTTAGTAATAGAGTATCTATTAATGATTCGAGTGTGATGCACCATTTTAAGATGCCACATGGAATATCTAAATGAAGTACACAGATTTTTAATTTGTTGTGCAATGGTTCTCATGTTGTCTTGTGCCCTTTTTTTCCAGTGGTAAAAGAGATTTTGGAGAGTATAGCATTTACAATCCTGAAAAGAGAGATTCTGCTGGTGCTGGGTAGATGATGATGATGATGATGAGCAATGCAAGAGTAGGAAAAGATATGTTTTTTGATATATTTGTTCAACGTTTATCGACGATTGTTGTATTGTACGAAGTATTAGTTTTTGTTTCTGTACATATGCTTTTCCGAATCTCAAACAAAAGAGGCTCTCGACAGGTATTTCAGATCTCTTTTTGTATTGTTTTGAGACCGACGCTCTTGCTATATATGCACTGCTTTCATATTTTGTTAGGAGACATCAAAGGACAGGAAATTCCAGGAACATTAGGATCAAGTAACATTGAATAATGCCTTTAGATGCTGGTTCAAAAGTGAACTTGCATTTTCGTCAAGTAACATTGAATAATACCTCTTTGTGTTCTCTACGGAGTAGTGTCAGATTTTAATGCATTCTCTACAAAAGAATATATATAAAGCCCCGCCTCAAAGTGTAATAGTTTGTGCGCGCTAAAAAAAGGTACATGCACTTTTGGAACGGGTGTTGGAATAAAACACTAGAGCAACAAAATCTGGGACTTGTGGTCGATGCCGTTGAAGATGAATGTCCCGCGCATTGGAACAAATTGTCTTGTGATTAACTGTAGTCAAGAATATAAAAAAAAATGCACATCAAATTATCTTAAATTGAAGCAAATCCCAATTTGTTGTAAAGAATCTAAAAATCTCTACCAATGTATTGATGGTTACATGCTTAAGACTGTGTAGTGAGAGAGCCTTGAGGGGCATGGAGCACCATAAAGCCCACCAATTATCACATGTTTATTATTTTAAACTTTTTTTTATTTCAATAAAGAAATAGATAAAATGTGATTGGTTAACCGAGAGGGGGGGGGCATTGTTTGGGGTCCCATGGTGGCATTTTCCCAAATATGATACCTAAGCAGGCAATAAGCACTTCTTATGACAATGAAAACATAGTATATGCAACATAAACTCAATTCAAGAGGGGTGAGATTAACCTTAAATTTCATCATTTAAGGAGTACTTAAACTACCTACGTCTCAAAACTATCTTCCCACTTGCAACTTTTTAGCTGTCTCAAAACCATTTACTCAATTCTTTTTTTCTTTTTTTTTTTGAAAATTTGTAAAGGTGAGATGTCATCTCTACTCCTCAACCACCCAACATAAATTATACTCACATCTTCTTTTAACTAAGAGTTATTTTCCCTACTAATAGCCCTAAAAACCAAATTGTCAAACAACTCGTAAAATCTGCCATTTTCACATTGGAAGATCATTTTGGAATGGAGGGAGTATTACTTAGGCTTGGTAGATAACCAATGTGTGATACACAACACAACCACAGCCCAACTTAGGCTGGAGAAAGGGTGAATAAATGTGCTTTAATTGACCTAACTGGGTGTCCCAACCCATTAAACCATAAAGAGGGCAGGTTCCACACAAACGCGGTTGGGTTAGACTAATACCATTTCAACTTGGGCTCCAAAAGAATCCTCAAGGTGTGAGAGTTACCTCACACGAGGCAAACCAATAAACTGATGTTGGTGATATGCTCAACATTGCAAAACAACAGTAGTGTAAAAATACACAGGCTAACCTTGATCACTTCCTGTGATGCAACTCCTCCAATGAAGGCAGCTACAGCATGGAGCTCGGCGGCACCATACCTGCACATCTCATTAATAAGGTCCTCAGCCAAGGTGGATCCGTTGCAACCCAAGTCATTCAGCAGGCTGACAGCCGTTGTTTTCAACCGAGATATATCTTCATCCATCTCTCTGTCCACGTAAAAGAAAAATCACACTCAATATCAGATTTTACAAGTGTTTTTTCCTCCATTGAACAGCTTACTTCATCATCATTGTGAAATTAAGCATTTACCCATCTAGTTGCCCGGGGAACTTGTTATAATTTGCATAAAAGCGGTCAGCTGCTCGAAGCAAAATATAGAAACTCACAGCAACACTGCACCACACAAAAAAAAAATACTTTATGAACTCAGGTATTTAACCAGGGAACTGCAAAATGTTCCAATGCTCAAGTACACAACTTTTTATTTAAAAAGAGCAACACAAGAATCTCTGGAAAATAAATTACAAGTGATATACTATACATCCTGATCGGAAATATGAGAGAAATAGAGAAGAAGAAAATCAGTTAAATAGAAAAGTAATTGAGAGCTTCCCTATTTAGTTAGAGCTTCAGTAGTGACAATCAACGGAAAGCGATACAGTAATTAGTTCGAGTCGTCCGCACAGAATCTTCCAACTTAGAGAATGAATCGGTTGAATCCCCATTCCGCCGTGCCAGAACAATTTATAGGACAAAAACCTAATTTCTATTATATCTCACCACGCAAGAACGCAGCAGCTTGAGTTTAAAAAAAAAAATTGCATCCCTTATTGAAAATCCACCACTAGAAGGCCAAGGGTTTCAACTTGGACAAACTTACTTTTCTGGAAGGACTTTAATGGGGTTGGCTTCTTGTATATTCCTGTTTATCCGTATCAGAAAACAATCAAAATATTATGAAATATTCTAGCTACGATCATTCTAGAAATCCCTCCCAGAGCATTGCATCAGTACTAGAGACATCGAATGTCATAAAAAGGCTTTTCAAACACTATCTTATGCTATATACTAAAACCGATATGGTATGAGCATCTACATATGACATACCTACACTCTTCATCTGTAAGATACTTTTGTAACTCTGGTTGCGCTGGAGAGCTGAACTCCTCCTCAAGGGAGCGATATCTGCAAACCTGAGAAATTACAGAATACATATAAAGCATTAAAAAATAGCATCTCAGGAAGAGAACCATCACATCTTGAAACATAAAAAACATTGTGCAATAATTGATACTCTCTTTGTCCCCATTTAATACTCTTGGTTTAACTTGGCACGTAGTTTAAGAAAATTAAAATTATGCTGTGGAGATCTATGTGGAAAAGAATAGATGAATATGGAACACTCAACCACCAAGTTTTTACCTAAGGAATATTATTTAGGGACAATCGAAAAAGGAATGTAGGAAGATATAATGGGACGGGAATATACATCTGTGATGTCAGATGGAGGTCAGTAAAAATATTTTCTGCTCTAAATGCAGATACAAGGTGCCTTCACAGGAAAAATAAAATGTTCTCAAAATACTAGAACAGAGAAAAATGGTAAGAGATAGTTCAGAAAACTCAAATTTGTTCAGGTGAATGAGATCAGCCAATAAACTTCTTTTCAATGGAGAATGTTAATATTGCTCCAGGGACTATCTATTCTCACTGTCTCAGCACATGGATGTGCATCATTGATTGCATGGAAAGAACAGAGGAGGCGGTGTGTAGTATAACTCCATTAGTCAACTTCAATAGTCTAATAGAAGTAAGCATTTACTTAGGAATCATTTTACCCGGTGCATATTGTCGCGCACCGAGTATTGACTCTTAGCCCATGACAATATACATGCACATGGCATGAATCATTTACTCACATTGTGAGCTATTGTACAAACATCAAACCTATAGAAAGTGTTTGCTGTTGATAAAATATAGCTGCATATGAAATATACATTCCAGATAATTACTCCCTCTGTCTCTCTAAGATTTTCTTGTTTTAACTTTTTGTGGTTTTTAAGAAGAGTTGAAAAAAGGTAAAAGTTTACCAAAATACACTTAATGAAAATGGGTGGAGTTTATTAAATGAGGTAGGTGAGGTGTAATAAATAAAGTGAGGGTAGTTATGAATTTATGATATTTTAAATGTTAAAAAATGTAATGAGAAGATCTATGGAGGACAAATAAAAAGGGCTAATGGGAAGATCTATGGGGGATGGAGGGAGTATAAGCTAAGGTCAATACTAAAAATAACTGTAAATTTTTAATTTTTTAGAGTTTTGGACATGATGGAACGGAACAACTAAATATATCTTAAGTGTCACATGTCACTCCTAGAAGCTCTTATGCTCATGAGCTCTTCCATAGGTTTGTATGTGTTTGTTTGTCTTTTTACCTTATCATAATAGGTCATACAAGTGAATATTGTTTAGTTCTCTCTCATTCTATACAAATATTGACAAGATGGCAACAATAGGATGCCAACAATGGATGTGATCTAAAGTCTAAACAGCTTACTTCAAGCTTTCTTGCATTTTTACAAAAGCTCTTTATGGTTGCCTTTGATATGCTACTTGGATCTCTACCAACTCTCTGGAGTATATCCCTCACGCGTTGGTCCACAGCAAGAAAATCAGCCTCAGCTTTGGCATGGTATATTTTTTGCAGGTTGACATATAGCCTGTAGATAGGTAAAAGAATATGCTAGAGGAATTCACAAAAGGTATGCAACATATCCAAAAATGTGTATTACTCACTCAGTGGAAGAGGTCATATCAGGTATTGATCCCTCTAGAGGTGCCTCTCCATTACCTTCATTAGCTATAAACTCCTAACACATACTCAGAAAGATTATATAATGTTTTATACAACCATTTTAATATTTTATACTCGTAGAACCAGCAGCTAAATTCATCAAACAGACTAAAAATTTTCAAAATATTCATGCATACATGTATTTATGATTCACGCAATAGGCAAGAGGAACACATGAATTCTTTAAACACTTACACTATGTTTGGTTCAAGGAATAAGGAAGGAAAGGAAAAGAAAATGATTTCTTTCCTTTTCCTCACCAAAATGGAAGGAATCATGTTTTCCCTCTTCTTAACGTATTTTAGCCATAATTTTGAAAGGTGATCGCCTCCCTCGCCTAAGGCACCTCAGGTGTCCGAGCGACCTTCTACCGAGGCATTGTCCACCTTTCTCGCCTAAGTCGCTCGCTTCTCTCGCCTCAATCGCCACCTCAGGCGTTCACTTTTCTCGCCTTATTGTAGTTATGCTATGGGCCTTTTAAATAATGGGCTGGCAACTTTTTTGAGGAAAGGGCTAGGCATCTTAAATGTGACTCATTTACACCCTAGCAGAGCTAGGCCTACCAGAATTGAGTCAATCAACACAACAACACTACCTCATCTCCTCTCGTTTCATCGGCAACTCAGGTCTCGTCTACTCTTTCTCTCTCTGGTCTTGTCTCCTCTCTCTCTCTCTCTTTGATATCTCTTGTCTGCTTTCTCTCTCTCTCTCTACTCTCTGTTTTGTTTTGCAGTTCTTTTTCTGCCTACCTTTTTACCATATTTTTTATGCTTCATAGGTTTAGCTTACTTCTCTAGTGGGGAGAGGAGAGCGATGATGAGTATGAAAATGATTTCAAACCTCTTATTCCATCAAATATGATGAAAAATATGGATTTCTCTTTGAGTGATGATGATTACAATTAGGCTTCGAGAAACATATGTAGTAAATACTCTAATTGTTTTGTTTAACATGTATGACTTGCTTGGTATTGACATTATTAATTGCACTGCACCATATATTTTATGTATGTGAGTGTATGCCACAAGTTCGCCTTTTGGCCGCCCGCCTCTCGCCTCGCCTTTCACTTTCCAAAAGGCCTTCTCGCCTGCCTCTCGACTTTCAAAACTATGATTTTTGCTTATCATTTTCTTTTCCTTTCGCTTTTTTTATTTCCTTCTCTAACCAAACACAAAAATTGGTTTTCCATATCATATTATTTTCTTTTCCCTCTTAAATTCCTTGAACTAAACATAGTGTTAAGGAACATGTTATATATAATGTGTGTGTGTGTGTGCAGATATGTATTTATGTGGTATATATATATATATATATATATATATATATATATATATATATATATAGGATTGACTCAAGTGAGATGACACCTTATGATAAGATGACATGCTTCAATCAGATGACAACATACAACACTGCCAATGGAAAGCTCACCAACTACCAATGCAAAGCTCACAAACTGCCAATGCAGAGCTCACCAACTGTCAATGCAAAGATCACCACTTTTTTTAAATAAAAAAAGTTAAAAAAAAAATAGCACTACCATTCAACCACCGCTCAACCACCGGTCCACGGCGACAGTGGGGGTCATCGGTGGTGGCCATTGGTCATGGGCGGTCAAAGTGTAAAGCTCACCAACTGTCAATGCAAAGCTCATCAACTGTCAATGGAAAGCTCACCAAGGAACAATGCAAAGATCACCACTTTTTTTTAAAAAAAAAGCTAATAAAATTGCACCACCAGTCAACCACCGGTCCACGATGGTAGTCTGCAGCGGTTGGAAGTCAGCACCATCGCCCTTTGTTTTTTTTTGAAATTATTTTAAACTTTAAAGTGAGGTGAGCTTTGTGCACATATTCGGTGAGCTTTGCAATGAGATTCAGTGAGCTTTGCTGATGGGCTTTGTAAACATTTAACCATCAAATTTTGAAGAAAAAAAACTAAAGTGTTGGAAAATCATTGTGAGCTTTGCAGTGGACAGTGGTGAGTTTTGCAGTGATCAGTGGTGAGCTCCAGCGTCATCTGATTGAAACATGTCATCTCACCAGAGTCAATCCCTATATATATATATATATAGGGATCGACTCTAGTCAGATGACACATTATGGTAAGATGACATGCTACAGTCAAATGACGCAAAGCTCACCACTGCCAACTGCAAAGCTCACCCAGACCAACTGCAAAGCTCACCAGAATGTATGGCAAAGCTCACCAATTTTTTTTCACACTTAGAATTTTTTTTTGAAAAAAACCTAAGAGGTGCTGACTTTGACTCATGTCGACCACTGAATTTGACTGCTGATCGCCGCCTTGACCACCCTTGCCGTTGCCGCCGCCCGTCTCTGCCTCCGGTCACCGATCAATTGTGGTCAAAGTCACCCTTTGTTTTTTTTTTCCAATTTTTCAACCTAAAAATTTGGAGAGCTTTGTGTGTATGTTTCGGTGAGCTTTGCATTGAAGAGTGGTGAGCTTTTTGGTTAGGGTTTGTAAGGATTTAGACTTTAAAATTTCAAAAATTCAAAGTGTGAAAAAATCATGGTGAGCTTTTCAATACAATTTGGTGAGCTTCGCAGTTGTCTTTGGTGAGCTTTGCAGTGATCAGTAGTGAGCTTTGCGTCATCTAACCGTAACGTGTCATTTTACCATAAGGTGTCATCTCACTAGAGTCAATCCCATATATATATATATATATATATATATATATATATATATATATATATATATATATATATATATATATATATATATATATATATATATATATATATATATATATATATATATATATATAAGAAAACAGGTAGTGCATTTTACAAAGTACGATTTAATTACAAAATTGCCAGTCTTTTTCCAAATTTTTTCATAATTTTCAAATTTTTATGGCCCTTAGATACTCTAAAGCACCACATGCATTCTCATTTCTTTCCTAAAATCTCATTTCCACCAGAACCAATATATATATATAGACACACACACACACAAATATATATCAAATAACTCAAAATGTCTATCCCGAAAACCTAGATAGAGGCCTCACTTACTAGTTAGTACAGCCTTTTACTACTTTAAAGATAGTGTCAATGTATTATGCCTAGTTGCCTACAATATATTCAGTTACAAAGTAGTAAGGCTAGAAAATTTCCGATTACCTTTAAAGCTGCTACCATTATCCAAAACTCTGATGATTTAGAATTTACTTCAGCAAAGTTGTCATTAATTATTTGATTAACACTTGAACCTGAGATAGATAAATAGAAGTTAGACCACCTCATCATACTTTATCTGTTAAGTGCTTACTAGTGCAGAGTGCAAACTAAGGTATTGTCAGCTTTAACATATGAAGCACGGTTGTATGTTTTAACCACAAGCACTTATAAAGTCATAATATATACTCCGGTATACTCCATATATCCAACGTGTTAATTCATTCTTATATCACAATACAAATATGTCAAGTGCTTACTACTGCAGAGTGCAAACTAAGGTAGTATCAGCTTTAACATATGAAGCACGGCTGTATGTTTTAACCACAAGTGCTTGTAAAGCCATAATATATACTCCGGTATTCTCCATATTGCCAATGTGTCAATTCATTCTTACACAATACAAAATATGTCCAGACTAACTAAAAATATTTCAAAGATTAAGCACTTACTAATTCCACGAGGAGTAAATACTTTATATGAAGCTGCCATTGCTTCTTTATAGTTGTCTTCATCCGCTGATATCATCCGGGATCTAATTAAATCCTGAAACATAAAGATGAATCCAAATCGCCTTACTAGACAGAGTGGGAAAAAAGGATAAAATATTAGATATCACTAAGACATGGAAAGGGCATATTAGTTTTAAAAATTCACTGACCTTGAATGCACGTTTTTCTTCCCAGGTTGATGCAAGTTTTCCAGCACGAGTATTCGCCAACTCCTCGGCCAACTTTACAAGAATGATAACATAGGGAGTGTGTTTATGAAGTACAGGGTCGGTTGTACCCAGATCGATTGATTCAGCAAATCTGCTAGGTGATAAACTAGTTAGATGTTGGAAGGAGGTGGGAGAAACTAGAAGGATCTTGGAACTTGGAAGTAGTCCGGAAGAAACTGGAAGGATGTTGGAAATAGCCCGGAAGAAACTAGAAGAATGTTGAAAATAGTTGGAAGAAACGGGAAGGAGTTTGGAGAAAGTGAAAGGAGTCGGAAGAAACAGGAACTAGTTAAAAATGGAAAAAGTTGGGAGTTGAAAGTTGATAGGAGTTAAAATAAATACTCCGTATTTTATTTTATTAAATTTCATATAGGGAGCATATTTTTTTGTTAAAGTAGCTTACTCTCGTTGTTTCACTACTTTGTCTCTTTTTTTGTATCCCTTTATTTTTTTCTCATGCCAAATTTAGTACTCCCTCCGTCCCAAAATTATTGTCTTGTACAGACTTCCGATAAGTTTTGTTTGTGTGCGTGTTTTCATTGATCGTTTGATAAAATAAAATTGATATGTTGCCACTTGTTTTGTAGAACTTTTGATGTTCTTATATATGCCAATCGTACTTTTTATTCCTATACCAGTTTGTAAATAAAATCATTTTAAAAGAGATGAGATTTTGCACCTTGTTCGAAACAAACGATAATTTTGGGACAAAAAGAGTAATATTTGTGTGATTCACACTCATTCTTACTTTTTAAGAGCATTACCAATAACACAAGTGTATGTTTCATAATTTGCATGTCACTAAACCATGTCCAATCAATATAAACTTCTATATAAATTACTCTACTTCCTTCAACCCAAAAAAATTCTCATTTCGGTTTGCGATGATTGAGTGAAGTTATTTTCAATTTATTTTGTTTGAAAATTTGTGTAGAAATAAAAAAAATATGTAACTAAAAACTACATCACAATTTCTATAGAACATCAGGTGACATGACCATGTTAATTTATCAAATGAACAATGAATATGTGTAGGGGAAAGAGATTTACTTTTACTCAATAATAATAACTCGGAATTTGTTTTGGAGAAAGAGGAAGTATTTTCAAAATAAATTTGTTATTAGTTTAATTTCTTTATTAATTTTTTTTACATTGATCGATAATAATATTCATAGGAAAAATGCAAGCAAATAATTTTGTTTGAAGGAATTAGAACGGCTTGGAAGAAACTGGAACGAGTTGGAAAAAAATTGGAAGAAGTTGGAAAAAACTAAAGGAAGTTGGAAGGAGTTGAAAATTAACAAATTAACAATTCCAACAAAAAAACAAAGCCCCGGTATAAACACACAGCAAATATAGTATGCTTTATAGTTTACTGATTATAAATTAGTAAGCATGATAAACCTTTGCAATTCTGGCCATGGATTATTGAGTCGAAGGTTGTCCATAAAATTATCAGGCTTTGATTCAATCACAGTGTGTTCCTGAACAAGAAAATTTACCGCCATTAAAAGTTAGCACTTAAAAGTGGCTTAAGCGTTAATGCATTGTCAATCGATCGTACTATTTAAGAAGGGATTTTCTCATTGACCATATATAGGAAACACATCAATTTCTAGAAGGTTTATACTGTTACACCCATAATTATTTGCCAGCTGTTCATATGGAGTAACAGTTTCAGCCAAAAAGAAACCAAAAAAGGTCAAATGAAACTTAACAAGATAAAATGAAACTAGTAATACAGAGTAAAGGTTTATACTAGTAGGGTGACACATGCACAATAACAATATTTATGCACAATCTGCAAGGATTTGTGCACACCATTAAACCTATAATTATGTGAAAGCTATTCAACTTATATAAAGACAAAAAATCTTTGTGACTTTGTAAACTAAATGAAAGTTTTATTTTTGATAAAGTAATACTTTGTATTATACTCTGTTCACTCAAAATAAAAGGAAGTGTAATGTTATACTCCCTCCGTTTTTTAAAAGTGTTCCTATTTTGACTTAGTGTAAAAATAAGGAAGTGTTAAATTGTAGTTGACTTCCAATTTTGCCCTTGATGTGATGGGTAAAAGTAAGATGTGATGGATTGAGTATTAGAGAAAAAGTATGATGTGATAGGTAGGGTATGAAAAAGTAAGGGTAAAAGTGGTTTTTTAAAAGAAAGTGGAAGTGTTTTGTTGGAAATAAAAAAAATGAAAGAAGAGTTTTTGAAAACGGAGGGAGTAGTAAAAATAGAAGAAAACTAATATTAAATATTTTTACTACAAATTATAAGAACTTAAAACAAAGCAAAGGTGTTTTTACCACAAAATAAATAAATCAAAGGCTTCAATGCTTAACACACCGGTAATCCCTCACCATAAAGACACAAATATAATCTAGAAATTGAACCCTCGCTCACATTAGATTTATACCGATATCCATGGCTAATGGCTCTATGGAGAAACTAAATTATCAGCTATCATCATGCTAAAACATGGTACCTTCACACTGATCCTCACAAGGCCCGTAAGTCCATAGGACCGCGCAAAAACCAAAATGACATTTGCCTCCCGACAGATAGAGTCCAATTTCATCATCGAATCTTCAGTCAACTAAAACAAAACATCATGGTTACGAGGAGATAATTGACTGGATTGCAGAAAAATAATGAGCTTGATAATCTGCTTTGAAACTGCTAATCACATCCAGCTGGAGGTAAAAAATAGAAAGTTCATTGCACTGGCGTATGCTATAGTTATTGTCATACTAACCAAACATTTTGTTGTTCTCCCTTTCAGGATGCTTCATATTCCACAAGATGGTCATGTTTAACTAATTAAAAGGAATATATTTGGACCCAACAATAATTCGAATTAGCATAGCAAATATAAACAGCACCCTGAACCCTTCAACATGGGATTATAAAAGGAAGAACATAACCAATCCACAAGTACAAACCTGTGTAGCGACAACCAAGGTGAATTGCGTAAAAAAAGAAGGATTCGTCTCAATTAGCTCCTTCGGATACTCCTCTATGAATTTAGCTTTGACAGCATCATTTAGCTCTTGCAGAAATGAACATACACATCTAGCCTTTGATTGTCCAACATTTGATTCATCCACTAGAAATTACAACATGAAAAGGATGGAAAAGATAAAATACACCGTGTCTACATATTACATGCACAGAAATGTAGCTCCTTCGATATTGTTATGCATAATGTTTTATAGACATACCCATAAAGTTATTTCCAAGGTCACCAACTTCCACTTTGGTTCCATCAACAACTGTGATACTTCCAACCCCACCAAGGACTAGATTCTTTAAAGTTTCAGAGCCAGTAGGCCCACAATTAAGTAAGCAAACACTGGCTTTCTCCAGAGCAGCCTGTCCCTGTTCGCCCCATATCCTGCCAAAAGAAGAGAAATGAGATGTAGGTTCACTCTTATTTTAACAAAACAAAATTTCCCGGAGAAAAACATCATAAACCTCATGCAAAGCAAGCAATTGAAACTGAATCCAACTTATCATGTTATGCATGGAATAACTCTGCCTGATACATTAGGAATTTGATCTATTGCAGTGCTATTGAAGAACACAAGGAGCACCAGCATCAAGTGCTAAATGTAGAATTGGGGCAAAATACAAAGTACTCCACAATTTTCAAGTTTATTTCCTTTTAAAGGCAATGTATGAAAGTAGTGAACACTTCGCATCTGTTGCCCACCCTCCGAAAATTAAGGGGAATTACAATTTTCAGATATTAGGCTCACACTTGTTCTTCTGGCAGATTAAAATACCTGAATGAACTGTTGAGTACTGCATTCTCAAGCTTTTTTAAGAAAATGTACTGTGACACACATACATATCAGCAGTTTCTAGCTTGTAACATAGTGCATATATAAGATGCAACAAGGGTGACAACTAGAAAAGAGCACCTCTAATGACATTGATTAAGCTATGGTGCATGGTGGGAAGCCATTGAGTACGAAAATCTACTTCCCAGCTGCAAGAGCTATTTGAGGCAGTACACAAGACGAGCTTTCTAGCTTATAACACACTAGATGTTTGTTCGTTCTTTCAACCACAACAATAGTGACTGAAGACCAGTTTTCAATTCATAAAACATTAAAACCACTCACTTTCAATTCATTAACACTACTATGCACATTGGAAAAAAGATCGATTTTGGCAGAACAAATAAAAACTGAGCATAACAGTGACTGAAGACCAGCTTTCAATTAAAAAAACAAGTAGCTCAATAAAACTGTTATGAGAATGAACTGCAAGTCTGCAACTCAATTGGTCAATTTCTTGATGATTTCAGCAAAGAGCTGATAAACAGAACACAAATATGTCCGGAGCTGTAGATTGTGAGCATAGAAGGGGCGATGCAAAAGGATAGATAGTAATCTGTAACAAATAGCCGAATATGTTGAACTGGATTTGTGAGAAATTTCTACCTGAGTTGACGATCGTATTTCACCTTGGGTTCCGCCATTGCTCCGCGTGGGAGAGAGTGAGAGACGGGAGTGATTCCACAGGAAATCGGCTTGCTTGCGACGCTAGTACAGCAGGAGACTCGGGTTGTTTCTTTTTTATATTGCTCAGTTTTGAAAATAAAAATGAGCTATTATTCGAAAATGAATCCTTGGTCAGACTATATAATATTTAGGCGGATGAATGGAAAATACTGCGAGTCTGTGAATGTATGATATAGATACAGCCATACAGGTAGGATTTTGGACCAAAAAAAAACAATCAAATCGGACCGTTAGATCCAGACCAAAACCGGACCGAATAGATTTCGGATCGGTCTTCGACTCTAAAGTGTAGGTGTTTGGGTTTCGGTCCGCTCTGGTTTGGTCCTAAGTATTTCGGTTTGATCTGATCCAAACTTGAATAGATTTAGGTCCAGTCTTCAATCCGTGATTTTATTCAATTGGGTCTTTGGCTCGATCCCGTTTGGTTCGGTATTGGACCGATGAGCAGCCCTAGGTATGGGTACACAAAAGAGGTTGAACAGTAACGTGAAAAAGTAAATTGAGTTCGTACTTTGTTTAACATAATTGTCTCTAAATGTGGTTGTTGTTACTCTCTTTGCACTCCTTACCTTGTCAGTTCAGCCACGCCTCGACAGTATAGCTTAGTTTTGGGTTGTTGTAAATTGAGATTTTATTTGATGCCGGTGGTGACATATTTTTAAAGAAATTACCTTAAATAGGAATAAGGATAGAGAAAGTGACAAAATTGGAGTTTTATATTTTTATTCCGTAGATAGAAGTTTGTCTTGTGATAATGCGAGAATATATGTGAGCATTTTACTATATTTCTTTGTAATGTACATGACCATGATTGATGCTGTAAATGTATATATTTTTAACTTTTATTTCGATAATAAAAATATGAAACTCTTTTTTATACATTTTTAATGTTTTACACATACTTTAATCTTTTTTTATATTTTATGGCAAGTGCTGACCTAAACTTGAGGTTAGAGATGAGTGTGGTAAGTTTTTGCATACTACCCAAATGACCAAGTATTGTTTATTTAAAAAATTGTGAGGTCTACAAAAATTATGTAGACCTTTGAGTCTACCGTTAAAATCTTCGTCATTAATACGATACTTAAACTAAAATATGGAGTAATATTGTATAGAGCAAACTCACATCTTCATATTTATCATTATTGATTATGTAGTCGATTCTTCGTCACCAATCCCACCACCAACATGTGATCACAACAATCATCAACCACTCCAACCTATGTGACGTTATAATGATTCTTAGAGTCTGAATATCCATCCACTACCAGAAGCCGAGTCTTGCCAACCCCTGCATTATTCTACTTCCTATCAACATGTGCACCCCATATTCTACGAAGTATGTATATTTGGACATTCACATAGCATTTGTGCCACAATCTATATCATATTAAAGTTAAATATATGATTGTCCTAGGCACCATTATGCCTCTATACCGCAACAAAGTCATCTATTATATATAAGTGAACTCATAAGCTGAAGAAATTAATAACTCACATGTGAGCATGCAAAAGTGAGTCTTTTATTTTTTAAAGGTAAGAAATACCTTATGTAAAAAATGCTACGTCATGCAGTGTTCAACTATTCACATGTTGTCACATATTACAAAAATATATATAGTATTAATTCATGATTGTACTATGTGGTAACAAAGTAGACATGATCATGGTAAGAGAAGAGTTTTTGAACATAAGATATGTTCTTGATTTCAATCTCGCATCATAAAAAGGGTTACTCCATCTCCAAATATGATACGGAAAAGTTATAGGGGACATTTGCAAAATTCATTGCAGAAACATCATTTGTGACAGACTTTCGAAAACTTTCGTCTGTTGCAAAAATCTTGTCACAAAATCATAATTTGTGATGGAAATTAATGTTGTTTGTCGTAGATCTGTAATAGATGTTCTGATAAATTATAAACATTTTTTAGTGTAATAGATTCGAATTCAAGACCTCTTTATATGAGTCTAAATCGCTTTTTAGTGTGATTATCTCTTGTTGGGGAAAGGCCCAATGACTTGAGCCGGCCCGCGTAACACTACACCCGAGAGCCCACAGGCACCAAGAAGGTTGATGTCCCGATCGCTAGCCGGAGACCGAAATGTACTTGAGGGATACTTGAATACTAAAAGGTTCATCTAGAGGAAGAACGAATGATGAACCAAGATCCATTCCTAATTAGGCCGGTCATTTGGGACCCAACTACCCATCATGACATCCGTACAATGCATTTAATGCGAAGGCAATATCTGACATGCGTGCTCTTGAATAGTGATTATGATGTAATGTGCGAACCATTGTTCACCCATCATATTTTCCAGCCTATTTGCCCATTATCGTTCTCCCCTGGAGAGATAGTCGGAATATTAGACTGAATCTCAGTAGAGGTCATGTCATTGTAATTGAGTGAAGACCCCTCGAGCCACCCTAGTGTAACTCGGTATCCAAATACTAAGAATAATCCAATCCGTACTCCACGTCCCGACTCTTACCACCCTTTTCAATCCCGAACTCAGCCCCTGGTTCAACCCTGAACTTAGCCCAAAAGCTAGTATTGTGCTTTTGGGCCCTGAAGGTATTTACACCAACATCTCTATTATAATTGTATTGTATTGATGATTCCTACCCCCTTGGTAAACCCGCCGCCAAGTCCCGACCCAAACTAATCACCCCACCTACGTCAATTGCACCTCGTAAGTATAATTGACTTTAAAGTCAAAAGTTTTGACTTTATACTTACGATGTGCAATTGACGTAAGTGGGGTGATTAGTTTGGGTCGGAACTTGGCGGGGGGTTTACTAGGGGATTAAGGGGAGTAGGAATCATTAATTTTATGAACGGAGTCCCGTAGGAGGCAGTGGCTTCCGTGACCACTGGAATCCACTGAAATCAATTTTATGAACGGAGCTTCGTAATAAATCAATGCTCTTATAGGGACTCATACTTGGGTGACCATCTCATAAAGTTTTGACGTGTTGGTTTTCAAACACTCTTTTATCATCGTTGACTTGACTATAACATATTTAAATTGTTTTGTTTTTAGTTTGTTAATGGAAAATAAAAAGTAAGTGCATCAATTAAAATACCACACAACCTCCACACTTCTCTCCCATTCTCTTTTCTCTTGTTTGGCATGCACTTGTATATTTATAGATAGTGTCCAATGGCCACACTACTCTTCATTTTTGTCCCCAAACGCCCCATGCCCCATCCAAAGCTTCTTCTCCCGGCTGGCTGTTCTATTCACGAGCGATTTGGCACAGCACGCAGACCTAGAAATACCCGCCCCCACCCCCCACGCCTAACACATCATCATTGTAGACATTGATGACGACGCCAACACGCAAAATCGTCATGCATATAAACTCCTCCCCATCCTCTTCTTCCGCCGCCACTTCACTCCTCCGAGCTTCGTCGTCGTACGCCTCGTGCCGCTCTCGTTTCTTCTCCTCCTCCTCCGCCGCTTCCCCGCTTCATAGACCCTTCCGGAGCTGCCAATCGGCTTTGTACCGCCAGCAGCAGCACCGGTTGCTTAGCTTCTCCTCCGCTCTGCGGTCGATCCGTTCCTCCGTGCCCCGCTGGAGTCAGGGCGTCGATTGCAAGTCACCTGCTAGATCCGTCGCTCAGATCAGGATATCCTCCCCGGTTCTCAACGATTTCCATCGGAGGATCGCTACCATGGGTACTCTTTCTCCGTTCTTTTAGCAGCAACTGTTGGATTAATAATTCTTCATCATTATCGAGTACATGTTATAGAAATCAGATTTTCATTTTACCTGTTTTTAATTTGAAAATTTCGAATAGCGGAGAAGTAAATTTAGATCGTATTTTATTATTTAAAAAAAAATCACAGTGACATTGAGAATTCATCTGATCGGCGGAATTATAGTGGTAGGACCCGTATATAACAGCTGGTGACATTGACTGGAGATATTATTTTTTAAAGGACTGGAGATATTTTGTTCTTCTTATTTGATTAGTTCTACTCGATTGTTTTTTAAAACTCTAAGTCCATCTTCACTAACTTTGCCGTGGTTGAATGATGATTCTTCAGTTATAATCTCAGCTTATCCACTTGAAATCACGAATCTGAGTATCTGATACTGTGTTTGTGTTAATGGCTTCAGCATCGGGAAATCCGTTCAAGGGAATCCTAACCAGTCTCCCCAAGCCAGGAGGGGGTGAATTCGGGAAGTTCTATAGCCTGCCTGCTCTCAATGATTCACGGATCGGTAAATTTCCTCACGATCTGTATCTCTACTAGTTTTGGTAAAAGTGATAGCTTTCTGAATCTATATCCGCCACTTTGTTAAAGCTGCTTTATTGCATATGGCTGCTGTGGACGAATATATTCTACGGAAATTAATTTTATAAATTTTCCATATTCCTTTATATTGTCCCCTCCTCTTTTTGAGGAAGTAAAACTAGGTCTTTGTTGGCTAGCATATTTTATACTGCTTATTTCTTCTTTTGTGTCAGCAGTTTTTTGATCTTTCACTTTAAAAGGGAAAAATGCCTTTTTTACTTTGCATATACTTGTTGATCTTGACTGGGCTTTGTTTCCCATGTCTGCACGTCCATATTTACACATTTCTGTATCATTTGCCAAGTCCCCACAACTAAAACAACATTACCCCACCCCATTGCTTCAAAGGCTCCCACCCATTGCGGGGTGGGGGGGTCGGATGTATGCAGCCTGGCCCCTTAAAACATAGAAGTCCCCACAAACAAACAAATTGCAGTAAGGATAGTTCTTCCATGTAATTGCAACACATATAGGTCTAATCTATTCTCATGCATGTGCAACAGATAAGCTGCCCTACTCTATTAGGATTCTTCTTGAGTCTGCCATTCGCAACTGTGACAACTTTCAAGTGAAGAAGGAAGATGTTGAAAAGATAATTGACTGGGAAAGTTCTGCTCCTAAGCTGGTTGAGATACCATTCAAGCCAGCCCGCGTTTTATTGCAAGTAATGATTTTGACAGATGCCTCTCAAAATGTTTTCTGACTTTCTCAAAGACAATTCTTCACATGAAGTTTGTTTTCTTTCTAGGATTTTACTGGTGTCCCGGCAGTGGTAGACCTAGCTTGCATGCGAGATGCTATGAACAACCTTGGAAGTGATTCTGACAAGATCAATCCCCTGGCAAGCATACTAGTGTTCTTGATCAACTTAAATATATACACACTATTTGCAAACTTATATTGTTATCGAGAAATTATCTAGTATGTAGATATGGTGTACTATGTACTGGGGGTTTTATCTGATGCTTTGAATGAGTTCAAAGCTATCCAGTTGTTTGACATTAACATGTCAATCTCTTGATGTCAAATTTTTTTTAAATAAAAAATCCTGGGCATGTAGTATGCCAGTATCCTTGAGTTTCATTCTTCCATATCACATTACTCTGTATCTCATTCGATTTCATATTTCCAAATTGCAGGTCCCTGTAGATCTAGTTATTGATCATTCAGTTCAAGTTGATGTTGCAAGAACAGAAAATGCAGTACAGGCTAATATGCAGCTTGAATTTCAAAGAAACAAAGAAAGGTTTGCCTTTCTTAAATGGGGATCGAATGCTTTCCGCAACATGCTTGTTGTTCCTCCGGGTTCGGGAATAGTACACCAGGTAATTGAGTTATAGAATACAGTCTTACTCTGTATTTTACTAAAACTAGAATGTTGTTCATCGTAATATCTCATCAACCTTATGCCTCATTTCATTATCTTTAAGTTTCATTCTTTTATTGTTACCTGCAAAATAAACAAATTTAAATGTTTTTTATTCACTTATTAATGGTTTTTGGTACAGTAAATATTAAAGACACAGATTATGCTTAGCTCAAAACTATTATAACACCAATGACATTCTTGCAGGTGAATTTAGAGTATCTTGGACGGGTTGTTTTCAACACTGATGGCATACTTTATCCAGATAGTGTGGTGGGAACAGATTCTCACACTACCATGATTGATGGCCTTGGAGTTGCAGGCTGGGGTGTTGGCGGCATTGAGGCAGAAGCTGCAATGCTTGGTCAGGTAAATTTACTATCGAAGTTGATGCTATCAATTTTATGGAATGGTCTATAACTGCCAACGGTTGATAAGCTTTTTTTCTTCTATTGAGTGGTAAAATTAAATAAATTGACCTTCTACTGTTGTTTGGACATGGGCAGCCAATGAGCATGGTCTTGCCTGGAGTTGTTGGGTTCAAGTTAACAGGGAAATTGCGCAATGGTGTCACAGCCACTGATTTAGTTTTAACTGTGACACAAATGCTGAGGAAGCATGGTGTTGTTGGAAAGTTTGTTGAATTCCACGGTAGGTGTTACTTGGAGATGGATTCACTTGGCTTCATTTGTTGAGTTGTTTTATCCTTTTATATAATCCCATGGAAGAGTAATATATGCTTACTGTTCGTTTTTGCTTAGGTGATGGTGTCAGTCAACTATCATTAGCTGACAGAGCTACTATTGCCAACATGTCTCCTGAATATGGTGCCACTATGGGATTCTTCCCAGTGGATCATGTTACTTTGCAATATCTCAAATTGACTGGGAGAAGTGATGAGACTGTAAGTTTCCATCGTGTCCTGCATGTGAATTTTAAACACATGCTTCCACATTATTTGCTGGTTTGGGTACTAATTTTTTTGCCACTCTGCATAATTTAGGTTGCAATGATTGAGGCGTATCTTCGTGCAAACAATATGTTTGTTGATTATAATGAGGTAGTACTCCATTCAAATGATTTTTCACTTTAATCAGTTCTTTCATTCCCCCCCCCCCCTGATTTGATTGGAGTCCTTATTTTTCATTCAAACTTCAGCCTCAAATAGAAAGAGTGTACTCATCATCCTTGCAACTAGACCTTGAAGGCGTTGAGCCATGTTTGTCAGGGCCAAAAAGGTATCTGTTTGTTGTATTAACAGTGAGTTGAATAATAGAATATATAGCTCAGAAGTTTTTGTTTGAACTCTCTGGTCATTATGGCAGACCCCATGATCGTGTACCGCTAAAGGAGATGAAGTCTGACTGGCATTCCTGCCTTGATAACAAAGTGGGATTTAAGGTGACTGTCAAAGTTGATCAGCTTCTCTTAAGAACCTGCTTTTGATATTGATTCACACACCCCTTGAAGTTCTAATTCTCCATTATCCAAGGAAAATACCTATCTCTGATAGGAGTTCCTCAGGACACTGGATTAGGGTAGCAGATTCCTTTTAGGATTTTAGAGCAATCATGATTGGGGGCTTGAGGGCTCTCTTGGCTCTTCAGTTGAATGCATTGTGCAAATGTTAACTAGTACCTTGCTTGCCCTTCTAATGTACTGTCCCCTTTTGTTGCTGTCTTATGCCTTTTAATTGTTTATTTATTTTTTGTTTTATTTTTTATTATAAATCCCATTCTTCACACAATTTATCACCTTCGGATGTTTTTTCTTATACAAAGAAATAATTCCATTTTTTAACTTCTCTCAAAACTTTGCTAATTTTCCTCTATCCCGGGTTCTTTACATAAACAGACTCTCTAATCCTAGAACTGGAGGTAATGTTAGCTGACACCTCAACCTAACTAGAGCCTACTACCGAATGGGACATACTAGATGTGTTTGGTTTTGCATGGTTTTTCATTATTCATTTTCTGGTTTGATTTACAACCCATTGGTATGCTTATGCAATTGTTTTAGAACAAGTTCCATATTTGTCAAGGAGAAAGGAGAAAGTACAGTTCTTGACATACCTTGGTATCGTTAAGTTAAAGTTAGTGTTAACAAACCTGATCCCAACGCAGGGATTTGCTGTGCCAAAGGAGGTACAAGAAAAGGTAGCAAAGTTTTCTTTCCATGGACAGCCCGCAGAGCTCAAACATGGTAGTGTTGTAATTGCTGCCATCACAAGTTGCACTAATACATCAAATCCCAGTGTTATGCTAGGAGCTGGACTTGTTGCTAAAAAGGCCTCTGAATTGGGTCTACATGTGAGTACTTGTCCTTAGAGTTTAGACTTGAATGGTTAGTTTACAACTTTTAACATTTTGTTTAATATATTTATTCTTGTTCGTGTCAGGTAAAACCATGGATCAAAACAAGTCTTGCCCCAGGATCTGGAGTTGTTACAAAATATTTACTCCGAAGGTAGTATCTGCATTATATGAACTGTTCATCAACAACAGCACAACCACTAAAATCTCACAAAAGTAGGGGTATGGTGTGTGTACCTAAACCTTACCCCTGCTCGATTGTAGATTTTATGAAGTCTTTAAGTGTTTTATTTTTCTTTAAAAAGATTACCATCAATTTATTTGTTGTTTGCAGTGGGCTGCAGGAGTATCTAAACAAGCAAGGTTTCCATATTGTTGGATATGGCTGCACGACATGCATCGGCAATTCTGGTGACTTAGATGAGTCTGTTGGTTCTGCCATATCTGAAAATGGTATGCAGTTAAATTTTACAATTTAATCATTAAACACTAAGACACTGCCATGTAACTCTGTTCGTACAAGATTTAGGAGACTCACGCTTTTATCATGGTAATTCATATGTTTTTTGATTGATGAATCATTTCATATGTTTACGTTTTCATTTGTACATGATCTAATACAGGAATTGTCAGTATTTCCGGTATTAAAATATGTCGATTGTTAGCTGAAACACCTTATCCATCTATCTTGATTTTTGTGGGAAAAAAATGCAAACTGTGCTTTGTAAGAATGTTTTTTTCGTTCAAGTGAATTTTTACAAGGGCAGATAAATCCGAAGGTATTGGAACTTGGATGAAATACCTGCATAGTCAAAGGTGAATGCAGAGTGATATGGTAGGGGTATGGTAGTCAAACTCGAGATTCTACGTAGGATCGATAGACTTAGTAAAGATCATAACTCATAGGATCGTGACTCGGATGGTAAGATCCTACACACACATATAGAATTTGGTTCGGGTGAGAATGAGATCTTAGGAGAGAAATGAGAATGAATCTGGTGCTTTAGATTAGGAAATCTAAGGGTCAGGATTGCATCAAAATTAGGTGCACCAAAATGGTTTGAAAATGCATCATGTCGACATGCACCAAAATCCTTTGAAAATGCACAATCTCAAAATTTGAGCGCAAGATGCAATCTAAGCCGCACGATGCATCAGATCCAACGACTAGATTTTATTCTCATTTCTCTCCACAAGGTGCATTCTCACGGGAACCGCCCCCCCCTATATATATATATATATATATATATATATATATATATATATATATATATATATATAAGGGATATAACATTTTTTATTGCCACATACTACGTATCATTTAAAACCTGATTAATAAATATCTAAAAGAGTCTAGACCGTCTTTTGATTCCTAAACTTTTAAAAGTTGGGCAGATTGTTTATACAGTGTCGATGAAACCTAAGAAGTCTATCACAAGTGTTGGGTCAACAGTCTCTTGGATTTTTTCATCCTGGAGTTTTTCTCTTTTTTTTGTCTGGGTATTTTTCACTAGATTCGCGATTGCTGCCGATTCTAGCGATTCCGTGATTCTACTTGTTGATCCGTACGATTCGGTAAACTGTCGATCTTGTTTGCGATTCAGATCACATACCTTACTTCGATCTAAAGATTCATATGATTCTACGATCTGGCACACAATTTTGACTACCATGGGTAGGGTTTTGTACGCCGGTAAACTTGCGAATTGCTGAGTGGTAGTCTAGAAATTATGAGTATAGATGCAGTGGTAAAATATATGTGAGGGTTTAGCTAAGAGAGACATGGTAGCCCCCCCCCCCCCCCCCCCCCCCAAGCAGGCCATTTTATTTTCGATCTGGAAAAAATAACAAAAAAATTAGCTAACACTTGTATATTGTTTTTTTGTTTACATGATCTTAATGCTGAAATCAGGGAAAAAAACATACACAAAGTGTTAGACTGTTAGCCATTGATCTCTAAGTGTTTGATTTTAGCAATGAGCATACTTATATACTGATATTTCATGTCTCTAATCAAATGCTTGTGTTTTTCTGTAGACATTGTGGCAGCTGCCGTGCTTTCTGGAAACCGTAATTTTGAAGGCCGTGTTCATCCCTTAACACGTGCCAACTACCTCGCTTCTCCTCCTTTGGTGGTTGCTTATGCACTTGCTGGCACAGTATGTGACTAATTTCTCTGTTTCATACATAGTTCCTATATTTCTCTCATATGTTTGTTGTGTACGTAAGAGCTGTTACTACTCGAAATCATTTTGTTTTGTGCAGGTTGATATCGATTTTGAGAAAGACCCAATTGGTGTTGGGAAGGACGGTAAGAATGTTTATTTCAAGGATATATGGCCATCAACAGAGGAAATTGCAGAGGTATGCTTTTCCATATACGGAGTATCTTTTTTTTTGGGGGGGGGGGGGGAACTGACAACATATATTAGTCACTCCCTCTGAAACTAGAGGAGGCAGCAAAGATACATTCCCTTACAACACCCTGATCACATTCAACAAAATCAATTAAAAAAACAATTGAAAGCCCTCTCTGAAATACTAAAAAACATGTCATTCCACTTATATAATGATATGGGTTAATTAGCTGAAGTAGTGAAGTGGAAGAATTAATTGATCTTTTTTCTTTTAGGCTGTCCAATCTAGTGTATTGCCAGAAATGTTCAAAAGCACATATGAAGCTATTACGAAGGGAAACCCTATGTGGAATGAGTTGTCAGTCCCAGCAACAAAACTGTATTCATGGGACCCAACTTCTACATACATCCATGAACCACCATATTTCAAAAGCATGACCATGGATCCACCAGGGCCTCATGGTGTGAAGGATGCCTTTTGCTTGTTGAATTTTGGGGACAGTATAACCACAGATCACATCTCCCCTGCCGGAAACATTCATAAGGACAGTCCGGCTGCTAAGTTCCTCCTTGAGCGTGGGGTTGACCGCAAGGACTTCAACTCTTATGGCAGTCGGCGTGGCAATGATGAAATTATGGCCAGGGGTACTTTTGCCAATATCCGTCTGGTAAACAAGCTGCTAAACGGAGAAGTTGGCCCAAAGACTATTCACATCCCCACTGGAGAGAAACTCTCTGTGTTTGATGCAGCAATGGTAATACACTGTTTACTTGTGATTTAATCCCTCTGTTCCACAAAGAACTTCATTGTTTGACTTTACATGATTCAAGAAAAGTGTTCAATATTGAAAAGTATGTGGTTGGAATTTGTTTAGATTTTAGAAGAGATAACTTTTGTAGGCCAGACATTCCTTTCTTTAAAAGGAAAAAGTAGAAGTTCGAAGTTTTTTGGGACATCCAAATAAGTGAAGTGTGTTTCCTAAAAAAAAGTAAAGTGTGAAGTAATTTGTAGGCCCGAGGGCGTATTTGATATGCCTGCGCTTATGCTTCCAATTTCCTTATACAAACACATCACTTTCAGAGGTACAAGTCTGCTGGGCAGGCTACCATAATCTTGGCGGGAGCAGAGTATGGAAGTGGAAGTTCCAGAGATTGGGCCGCAAAGGGACCAATGTTATTGGTGAGCCTTTTTCTTTTTCACTCTCAAATGCTTACTTTTTTTTACTCTTTTAAACTTTCCAGCCTCATACCTAAGGGTATGTTTGGATCCTGGAAAATGCCAAGAATATTACAGAGTATTTTCTTATACTGTACTTGGTTTAAACTTTAATAATGCAAAGGAAAATGAGATAGGATTAGTCAGTTTTTATATTTAAATTTGCATATATCTAGATTTCATAATCTTTATATAACAGAAATAAATAAACAAATGAGTATCCACAAATATCGGAAGTAAACTTATTGAGTTTAAGCATTCGTTTGCTTTCACCCACATTTTCTTTCGTTTTTAATTTCCCCCGAAATGAAATGTGAACTGTGTGGTGGAACAGGGAGTTAAAGCTGTAATCGCTAAGAGCTTTGAGAGGATACACCGGAGTAACTTGGTGGGAATGGGCATTATTCCTTTATGTTTCAAGGCTGGAGAGGATGCAGAGACACTGGGATTGACAGGTAAGGAGCGCTACTCCATTGATCTCCCCAGCAAGATCAGTGAGATTCGTCCTGGACAGGATGTTACTGTTCAAACTGACACCGGAAAAACCTTTGCCTGCACTGTTCGGTTTGATACTGAGGTAATACTTTTTCTTATCTATATTACCACAACACATTTAGGATACCCCAATAAAGGGAAAGAAAATTTGAAAATGTCCATTTTTTCTCCATTGGAAAATGCAATGGCAAATAAAATATATCCTTTCCCAAATTCTCTTCCCATTTGCCCGATTACAAATCTCCATTTCTCCTTATTTTATTTTAGGTTATTGAGATAATATCAGTATTGTTTTCCTTTCAACAATAATAACCCAATATAATCCCAACTCCGCGTTGGAGGTTGAGGATCAAGATGTACGCAGTCTTACCCTGATTAAAACTGAAAAAGGCGCACTATGTTTTAACATAGGAGGTCAGACTGAAAAAGGTGCACTATCTGGAAATAGACGCACTATGTTTTAACATAGGAGGTCAGACTGCGTACATCTGACCCCCACCCCCCACCCCGCAGTGGGCGGGAATCTTTAAGGCGCCGGGGTAAATGGGTGATGTTGTTGTATGTGCCAGCCGCTAAAACATTTTCAGCAGTCACTTTTTTTATTTTAGCTCCTTTGACAATGGAAGGGGTAATGTTTTCCTTTCACTATTGTATGTAGGTGGAGTTGGCATATTTCAACCATGGTGGCATTCTTCCCTACGTTATTCGTCAGTTGACCAAGCAATGAATGAACCGACCAACCAACCGAACTACATTTGTCGGAGCGCAGACCCCCCCCCCCCATTGGGAAGGAAATAAACCTGACCAGAATTGTTTGTCATTTATTGGTAGCCAATAATTTTTCATTCACACATGTGGTTTTCTGCTGTCACCACTGCAGGCAAGTTTACCCCACCCCCACCCTTTAATTGCCAGGGAGCATATATTTTCATTATTTTAACTTTTAACCCCCTTCGTTTTGTGAAAAAAAAAAATTACTTTTCCCAGTGTTTTGGTGAAACATTATTAGTCTACACTCCACACTTCCCTAAATAAAGGACAAGTTTTGCGTACTTTCCTAAATAATTACCTGTTTAGTTTTACCGTACTTGTTTAAAATTTTCCATCCTAATACATGCTTATTAAAAGAAAGATTTTGAACAATCGAAATATCCAATTATGAAAACGAGAAGAAAATTTTAGTATGAAGGGAGCATCTCCATCCACAATCTATTACTATCGAATACATATTACAAATACAAAGCGGATACTGTATGAACCTTGATAGACTACAAATTCAACAAGCTGATAAGAGCAGAAAATGCTTCTTAAACTATATGTTTGATTCTAAGGTTAACGCACATATAGTCATTTGGTATTTATTGTTTGTGAGACACTTAGTAGTGTCATTTTTGATGTCATTTGTGGTGAGATTGTCACCGGGGAATCAAAGCACCTAATGAGTAATCTCCTCCGGGACACTTCCCAAGGACGGTTTCCATCCCCCGACTCCGCCCGTATCTCTGCTGCTTTCACCTAGCTTAACAATGGCTGACAGAAGCCTCTCGGAGGAAGAAGAAGATGCCGACTCTCCTCCTTCCAAGATTCGCATCAACTCGTCTCGCTTCACAACAACTCGAATCCTCACGACTCGTGTCACCTCTTCTTCTTTCTGGTCGTCGAGTCTAAACGTAACGGTTTTTCTTGGCTTCGACTTTCCCGTTGATGAGATTCCCGACGGATTTCTGTGTTCCATTAAGAGTCGCCCTTCTTCCTCCATTGCCTTCTTCTCTTGTTTTGCACCGCCCTTTCTCGCCAAGCAATTCCCCATGGAGTTCTCCGAGTTGTTTCTTTCTATCCTTTTTGGGGTGCGAGGTTCTTATCATTATATAGTACGAGGAACGAAAAAGGCAAGTCTCCGATAATAATAATAATAATAATAATAATACTCCGAATAATAATTGTAGTACGGAGTAATAATAAAAACACCGGGAATTATTTTCAAAAAAAAAACACCGGGAATTCATTCATTCAGACTAGAAATTTTAACAAAGGCGGCAACTGCATCTTTGTTTTGCATCCAACTCGACTTGTTTCATTTATTGAAGTGGGGGGGCGCTGCCGGGCCACCCAAAGAGGATTACACACACACATGGGTTGGCAATTTGGCATTGCCATTCTATTCTAAAGTGGGTGTGCTATAGATGTACACCAATTGTGTTACAAATATACACAGATTAGCTTTCTTTTGTAGATAATTGTTATTTGTGTGTATTATTTAGTAACACACTAGGTGTATAAAAAGTGTATGTGTGTGCATGGACGTTATACTCTATATGTATTAATTTATGTTGCATGTTTACTATTTACATGGTCAAATTTTATTTATTTTTTTTTAACCTATTTTTATTATTAATTTAATAAAATAATATTGATGGGAAATAATACGTGGCTCGGCCCACATTTCCCAATTATTTACGAAGAACAGTCAAACCGGACCTGTTTAATAAAATAGAGGAATAATAGAATATTCCCCGAATATGCTTCCCCTCCTCCCCTATAAAAGGAGGGGTGCCCCCAATGTCACCCACCTATTGTTTTGTAGAAGTTTTGATGTAATTTTATATGCTGTATGAAATTTTTATTTTTTTAACTACAACCTATTTTTTAATGAAATTGAATTAAAAATAGTTTGAGCCGAACATCGTAAGTAAAAACATGTGATCTAATTTAGGACCGAGGGAGTGATATGCATGGTTGTCTTTCGTCGTCGTTATATTAGTTAAATAATATGGGAATTACTCCTTTCTTTGATTGTCACTTTTTTTATTCTCCACACACTGACTGAGTTGTCTCTAATTAATGAAATGTGTCATGTCAACGTGTGGCATTCCGACATTTTACTTGCCAAGTGTTGATACTCTAATGTAGGGTTAAAGATCGGAGTATGTACAACCGGCAACCCCAACACTGTGTTTGGAATTGTGGGTGGAAAGAAGATGGCCGTTAATTTACTTAGCTCATAAGCCTCATTTTGTAAGCCACATACTCCAAACATGTCAATACAGAGCACAATTAAACGTGGTGGAACGTTGAATCAAATCTGGATCTTGTTGCGATTCAATAACCCAAACATGTATGTTGACCGTTGTGCTGATCCAAATACTCCTCCCTAAATCTCAAATTGTTTACCATATTTCGAAGAACATGTAAAATTTCATCTCTATTAAAATCATTTTATTTACAAATTAATAGATACTCCCTCCGTCCCTAAATAGATTACAATATTCCCTCTTATTTTTGTCCTAAAAAGGATTACAAAGTGTTTACTTTTACACTAAATGGACTCTTTTACCCTCCCTCGCCTTTATCATTTCAATGTCAAATCTCACCCACCCACCCATTCCTATACTATTTGGGGGGTAATTTGGAAAAAAAATATTGATTTGACTCTTCCTTAATTTTATCTAAAATGGAATATTGTAATCTAAAAGGGGACGAAGGGAGTATATAAAAAGTACCGTTAAAAAATAAATCAAAAGCTTTACAGAACAAGATGCGACAAGAATATTTTGTTTTATCAAATGATCACTGAAAATGAGGAAACAAATAAAAATTATCGAGAGACCGAAATAATAAATGTGACGTTCTTTTTTTTGGCAAAGGAAGTACAATGTACAGGAAAAAGAAATCACTCTGAATATGAATGAGACATAGAAAAAGTACCAAAATAGGAGTTCCAAATTTTATCTTCAAAATAAGAGTTTGCATTGTGATAATGTGATACTGCATATAAACATTTTACATTACTTTTCATATTATATATTGGCATGAATGACATTGTATATGCATTTTAACTCTTATTTTGGAAATAAAATATAGAATTCCTTTTTTTAATTATGTTTTCTATGTTTTACTGCTACTTTAGCTTTTTCTCTACTAGCGAGTACATCATACTACATGCTCCCTTTAATTTGTCCACTAAGATCTTCTCGTTTTAACTTTTTCTTATTTTTTAGAAGAATTGAAAAAGGTAAAAGTTTACGAAAATATCCTTAATGGAAAAGGCTGAAGTGTATTAAATAAGATACGTGAAGCGTAATAAATAAAGTGAGTTAGTTGTGGTATTTTAAATGTTAAAAAAGATAATGAAAAAATTTATGAGACAAATAAAAAGGCTAATGGGAAAATATATGGGAGACGAAGGAAGTACTTCCTATAAACTACACCTTCCGTCCTTCAATAATCTTCACATTACACGTTACAAAGTTTGACCGACTTAATTTAATGTATTTGATTATACGTGAAATGATTAAATTTATATCGAAAAAATATATTAAAAATTCTAAAAAACAAAAGGTGACATTTCTATATTATTTAATTAAATGAGTACTAAAATTAAGCAAACAAAATAAATTAAATTTGATTATGTGAACCACTTTTGGGTAAAATATTTGTGGGATGAAGGAACTATAAAGCAATCGGTCTTTTGAATTAGAAGGTAGAGTAGATTTCAGAATCATGCGTGTGTGAGGACAAATATTTATTCCGATCGAACCTTACATTGTTAATTTTTTATGCATGTCATACAATTCATGCATATAATTCATTTTTTTAAATATGAACTTTTAAACAACATTAAATTTGACCCATTATTAATTTTTGATTAAACAAAATTAGTTTATATGTAAAAAACAATTCATATATTTTACTCTGTAATTCTTTATGGCCAATGACCTTTTTTCCATATCGTCGTAAGCCCTTGAATCCTCGTAACCGGCCTTGCTAATCAACCCAGCTTTTGGATATCCAAAATTAAAGAATCTCTAAGAGTTATTTCATCTTCGATTCGAAAATATCCAGACATTTGAAATTTTGGATCAAACTACTGAGATATTCAAACATTGAAGTTGATTTTCTTGGAACCAAGCTCTGAAGGTGATTTTATTTCTTATTAAAATTCTATTAATTGATTAATTTTTTCTTTTTTTATTTCCATTAATAATTTTTAAAATAATATAATATCGTCACTTCTTGTTTTATAAAATATTTGATATAACAAAATGATTTTTTGACCTTAAAACTTCGGGTCATATAAATTATGACATAGGACACCTACGGTACTCTGTTGATAAAATTGATGATTCTTATCCCAACATACGGTTCTCCAGTATAGTGCGATAAACAAAGCCGGGGGGGAGTGTGAATGAAACCTGGCGCTTTTTCGGAGTTCTTATGAAGTACTACTATAGTTATTTTTTGAATAATAAATGTTATTTTCTGAACATTTTATTGATTATATTACTGATAGAAGTAACTAACGCTACTTTATTATTTAAATGTTTATATAAAGAATTACATAATTTATACCAAAATTCTCTAGAGCCAAACAAGAACTAATCTTATTTCATGTCGAAGGGGAATAATAATTTTTTAAAATGTCGTTGGTAACATCTTCTCATAGAAGAACAAGGCTTGTTCCACGTCTACAACGACAAGTTCACAAAAAGAATGTTCAATTTACAAAGGCGTCTTATGCAACTATGACGAAGAAAACGTAAGGGTGTTCAAAGTGTTGAGTGGTGAGTGTAATGAACACATGTTCCCAGTATTCGGGATGCTAGCTAGACATGTGTTGTTTATGTGTGTGTCAATGGCAATTGTGGAGTAATAGTTTAGTTCAAACGACACTTTGATCAACTTCCGAACTAGTTTCAGCGCCAAATCATTAGGGATCCTAATATGCAACCGAGATCGGATCTTAGCGATGCGTCAATGACAAGAGGCAGGGTCAGAGTGTATGGTAAGACATGGATCCGAAGAACTACATGGACACAACAGAGACGAAGTATATATTTTAATTTGAATTTAATTTAATTTAGTTTTTTTAGGGGAACTATGTATAAACTTCTTTGAGTATTTCTTTACGTTTCTTTATCCCGTCAATTTGTTTGAACCATAACACTATCAAATGTAGTTGTAATATGCGATGGTGTAAATTACTTAATTGGGTAAACAGTACTAGACCGAGTATAGGATTGTTTACTGGATTCAAGATAGTAAAAGGTAAGAAACACACTAATCAACCGGGAGGACTGTAAGTGGAAACACATGTAGCCCAATTGTTATTTGACTATAGTTGAATTTTACACAGGGTTTTAGTGAGAAAAAATCGGATCCCCTCATTTGAGGATTACACAGGTATTTATAGTAAACAATGGGGGACAAGGCACCGCACACCCACGCCAGGCCACATTTCTTGGTGGTGCGAGGTGATTGCTTCTGTTTTTTAGTGGCTTGTTCCATTCCTTTATTCCATTGTCATTTAGCTAGGAAGGTGACTCCTTTGTCACGTAGCCTATTGGACTGATTGCGTGAATATCTTCAGTGATCTTTCATTGAATTTGATCGCTACAGTCTAACCTTTTTTGAATTCTTTCATGCCGACACTTTTGAACCTTAGAAATCATACCAGTTAGGTTTACGCGAGATGGATTTACGGAGATTGGGGATGATCAAAGAAGTCATGTAGTTTGACCAGTAGAGTACTCGAAGTGTACCAGTCAAACTTCCGTCATCGATCGATATAAACTTCTGTCGTTTAGGCTCCCCATTCCAGAAATTCACCATTTTGACCAATTGACGTTTGTGGCCCCCCTTGGACCGGTATTGGGTCATCAATATGTGTACTTTCAATTTTCACTATTTAATAAGTAATGATTATATTTAAACAAGTGATTCTAGAATTGAAATTTGTCCATAACCTGACACTATTAAAATCGAGGATTTTAAGACAGAAATTGGTCCAGAACCAATTCATGTCTTGATCGGTTGTGAAATGTTTATTGTCAAATTTTTAGTATAAAAATTACTCTTCTGTCCTAAAACTATCTTCCAGTTATTATTCACATGGTTAAACTTTAAACACTTTATTTACTTATTTTTGTTAGTTATTTGATAAAATAATATAGTCTTGTCATATCTTGTTTTATAAAATTTTTGATATACTTTTTAACTATATAAGTTCTATTTTTAAATTTTAATTTACAATCAAATAAATTGAATTAAAAAAAAAGACGTCGTATACAAGACGCAAGGAATAGTAAGCTTCTAGCTGTGAGTCCAATCACTCATTTGTGCAGGTGAGGGGCGTGAGTCATTGTGATAAAACAAATGTGTGAAAATGATCTCTTTTAGGAAAAATTCTCTAAAATAATCCTAACTTTACCCGATCTTTCAAAAATAATCTCACCTTTCACTGTGATGCATAATAATCCCAACTTTACTGAAATTTGTCAGTTTTGGGTCGCCGTTAAGTTTCTAACGGAGGGTTAACGGAAATGCCCATTTTAGGCAACAAAATGAAAGTTGGGATTATTTTTGATGAATTTTTGTTTTTTAATTTTTTTTGAAATTTTCATTTAAATTTTTTAAATTACTTTCTACCTCCATCGTCATTTCTTTTTCCTTTTTTAAAGATTAGTCTTAGTTTAAAAAATAAAAATAATACATATAAAAAATGAAAAAATGAGAAATGTAACTAAAATGATACGGAGTACAAAATAATAAAACAAATAAGGTAATCAATGGAAACTAACTTGAAATTGGTAAAAGTAAAATAAAAATATACGGGTGGGTTTTAATATTTTACGCATTATACAAAGTATTAACATATCACTTCTTATTTTTTAGAAAAAATTATCTAAATAATTCCAACTTTACCGGACGGCTTGTTCTTTTAAAAAATAAGTACTCCCTCTGTCCCGCTATATTCGTCCACTTTTGACTTTTGGAACTGTTCATTTAAGCACTTTGATTCATCAAATTCTCTCAATGTGTAAGCCTAAATATAGTCATGTGTGATTTTGTTTGATTTGTCTTAACATATAGATTATTAATATATAATTTCTATAATTATTTAATATACAAATTACAAGATAAAATGGATTAAAGAAGTGTATTGCATGGTGTGTAAAAATGAAAGTGGACAAATACTCTGGGACGGAAGAAGTAGTACATTAAGACTTCGTATAGTGTGTAAAATGTTAAAACCCACCACTCCGTATATATTTATTTTATTTCTTACCAGTTTCTGTTTAATTTCTATTGATTACATTATTTATTTGATTAATTTTGTATGGTTTAGTTATTTTTCTCATTTTCATTATTTTTTATATCTATTTTTTCTAAGGTAAGAATAATCTTTAAAAAAGAAAAAGAAATTGAGGTTGAAAGTAATTCAAAAATTTTAAATAAAAATTTCAAAAAAAATTTAAAAACAAAAATTTATCAAAAATAATCCCAACTTTCATTTTGTTGCCTAAAACGGGCATTTCTGTTAACCCTCCGTTAGAAACTTAACGGCGACCCAAAACTGGCAAATTTCAATAAAGTTGGGATTATTATGTATCACAATGAAAGGTGTGATTATTTTTGAAAGACCAGGTAAAGTTAGGATTATTTTGGATCATTTTTCCTCTCTTTTAAAATAACTTTTTTTTTGAAATACCTTTAAAATAAGTTGTCAACGATCGAATAGAGTTTTAATGGAGAGGCAGGGAGTATATAAGAGTATAAGACCAGTCCATCGTCAACTAGACACCCCCGTCTTAAATTCTTTCTTATCAAAAGAACGCCGGCCTAACTCCGCCGCCGCCGCCGTGCTCCGGTTCCAGATCCAACGTCCCCTATGGATTCATCAAACGGCTCTGCTCGCGAGCCCCTGATAGAAAGCCATGGAGAAGCTTCATCTCTCCACGCGGAGGCCGGAACCAGCAATGAGCTAGAGAGTATCCTGCTCGATGCAGAAATCCCACGGTGGCAGCGTCTCAAGCTCGCCACCTGGGTCGAGCTGAAGCTCCTCTTCTACATCGCCGCTCCGGCGGTCGTCGTCTACATGATCAACTACCTCATGTCCATGTCCACCCAAATCTTCTCCGGCCACCTTGGCAATCTCGAGCTCGCCGCCGCTTCCCTCGGCAATACCGGCATTCAGATCTTCGCCTACGGTCTCATGGTACGCCAATTTCACTTATACTCAACCATCCCCCCCCCCCCCCCCCCCCCCGATTGATTTCTTTCTCTTATTTTGACCCAATTTTTGAAATCTGTTCATCGGAAATGAAATCCATCTCTGTATTTTCTGAATAGCTGGGAATGGGGAGCGCAGTGGAGACACTGTGCGGTCAAGCGTTCGGAGGAGGGAGATACGAAATGCTCGGAATCTATCTCCAAAGATCGACAATACTCCTGACAATAACCGGACTCCTTCTCTCGCTAGTGTACATATTCTCGGAGCCGATCCTGGTCTTCCTCGGACAGGCGCCGGACATAGCCTCGGCGGCGGCGGTGTTCGTGTACGGACTCATCCCGCAAATCTTCGCCTACGCGGTCAACTTCCCCATCCAGAAATTTCTACAGGCCCAGAGCATCGTGGCGCCGAGCGCCTACATATCCGCCGCCACGCTGGTGGTCCACGTCGTCGTGAGCTGGCTGTTGGTGTACAAGGTCGGCCTGGGCCTGTTGGGCGCCTCCCTGGTGCTGAGCTTGTCGTGGTGGGTGATCGTGGCGGCGCAGTTTGTGTATATAGTGAAGAGTGAGAGGTGCCGGAAGACATGGACGGGGTTCTCCCTCCAGGCCTTCTCCAGCCTCTGGGGTTTCTTCAAATTGTCTGCAGCTTCTGCTGTTATGCTGTGTTTGGAGACCTGGTACTTCCAGATTCTTGTCTTGCTGGCGGGTCTTCTTGAAAACCCGGAATTGGCCTTGGATGCACTCTCTATTTGGTATGCCATCATCTTCTTTAACTTTATATGCATATTTACCAACCCTCTCTTAGCTTACAAAATCCACATACAGACAGTTTCAGTTCTGCCAGAGAGTTTCAGGAGACAAAAATTTGAATAAATAAATAAATAAGACCTGCAGAACAAAAAACAATCTGAAGTCCCATTGTGTGGTAATTTTTTTTATTGATTTTGGCATCCATCTTCTGACATTTTCAGTTTTAGACATTTAGCATTTTGGAAATTCTATGGAACGTTAGATTTTCGTGCTAGCGTTACAAAGTTAATCTGGACAGTTAGAAATAATCATCCAAATGCTAACCATAAACACCGTTTCCAAACAAAGCCTTTGATGCAACTTTCTTAAGATGACTCGAACTCGAGATGACACCAGGTGAATGTGTTAAGTGAAGGGTGTAACTCAGTTTAGTAGTGAATTAAACTCTATCGACCCCACTTTCGATCACGACTTTGCCTTCACAACTCACACTAACAATGACAGTGTTCATTGTCACTGCTTGTTTATGTGAAGGTGGGGCACTGTATATAGAATGGTTGCCCATATTGTGGGAGTTATGAGGGACTAGACTAGTTCAAGAGTATATATATAGTACCATGATTGGTACAAGTTTCTCCATTTTGCAATTTCTGTTGTGTAGTAATCAGCCAGAGTGGCAATGAATAAGTAGGAAAATTGTCATTGTCTGGCCCTACACCTCTTTTTGTTTGCAAATTTGGTCCTTGATCTTTTTTCTTTTCTTTAATTTGTTGTCTAGAGACTAGGATTATACATAAAAAAAATGTTGAGTACATTTCAGAAATGGTCCTTTTTACATGAGGATTTTCCACATTTAGCCCATTATATAAATAAGTACGCCTGGTGATCGTACGTATTTGGGAACACCTCCATCTGAGGTTCTCCATTTCACCTTCCGTCAATTGACGGGTAAAGTTGAATAGTAAATCCCAACGAATGGGCTACGTATTTGGGAACACGCCCATCGGTGGAATTAACTTCATTTACAATGGATATATGCAGAAATTTACTAAACTTAACGGTCAACTATTTGAATGTTAAACAGACCTCTGGTGGAAGTGTTTAACTACATAGGACCAATAGGAGTATTTGTTTTTATGGACTAAACATGGAAAACCTCAATTACAAAGAACTAATTATGGATTTTAGTCATAAAAGTGTCACTACGAAACCTGCCATTAAAAAAAGGGTCGAGGACTAAACAAACCAATTTTCCAAGAAAAGCACCCTGACTCTAAATTTAAGTGTAATAAGTAGTAATAATGAAATATATTCTCACAATATTACTTAAACCTCTGTTGGAGGTTAGCTAATTCTTGGAGGACGTTTAAAAAAAAAGACGAAAGATGTTCCAAAAACAGATATGGTTAATGTGTTCATCCATGGTTAAAACAAAAAAAAGCATAAAAGATGTCTTGAAAAACAATCATGCCACATAGTAACACTCTTCACTTTTTTTTGTTAATTTAACTTTAAGCATCCCGTGTATGTTCTAATTCATTTTTGTTGTTATTTTATCCATTTATTGATTTATTTGCAGTACAACTATCTCAGGATGGGTATTTATGATATCGATTGGATTCAATGCTGCGATAAGGTCAGAATTAACATACTTATCAAAATACACACACAATGTGTGTGTGTGTGTGTATAAATGTTAATGTTATGCAAAGCTGAATATACTATGGGATTGTGATGGATGACAGTGTGAGGGTGAGCAATGAACTCGGAGCAGGGCATCCAAAATCCGCTGCTTTTTCGGTGGTGGTTGTCAACGTTGTCTCCATGATCATCTCATTAATTGCGGCCGTCGTAATCCTTTTGCTGCGTGATGACATCAGCTATGTCTTCACCGGAGGGGAAGCCGTGGCCAATGCTGTTTCTGACCTCTGTCCGTTGCTTGCGCTCACTCTTGTCCTCAATGGGATCCAGCCTGTGTTATCTGGTACGTAACATTCGACCTCACCAAAATTTCGTGCATCCTTTAATCTTGTTGTCACACATTAATGTGTGACACCCTCACATTATGTGCACGCTTGTTGAAGGTGTGGCGGTTGGGTGCGGATGGCAAACGTTCGTGGCCTACGTCAACGTGGGATGCTATTACGTAGTTGGAGTTCCTTTGGGATCAGTCATGGGATTTTATTTCAAACTAGGAGCTAAGGTAAATTCTAAGATTTCCTTTACTAATAATCCCAATATATGAGTTTTTCATAGCACTATGTTTGGTTCAAGGAATCTGAAAGAGAAAAGAAAAAAAACGGAGATGAAAAGTAATTTTTCTTGGTTTGGTTGGAAGAAAAAGAAAAAGAAAAGGCAAAATGAACTAAGAGGAAGTAAAGCAAAATTTTTCCGTTCTCTTTTCTTTTTTCTTTTCTTTCTTGATTCGTTGAACCAAATATAGTGTACCTTGTCTTTGCAAAAAGACAAGGCAAACTTTTCCTAGGTGGCAGTGAGAGTCAAACTCCTAACCTCTAAGTCAGTCATATCAAAGAACCAAGTACTCGGGTTACATTAAAAGTTCAAGTTTATCATTGTAGGATGTATGCACCCAACTTTATGTGGTCCTAAATCAATGTAATTCTTGGATACCGAGGTTAGTTTATGCTGTGTCCAAAGTATGTT